>VXBX01008231.1:144080-154997 GCA_013400415.1 Scytalopus superciliaris
CACACCAGGTGAGAGGGGACAGGGGACATGGGGGGACACACCAGGTGAGGGGGGACACACATCAGGTGAGGGGGGACAGGGGACATGGGAGGACACACTCCAGGTGAGGGGGGATACACCAGGTGGGGGGGGACATCAGGTAAGGGGGACATGGGGTGACACACCATGGGAGTGGGACAGGGGACACCAGGTGAGTGGCACAGGAACTCACCAGGTGAGTGTGATTGGGCACAGGGGACACACCAGGTGTGACCAGGGACAGGGGACACGGGGGGCACACCAGGTATGACTGGGGACAGGGGACATGGGACAGGGGCTGAGGAAGGACCAAGGAGGGCACAGAGTGGGGGGCTTTGGGCACCACAGGGGCCAGGTAGAAGGATGGCAGGATCCTTTGTGTCCTATGAAGGCTCTGGAGGAGTTGGGGGAGGCAGGAAGAGGGATGTAGGGGCTTCTATGGTCCATGGGAGTTGGGGAGAGGGATGAGGAGGGGACTCTCTGCTCCATGGGGTCAGGGAAGAAAGTTGAGGGGGCCCTCTGTGCCCCTTGAGGATCTGGTGTTCTGTGGGGAACCCCAGTTCTCCATGAGAAGTCCCTATTGCTTATGGAAACCTCTGCACCACAGGCATGTGTGGATCTGGTGGGGAACCCTTGTGCTCCATAGGGCACAGGGATGACCCACAGCATGGCCACTCGGGGCAGGACCCCCCCTGGTGTGGGTGAGCCTCCCATAGCTCCCTGGAAGAGGCCAGGGAACTGTGGCTGGAGCTTTTGCAGCCAGTCCTGCCTGGTCCTTGGATTTGATTTTTCTGTGAGTGTGCTGACAGCATACACAGGGAACAACAGGCTCCTGAGACCTGGTTTCCTTGGAATGCTGCCTCCCTGCAGCAGGGAACGAGCTCAGGATCCACCAGCTGTTTGTTTATTTTCTTTAATAAACACTAAGCACATGTCAGGGTGGATAATTCCATGTTCCATGGGCTGGCCTCGCTGCTGTCAGCAGTTGTGCGAGCTGGGGACCTTAATGCCCAGCTCCAGCTCTGTGTCACACTTGCTGCTTTGAACATAAACAGTGGGACGGTGAAATCCAGGGGTGGTTCCTGGGAGGGGTTTACTGGGAGTCAGCAGCCTTGTAATGTGGCTGGTGAGTCACCTTCCTCCTCTGGCTCACCTGAGCAGGTCCAGGGCCGAGCACCGGGAGCTGCGTCGCGTTGCCTGACG
This sequence comes from Scytalopus superciliaris, assembly GCA_013400415.1. NCBI lineage: Eukaryota > Metazoa > Chordata > Aves > Passeriformes > Rhinocryptidae > Scytalopus > Scytalopus superciliaris. The sequence continues at coordinate 145,302 of VXBX01008231.1, forward strand.
AAGCTGTCGCCTCTCGTCGAGGCTTAATTAGGCCGTGGGTTCATTAAGGCTGTGTCAGGCACTGCTGTGTTTACACTGCGGAGCCCAACGTGCCCTCGGTCAGCAGAGCTCGGGTCCAGCACCTCGGGCCCCCAGGCGGGTGCCTTTGTGTCTGTCTGGGCAAAGCAAAATTGAGGGGGAGGAAAAAAGAAAACACAGCTTTGGTGCTCCTGCTGAAATTTCTGATATTTTCAGCTCTTTCCAGCCCTCCGTTTCCTGTTTGAAGCCTGTTTTGTCCTGGCTGCCATGGGGTTGTGCAGCCGTGAAGGGTTGTTTTTATTTGGAAAATAAATACATGTTGATTGGCAGGTGCTCACTAACGTGATAAATGCCACTAATGAACTTTTTTGTGGTTTGTGGGGTTGTCAGTCTGTGATTTCCTTCCAGTGGTGTGTTGGGTCAGGGCTGAGCTGCCTTTGCTGAACACATTATTTGCAGGGAGCACACGCGGGATCAATTGTGGCACTGAAGCCCTGTGAGCACAGGATGCTCCTGGAAACCACGGGGCTGGAACAAAAGTGCCTCGTGCTGGCTCATATTAAAGGCAAAGGATCTCTGATTCCCAGGCTGCAAAGCCTCAGTCTTGTGATAGAATCCCTTCCCTTGGTGTCTGGTAGCTCCAGGCTGGAGCATCTGATGTGGTTCGAGTGTTCATTTAGAATTATAGAATCCCAGACTGGTTTGGGTTGGAAGGGACCTTAAAGCTCACCCCATTCCACCCCCCTGCCATGGTTAGGGACACCTTCTACTATCCCAGGTTGCTCCAAGCCCCATCCAACCTGGCATTGGACACTTCAGGGATGGGGCAGCCACAGCTCCTCTGGGCAACCTGTGCCAGGGCCTCACCACCCACACAAGGAGGAGTTTCTTCTGTATATCCCTCTGAAGTGTAGCAGATTCCTGAATCCATCTCCTTTGGTAATCCTCATTACTTTTGAATTTTCTCTGGAGCAAATTGCCTTTTCCTGTTCCCTTCCGTTGCTTCCAGTGCACCTCTGGAGGTTGAAGTGCAAATTTGATGGTGAGGCACATTTGCATGCTCTGTTTGCTTCCTTTATTCTCCTGTTCTATCTGATGAGGAGGAAGAAACCAGCATTTTGTGGCAGCCTTTCCTGTATGTTCTGTGGAGCCGAGAATTCTGTGGCTCCAGCAACAGACAAAACCATGCTGGTGTGCAGTGCTGATAATCCTCTTTGCTGCCCCACATGTGGTTTGAGAGTCACTGAGTGGTGGTTGAGGGCGTGTGGATTGTTGGGGTTGTGGTTTGGGATGCCCTGAGCACTCACCACACAGAGCATCGACATTCCAGAGCCGCGTTTCGGGGAGGGATAGGGCTCTGTCTGAGCAATGTCCTTCCTGGTGCTCCACGGTCACGAGCTGGGGGAGGTGGGTGGAAATCCCCAGCGGTCTGCAAGGCTTGGCTTGGCTCCCTCTGTCTTGTTGATTAGGGGTTCCTTGGCTTAAGAGGCATTAAGGAGCTGGAATGAAAGGTATGAGGGCGTGGGACGCATGTGCAACTCTTGGTACAGTGTCTCGCTCTGAGGCTGCTGGCTCTGCTCGAACTTCAAAGCCATGGCCTCTGCAAGTGTCAGGAGGAGGGATGAAAGGGCAGAGGAGAGTGGCTGAGCTGAAATACAGGAATTCCATGTTGTGTTTCTGTTTTTCCTCCTTCTTTTTAACCCTTCCTGGTCTGGGTTTTAACCCAAATCTTACTAATAACCTTCTGTTTCCAATAAGGAATGTTTTCCTTGGCACCTGGGGCCGTGACTGTGACGTCGTCGTAAGATTAAAGGCTTTTCTTTTCCTACACTGGAGGCTGACTTGATTTTTCAAACATAAGTACCCTCTGTGTTCTCAATTACCTGTGCCTGGGGAACTGGTTGGTAAAAGAAGCCTCCTTGTTGCTGCAGGTGGTACAAGCTCCGCTCCAAGCCGGGGAAGAAGGAAAAGGAGAGGGGGGAGATCGAGGTGGATATCCAGTTCATGAGGAGCAGCATGACAGCCAGCATGTTTGATCTGTCCATGAAGGAAAAGCCTCGCTCCCCCTTTGGGAAGCTCAAAGACAAGCTCAAGGGCAAGAAGAGCAGTGGCCTCTCTGATACAGCATCAGCAATCATTCCCAGCACGACCCACTCCCCTGCAGACAGCGAGGATGAGGCAGTGGAGAAGGAAAAGAAGAAATCCAAGTTCAAAGCGCTGTTCTCCAAACCTGGGCTGCAGAAGACCCTGTCCCAGTCCATGTCAGTCCTGCCCACGCAGCAGCCTGTCACCCAGAAGGTTCGGCTTCGGCCCAGCGACTTCCAGCCGCAGTGGGATGAGGAGTCTGAGACCTCTCCGACCTCAGAACGTGAGTATTGGCACTCGCTGCACTGGTGAGCACAAAGCCTTTCTCCAAAGGGCTGTTTACACTTTTCACAGCACTAGTTAAACTCTTCTTTGTGATCAAATCCATAGAAATCCCCTCCTGGCACTGAGGTTGTCAGTAGCGAGTGTCAGAGGAAAGGTTTTTCTTGAATCCTGAATTTCTCTCTATTGGTTTGGGTTTTTTTCTAGGAGCCTTTGGAAATGCCCTGGAAGAGAAGCCAGCTCCTTCTCCTCTATTTAAATCTCGTAAAACAGCCCTTTTGGACAGCAGGCAGCTAACCCAAGGAACCACTAACCACAGCAAGAAGGAAGGGCTCTCTTTGTTCAGCGGCCTGAAATCCAAAAACGATCCCGTTTCCAAGTCTAGCCTGTGTATCAATGGCAGTCACGTGTATATGGAAGAGACCACGACGAAGGACAACACTCCCACCTCCTCCCCCTCTCCTCTCAACTTCAGGAGGAAGCAGCTCTTTGCTTCAGAGGAGAACCTGTCTTCCAGGCCCACTAAACCTGAAGAGACAGGAAGAACCTCTCCCAGCCAGGCTTTCTCTGGATCCACGTCCTTGGAGACCTTCAAATCCATGACTCTGCCATCATACAAACTGCTGAGCAGTGAGGAGCATCTGGACACCAGCATTCCACCGAGCACCGAGGCTGTGAGAGAGACCAAAAAACCAGAGCACAAGAAGTCTGCCTTGCTCTCCCTGGTCACTGGGAGGAAGGAAGCGGGGAAGACCGTGGATGCTGAGAACATTCCCGACAGGACCCTGCAGAGTGAGGAGAACAAAATTCAGGAAGAGAAGAGTGAAGAGGAGGCCAAGTGTCTTGAACCACCAGCAGATTTGGGCAGAGGGGACCCATCAGGAGACACTCACGGCACAGAAGACACCTTTGCAAACAAGCTCAGCCCTGGTGAGGAGGAACAAAAACCCGAAAAAGCTGCTGTGCCAGCCAAGACCAAAGCTGTGAAACCCAGGTGAGTCCTGGCTGCTGGTGGGAACTGGGATGGGCAGTGGTGGTGGCAGGGGGCAACAGGCTGTGTCCTGCCACACCTGGGCTCAGGTGCTGCTCTGCAGGATTTATGCTGGCATTGGGTGCTTTGAGAACAAAACTTCTTTCTAGGTGTGAAAAAAGATGGATATAGGAATGCTCCTTGTAAGTGATGCCAAAGTAGTGGTTCTCTGAGTGCAGGCACCTGTGTAGGTACTGTAGGGGTGATTTTTCTCGCTGGATCTCCTGCAAAAACTAACTCTGTCTGAGCTGTGTGACTGGAACCACCCCAGGGTCCAAAATGCCTATGCTAACATCTGTGCTTTCCTCTTCTTTGCTTGGCTTGTGGTCTTCCAAAGGTTGGTCTTGGAGCCCGTCTGCTTTTGGCATTCACAGCAACACAAAGGGATTTTGTGTGAATTTGGACACGAGGCTTTTTCGGAAATTATGCTCCTTTATTTGTCATACACAGATATATATAAACACTGTGTCTGGAGTTTTATATATATATATGTGTGTGTGCCCTACTAATAAGGCTGTGGTTTGTGTGCGTCCCTAACTCCTCATTTTCAGTGCTTCTCATGTTTAAATTTCCTGCCTATGAAGTGTTTTATGTACTAATAAACCTGCTTGGGGTGCAAAGAGATGGTGCTTAAAGCAGCGAAAACAAGCTCTGCAGCAGAAGAGTTCTGACATGAATGACATAAAATCCTTCATAAAGTTGTAGTGAAGGATATAAAGTCTCTCAGACAGGCTCTGAGGTCTCTTGCTAGTGTAATTCATCCCCAGTGGCAGAAGCTGATGGAGGCTGGTGCTAAAGCTTGACTGTTCCTGCCTCGTGTTGCATCTGCAAGTGACATGCGAGTTTTTTGTCCCTTTTTGCAGACTGGGCCTGTCTCCAGAGGAGGAACGCAAAGCCACGCTTCCTACTCTTGCACCTGACCCCCTCCCTGCTTTTCTTTCTGTGCACTGTATCAGCAGTGCAAATAATCCTTTTATTTCTAAAACGGGGCAGGAAGTCCAAGTGCCAGACTCTGAAAACATCACTAGTTGTTCTGCCTCTCTCACTTCTCCTGCTTTTGCTGCAGAGCTTTGGGATGGCAGGAACCCCTTTACTCCCAAGTGGGACAAGGCATCCACAGCCCTGGATCCCGATGGCATTACCCATTTCCCTTCATCCCATCATCTTTCAGCCTCTGCTCCCAAAGCATCACTTCCTGGTCTGGGAAGGGGTAATAATCCTTTTGCTGCTGACTGGGGGCAGGGTCCTGAGAGCTCTGCTGCAGGGACTTCCCAGGGTCTCTCTCTCCCCTCTGATTGTCACTTCAATGACAATAATCCCTTCCTGCCCAAGCGTGGGGGGCAGGCAGGTGTGCCAGGTTCCCAAACTGTCGCTGATTCTTCCCCTTCCTGCCTTCCTCGTGGTGAGGACTGTTCCTCAGCAGGACGCCCTGGTTACAATGCTCCAGGGGGCTCTGCAGATGTGGCTGTAACTAGTGATGCCACAGCTGTGCCAGACCCTCTTGGCACCTTGTCTGATCCCCACTTGGACCCTGCTGGGCTGGCCCCGAAGCAGCACTGTGATTCTCCCCAGCTTCATCCTGAGGATTCTTTGGAAAGCTGCAAGCTAGTTGATGGGAAATCTGTGTCCTTTGTCCTCGGTGGATTGCAGGGTGTTACCTCAGGTGGTGGAGGTTTGGGTGGGCAGGAAGGTGGAGAGCAGTGCTGTGATTCCAGTGGAAGGCTGGGCTCAGGGGCAGCAGGAGGGCGAGCAGAGTGCTGTCCATCCACAGAGCTCTCTAGTGACAGCACGGGTCCCCCCCGAAACAGTGAGCCCTGCATGAGGGGTGACACAGGTTTGGCATCTCTCTCCAAGCCCAGTGACAGCCTCGTGCCAGAGACCAGAGCTGAGCAGGTGCCATTCCCTGAGATCGAGCTCAGGGAGGAGCTGGAGGTCTGCGGTGGAAAGCAACAGGCAGAAAGTGCACCCCCATTAGAGCCCCAGGCAACTCCTCTTCCTAAAAATGACTCACTTTCCCAGGTCAAACCAGCCCTGGGAGCCTGCTCGGTGTCCCCTTGGGAAGTGGATGCAGGGAGGGCTGGCAGTGAGGTCACTGTCCCACCGAAACCAGCCCCACGCAGGGCTGTGGCACTGAGGAAGTGCCCGCAGGTTGAGTTAAAGGGTGATGTTCCTTCTTCAGGTGTAAAATCCATGCCTGGGCTCCCATTACCTGCTGGTGAAGCCTCAGCTGCTCGTGGGTGCCTCCCCCAAAGGGGCTCCTCAGAGACTGTCCCTCCTCCAGTGACACTTGGAGGTGACAGGCCTTTAAAAACTGAAGGTGATGACGATTTGTCTGTTGGACTCACAAATCTCAAGCCTGCCATTCCTGTTCCTGGAGACCGTGGCTCCAAAGTGGCCAGTCTGCCAGTGATCCTGGAGGGGGGCTCTGATGACGAGCTGCTGGGGGACTGTCAGGAGAGCTGTGGGGTCACTGCAGGTGATAAAGGGACTGGAGAGCAGCCTCGAGGTTTGACACCTTTGCACAGAGAACTGGGGGAGCTCCCTGATAGCTCGGCTGCAGCCCCCATGACCCTGGCTGCTCTACAAGGAGGAGGAGGAGTTCCTGGTGCTTGTAAGCCAGGCAGATCACCTGTGCTGCCTGCTGGAATGGGTGCTCCCAGGGTCAGTATCCAGGGAGCTGACTCAGCCTTAGGTGTGATGATGTCTCATTCCAGGGAGTGTTATAGTCATTTTGAGAAACAAGAGCTGGAAACCAGTGTGGGTGTTGAGGAGCCTGCAGAGTGTGACCTCTCTGAGCCTTCTGCTTCCTCTTCCTCCCTGTCAAGTCCTTGCCACCCCTCCTCTTCCTCTCACTCCCTTCTCTCTGACACCCCAAGTCATAGAGCAGAGTCTCCGAAAAAGCCAACAGCCGAGGGCTTCGCAGATAAAGCAGGAAATTCGGGCAAGAAGAAGCTTCTCCAGGCACGGGTTTCACCCTCTGAAACGTTCCCTAACCAAACCCTGTGGGGTGGTGAAACCCTGTCTCCTAAGCACAGGTGAGACCATGTGGGGATCACAGCAGGTATCTCTGTGCAGGTGTTGAGCTACTGCTTTTGCTTCCAGATCTGTCCCTCCCGCTGTTGCATCTGCTGTTTTTATTCCATGACTTGGCATCAGACAGCCCTGACTTCCTCTGGGGCCTGGATTTGGCAGGGCCTGGGTCCTGTCAGCCAGTGTGAGGGCACTGCTGGCTCCAGAAGGATCTGTGCAGCTCCTGAGGGTGCCCAGAGCACCGAGAGGACGGGCTGCTCATCACAGCTCTCAGAGAAGCCATTAGGGAAAGTACAGCAGGAGAACAGGGTCATTTCATCCAGTTGGGGAAATGGACTGCAATTGATTAATTTTTCAGATGTGGGAGAATGGTCACCCTGATAAACTGGGGTGCTTCGTTTCCTGGCTTAATTTGGCTCTTTGGGGTGATCAGAGAAAGTGCTGCAGCTCCTGCTGTGCCACTGGCCTGTCAGCCATGGGGATCTCACCTGCAGAGCTCAGCCTGGGGTCTGGGACACCTCTGGGCCAACATTGGCTGAGACAGAAGTAAAATTTGCTTCCTGTCTTAAAACTGGTGATATAAATCCTGCTCAGGCACATAATGACAACACTTCTTGGCAGCCTGTGGTGTCGGTTCAGACTGGAAAATGCCTAACACGCTTGTCCCAGGGTAGTGGAAGTATTTGATATGTTGCAAGAACCACAAATATGTTCTGATTAGGAAAGCCAGGCTGAAATACCAGAGATCAGAGTAGCTGCCCTGTGTTCTGCCTCCTCATGTAGCCTGACCCAGCTTTTCTCCCTTGACATACTCGAGATGTATTTCTCTTGCTGCTGCTCCTGCTTTATCTCTAATGCCTTAAGGCAATAAAGACAGTAGAGAACTGGAGAATACTTATAAAAACCCCACAGCTTTGAAATGCCTTGTCTTCTGAAGCTGAATCTCTTTTCTCTCAGGAGACAGAGAAGGGTAGGAATCTTGCCCAGTTTCTTGCTGTATTTGTTTTTAGTCAGGAGATCTGTGTCGTGCTGTTGTTACATGTGCTGCTTAAACAACATAAACCTTTTTTTTTTTCGTGTTGCAGACTCCATCCTGTGAAACCAATGAATGCCATGGCAAACAAGCCTCAGAGTAAAAACCTGAATGTCATCAGCACCATGAATGAAAAGCTGCTGGAGATGAGTGTGAAGGTATGGAGGGAAGTGACACTTTCACTGCTTAAGCTTTGGTTTAATTGAAGAGTTTGTGTATTCCAGATAACTGGCCTGGGCTTGCATCTCATATCTTGGGCAGAAAAAGAACCTTGGTTGTTAGACCCCGTGGGGTGTGAACTTTCCTTTGGTCAGCCCCCAAAAGCGGGGATGGTCTTTAAATATTCATTTTCTTGCAAACTGATGTAGAATAGAGTTGGTGCCTTGTGGTTTGCTTAATCCTGGCCTCAAAGGGACCTCCAGGCTTGAGGCAAAGCTCACAGGTCATGTTGATTCCAATGGCTGGGAGCGTTGCTGGGTCAGCAGGGAAGACCCTGCGTCCTGTCACTGTCCCTGAGGGTGTTTTGGGGAAAATGAGAAGTTAGAACTGAAATAGCAGCAGTGCCTCCTTCTGGTATGAGGGGAGAGGATGTGAATTAAGTGGTTCAAACTGAGATGTTGCTGTTTTGAGCGAGTTGAAAACTTGTTGTGGTGCTCTGATTCCACATAAACTGTATGTGAGACACCATGGGAGCCTGTTGTGCTCACACTCCCTACCTGGCCCTGGGAGCTGGAGGAATTGGCAGGAGCTGCCCAGTACCTGCCAAGTTGCTTAAGCATTAAAACCAGATTTTTCAGAGAAACAGGAGGAAACAGGGCCTGGGTGGGGGTGGTGTTTCTTGCTGCTTAAGCTGAATTTGTCATTCCCAGTCTCTGGTTTGTTTAAGCAACAGCTGTCCCATTGCTTGTCTGTAAAGGATGGTGCTTGACAGGGCACGGCTGTAACTTCCACACATCCTTGTGAGGCATGACATTCCTTATCCCTCCAGAGTAAGCTGCAGCAGAGTTGAGTTACAGAACTGGCATTATGCAGAGATCTGATGCCTTTTAAAAGGTGTGGAGCCCAGAGCAGCTGTGGCTCTGCGAATTCCGTGTGGAAACCTGTTTGTTGGTGCTTTAAACCCCCCCAGGCCAGTCCCAGGCGTGTTCTGTCGCTGGCTTGGAAGAGCCCGTGTGCCTGGACTGACCCCGCCTTTCTTCTCTCCCCAAGAAATATGATCCCTCAGACCCTGCCTATGCATATGCCCAGCTGACACACGATGAGCTGATCCAGCTGGTGTTGAAACAGAAGGATACCATTACCAGGAAGGACCTCCAGGTGCGGGAGCTCGAGGACTACATCGACAACCTGCTGGTCAGAGTCATGGAGGAGACCCCGAACATCCTCCGTGTTTCCGTGTCTGGGAACAGAAAAGCTGGGAAGATGTGAAGGGTTCTCCTCGGGGTGGTGGTGGAGGAGGGCTGAGTTCCCACTGGAGGAGTGTGAGGGGCGGTGGTACCGGTCGTGCTGCCCAGGGAAAATGAACTTTTTCCTGTTTCTGCCTTGAGCAACTCTCGCATTGATTAGCAGTTCCATCAGGTCTTGTAATGGAGTCACCTTATAACTTATTTTTCCCTTTATCTGGGGAGATCAGGCATTAATCCAAAGGCTGGTTGTGATGGAAAGGAGGAGGGTTTTTGATGTGTTTTGCTTCCCAGCAAGGCACTGATGATCCTTTAGGAAGATTTTTTTCTTTTTTTAAAAATGGTTTTATTTTGTAGCAGCTTTGATAGATCAGTTACTCTTCTTTCCATATCTGAAGTTGTAGTGCAATATAAAACTTTGTACAGTAGAGTTTGAAGATTTGATTGTTTTTAAAGTAATAATTAACTACACTGGAGAAGCCCAAAAATGTCCCAGCTTCAGACCTGGGCTGTAATTTAAAAGCAATTAATGCCCTGAAAGTTGGACATAAGTTAAAAAGATTGGAAAGGAAGAAGCAAACCTCAGTTCATCCCGTCAGAGTGGATGTTGTTCCAAAGAGTTCTCCAAGGGGAAGTTTGCAGGTTTTGTTGTGTAGGACACACTGAGGTTCATGGTACGTCCCTACCCTGGGAATGGCAGCAATGGATTTGGACCAAAGGTACATTTTAAATCAGAAGCTGTTCTTTTTAAGAGTTTTAAAAAATTCCTCATTTGAAGGACCAAAGCTTAAAGCTTTCCAGCCTTAATTCTATGG
>VXBX01008231.1:183315-203984 GCA_013400415.1 Scytalopus superciliaris
GGACCCCCGTGGGCAGGGGGCTGCAACGCCGTGGGGTCCAGCAGGACCGGGGAGGTTCGGTCCCCACCGTCTCTGCATCCCCCTGGAGGGCTCCGGGTGCCCCAACCCGATCCCCGCGGCCACGTCCCAGCTGTGACAAGCACAGGGTGCCGCGTCCAGTGTGGTGACACACACGTGGCCCCTCCAAAGCTCCTGCACACGGGGGCTCCTGTGGCATCCCGCTCCCTGCGGGACCCCTTCGAGGGGAAGCCCCTGCCCGAACTAACACAGTTCACTCCGTGGTCACACTGCTTCATCCCCTCCTGGCCTCCGCGCCGCATTTAACACTCTTCCCCCTTGAACTTCCCTGTTTGCTTCGCTGCTTTTCACGCTAAGTTCAATATTTTTCTTCCCGCTCCCGTCCTCCCACACCCCCTTGCCTGCCCCCAGCCCTCTGGTCCCCCTCGGGGCGCAGCTTCTCCGAGGCCACGGCTCGCTGCGGCGCCAAATCAAAAGGGATCAAAAGCCGGCAATGAAGTGTGCGGGACCCCGTGCCAGGGAGCAGAGGAAGAGGGTCATGGAAGGACGACAAGACGATGCTGAGAATGCGGTTTCTCTCTCCAGGAGCAACAGTTCCTGGAGGGGAAAAGAAATTTGCTCCTCTCTCCAAACAAATAGAGCTCGCCGTGGAGGTGGGCGTTGGGAAGTGGGGATTCTCCTCAGCACACACTCCAGGATGTTCCCACATGTGCTCTTGGTTGGCACCACAAGCAGCCCAGTGCCTGCAGAGCCCCCCAGCCTGGGCACCTGCTGCCTCCAGCCTGGCAGGGACAAGGACTGTGACCCCAAGGATTCTTCCATGGAGGGTCAGACCCCTCCAAACCTCCCCTCCCTGCCCTGAGGGGTCAGCTGTAGGACCCCAGAGCCCTGGAGACCGGCATCATCCTGTTAATAAAAAAAGACAATCAGGTGTCACATACTTCCGTCTTTTCAGGTTTTATTTTCCCTTTTTTTCCACTGAGCAGAATTTTCCCTTGCAGTAATCCCCCTCCCGTGCTCAGCACAGCAGGATGCTGGTCCCAGATCCTGCAGCTGAAGCTGGAAGAGCAACAGGAAACCACTTGTGTCCAGTATCCGCTCGGAGATCCTGCGAGCATCAGCACAGCGTGGAACCCTCCCAAACCCCCCAGTGGTGAGTGGTGCCTCCTGCTTTCAGCACTGCAGAGAGCAAGAGTGGGCTTTCCTCCTTCTTCTGGAGGGGATGAACCCCCCAGGCTGGAGCCTGCTGCTCTCCTCAGGTGTTCCCACCAAGGGAGGGGAGACTCCCTGTCTCTGGCACTCACAGCACAGCCAGCCCAGCATCACACAGGACACCCCAAAATGCCTCAGTGCATGGGGTTCAGTCACCTCCTTTCACTGGATTAACCCTAAGTTAAGAAATTTCATCTCCAAGAACTCCAGTGCCAACACTAGGGTTGCATCCACGACATGCTGAAGCAATCAAACCCCTGTGCCTCCATAAAATTCCCCCCAGGAACAGTGAGAACTTTGTCCAAACTAGGACACGTGGAATACCTGGCCCCAGCCTCGCCACGAGGAGAGGAGCTCAAGCAACACTTCCCACATGCTTTGAGCCCAATGGAGTTTGGGCTCTTTCAACTGCTTCCAAGCCCCTCTCTGTGCTTTCCCAGCCCCAACCCCTCCTGATGCCTCCGGCTCAGGAGACAAGGCCTCCCGTTTGAAACCCCATCGCCACAGACGTGCCGGTGCCGGATGCCAAATCCCCACGTCCCTCACTCCCCACTCAAAGGTAAAAAGCCTCCTTAAGTACTGTAGGCTCAGGGAAAGACAACAAGCACGAGACTCTCTTAATTCCTTTCACTGGGATCCAATAAAAACCTTGGCAGTGGCCGTCCTTCCTGCCGGAAAGCCGATATTCCAGAAATAAACACACTTTCCACTTTGAAGGGCTGCAGTGGGATCCGCCTGGCCCAGATCCGAACTGCTCCCAGCCACCCCAGACTCCCACCTGCCCCCCAGGGCAGCAGGAACTGACCCACAGCTCTTATCTCTGCTGCTTCAGCACCGCCACTTTCCCAAGGATGAGGGTGGCCACGGGTGGCCAGTGCAACTCCCAGGAGCCAGGGAAGGAGAGGCAGCAGCAAATCGTGGATGGGTCCAGCATCATCCATGGGTTTAGAGCATGGAAACAGGGGTCACTCCAGGGGAGTGCTGGGAATCCCTTTGCTCCAGAGGGGACGGCGCCTGCGCCACCGGCCGCTGGAAGTCATGAGGGAGGAGGAGCCCCTCCATCTGCTGGATGTGTTCCTCCAAGGCAAATATTGACAGTGACAGTGCCGAGCCCGAGCGCTGCTGCCGCCCCAGCCCTGCCAGGGACTTTGATGGATGCAAATAAAGCCAGGGCTGTGGGGGCCGAGGCCCCGCGCGGTTCATTAAGAGGCCGGGCAGCCTTTCATCTCCAGCCCAGTTGGCTCCACTCCAGTGACCAGCAGTTCCCAGCTGTGGGGTGACCTCTGTGGAGGGGGGGAGGTCTGTGCCTGCTCCCCCGGACAGGTGTCTGGTGTCACTGACACTGCAGCTCCACACCCTCCCACCTCGGGCTCCAGGTGAGATCCTCGAGGAGGATCCAGAGGTGCCCATGGGCAGTGCCTGCTGCTCCAGTTTTGGGGAGGCTCAGACACATGGGGAGCACGGCAGAGCTCTCAGGCAGGAGGGAAAGAGTCAGCTGGAAGCTCTGTGGGTGAGAGAAGCAGCTGCAGAGGAAGGAGCAGAAGCTCTCCCTGCTCTCCCTCCTCTCCAGTGCCTCATCATGGGCTGCTCCAGCACGGCACCCACAGGGCCAGGCCAGCCTGACTGCAGGGGAGAGGTGTCCCCTGGCAGAGCATCCCCAGGGCTGCAGAGAGGTCCTGCTCTGCCACAGCCTCCTGCAGGAGGCCACCACCAGGGCTGGGGGAGCCCTGAACGTTTCAGCAGGCAGTGTGCAGGATGAGGCAGGAATCCAGAAGACCACACACTTTCCCGAGCTTCTAAAATACCACAGTGATGAGCCAGAGCTCCAGAGCAAGGACATCAGGACAAGGCTTGTCCTGCCCCACAGCCATCCCAGTGCACTCACCTCCCAGTTTAAACCATTTACCACTTACTTTAGCTTGGATAAAACCCAGTCCCAGTTCAGGAAACAAGTACAAAGTGCCCAAGAGAGGAAAACTAGGAGGGGAGGTTGGGGGCAGTGCAAGAGAATTCCCAGTGTAAATCCACCCTGTGAGCCACAACACAAGAGAATTCCCAGTGTAAGCCCATCCCTGTCCTGTGCCCAAATGAGGGGGACTCCAGCACCCCCTCCTGCTCCAACCACCAGGGCTGAGCTGGCTCTGCAGCTCAGGGAGCAGGTCCTTCTCCTTCCTTGCCTGCCATGGAGAGCTCTGGCCAAGGTCTTCCCAGCACCAAACACACCCTGCAGCCCCTGCATTTTGGAATTGGGTTCAGACAGAGCAGGTGTAAAATATCCCAAAGGCTTTTCTTGTGGAGAAATTCGCCAGCACGAGGATCGCGGTGAGGGCGTAGTGTGCTGAAACTCTGGGAGGGTGGGAACATCAGGTGAGAACAAGGCGATTTTGGGACATCTCGTTGACCTGTGCCGGCCCTGTGACCGCGGCAGCACCGCCACCCAGAGGCTGCTCCGGGGACCGCTCGATACTCAGGACATCGCCCTGCTCGGGCAGCTTTTGACCCTTTGCCCGCTCTGCCTCAGCTGCCTTTCAATCACCCTGCACCTTCCACCCCGGCTCCAACAGCTGCTCCAGGCTGGGGAAAGAGCTCCAAGACCGGCTCAGGCCATTTATTCACCACGCTGGAACGTAAAAATAACATCTTTAATAGCTTTAGAGTTGGCACAGATGGTATTAAAACTCACCACTTTTTATTACTAGACTATGAAACCACACATGGTGCAGCATGAGGAGAGTGGCTCCCACCCCACGTTGCTTCTAAAACCACGGAGCTACGACAGGTTGGTGTTGGAGGTGACTCTTCATTTACATTCAGCATTTATAGAGTGAAACCAACAGCGAGATTTAACCACATGCACACAGAGCAAAGCCTGGGGAGGATGTTTCTGCTGGCAGCTGAGGCCTCCTCCTCTTAGCAGCCACAAAAGCCCAAAAGTTAGCTCTAACACAGGTTGTGAGACTGGCCAAAGAGCACAGGACAACGTAGGAGCTCCTGCTCACACCTGAGGGAAGGTTACTGCAGTGATAATCCCATTTCCCTCTTCCAGGAGCAGGGAAGGCTGAACCAGCACTTAGGATGTTGAGACATGGCCTAGAATCTCTCTCAGTGGCCAAAAGATTTGTTTTCAGGAACCCAGGATGCAGTGGGATAATAATACTTCCCTTTCTGAAGTGCTTTACCATAGAAAACCTCCCTGCTGCCCTGAACCAAGCCTTGTTATCCTAACACAGGTGTAGAGGGCATGGGACTCACTTGGGAGAGCAACAGCAAGCTGGTGGCAGAAAAAGTCCCATTCTGACCAAAAAAGAGCATCAAAATTACTAGGCAGGATGAAAATAATTCCCAACAACAGAGGAGGGAAAAGGAAGAGAAGGGGGAAAGCATCCCAGATCCGGGCAGACAGGAAGCCATGGGAAAACTAAGTGTCAGCCTAAAAAAGGCAGAATTGAGCCCAAAAGACACTCCCACACTTGTGATGTGTAGCCAAAACATCACACCATGAGCTCCTCAGTCCCCTGTGCCTGTCACTCGCCCTGTTTCCATGGCCATGGTCTCTCCAGTGTCACAGCATGGCCCTATCTCAGCTCCTACCTAATCATCCCACGTGCAAAACTTGTATTTGGAGAAACATTTATAGTTTTCTGGCAAGATCACAACTTGTTTAATGAAGAATTTAGTCGTCAGTGAAAACAATCACTGGCACTGCTGCAGGTCACACCCACCTTGCTCAGCAGCAACTCCAGCCTGACAAACACTTGTTTGTCCAACCCACTAACCCCAAGTCTCTGTCCTGGATGACCCTGAGGAGCCAAGACACCACAGCCACTTGCAACCACCAATTTCCTTATCATTTGTTGGTTATAAAAATTTCCAGTTTCTAGGGATACTCTATAATCACAATGATTATGAGGCATTTCTGGCCTCTGTTCCAAGGAATTCCCTCTCACCACCAGGATCAGGTGCCAACATGGAGGGAGGTAAAATGCATAGTGAGGTCTTCCAGCAGCGAGGTCTCTCCTCTGGAGGGGTTTTGTGTTTCATCTACTGTCCCTGCACTGTCACAGCCTCTGTTTGGCCTTTACTTCCAGCAGGGGCCTTTCCCCCGACGGCTTTGTTGGAATAATCCCGCTCTCCGAAAATAGTGCTCCCAATCCTGACGTTTGTGGATCCAACCTCTATCTGGAAGAGACAGAGAGGAAGAGGTCAGGGAAGGGCTGCCACCACCCCTGTCTCCCTCCACATCACAGAAGGATGCTTTCCCCTGTACTCGCCACCCAGGGGCTGGTTTGATCCCAGGAATCCACCCCAGGACCAGGAGAGCTGTTTTTCATTGGAATAGCACCGTTGGGATCTCCATCCAAGAGGCCTGTTTGGCTGGCTCCTGGACTGGGATTTGGGGTGCAGATCCATTTGTTCCCCGAGGGAAGGGTGGCAGAAGGAACACACTCACTGCGTGCTGGAAATCCGTGGACATGCCCATGCTCAGCTCCACCTTCTCCACAGGGAGGTTCAGCTTCTCACACACCTCCTGCCTCAGGGACAGCAGCATCTGGAAGGGAGGAGGGAAGAGGAGAGGTTCACACAGCTGACAGCCATACCAGCTGCCTTCCAGGGTGCCACAGACCACGATTTCTGCCTGTCTCTGAATTCAGCCTCCTTCACACAGCAAAAGCAGATCCCACATTTCCCACTGAAGTTCCATAACAGTGCCTGGAGATTTCCCAGACTGATGGACAACACAGAGAAGGCTGATTGAAACCTTGCCTGGACCAAAGGCTTCAGGACAGCAACTGCTGCACAGGTGGCCCTGCCAAATTCCTGGCTGCAGCTTCAGAGGAGGGATGGGAGAAACACACTGCAGAACAGAGCCTCACACCTGCACTGACACTGGTACTGAGGGCTCTGCTCTACTCTCAGCATGGTGTTTCTACAGTCTTACAGCCTGACTCATTACTGGTTTGACTGTAACAGGAGACCAGCCAACAGTGGCATTTTCTCCCAGAAAACCTTACCTGGAAGTCAGGATTTGGCCCCTTACTGAGGTCATGCCCAATGCTGCCAATTGTCATCAGCCCCACAAATTCCAGGTTGGGGCACTTGTTGATCACGTGCTCCACGGCAGCCGTGGTGTCTCCAGGGGGAAGGCCGTGCTTACCTGGGAAAAAACAGGGCTATCTGTGCCAAACTCTGCCAGAGAAACACTTTGAAAGCACAGACCAGCCCACCCTGTTCAGGTTCTCTGTCAAGGTGCACATCATCAGAAAGAGCCACTTACTGTCCTCCCCACTCGTGTTAACTTGCACCATGACCTTCAGCTTCTGGGACGACCCTTTTTTCTGCCACGAGCTGTTGACTCTGTCTGCCAGTTTCACAGAATCCACTGTTTCCAACATGAACAGGTTTGGGACAGCTGGGGAGAAAACACAGGCTGAGGACATTCCAGTGGCTCAGGAATGTTTGTACCTACAACAGGTGTTGGTGAGTTCCTTCCCTGACACATCTGAACACTGAGAGACTATTGCTCACATAAAACCACTCAGGACTTACCAATCAGCTTGTTGACATTATTCTTCTGCAGGTGGCCAATAAAATGCCACTTGATGTCTGGACAAGATGACAGAATCTGGAAGCAGAGAGAGCAGTGAGGTTGGGATGACAATTCCCTCTTCCCCCATGAAGGACTTCAGCCTTAGTTTGCCCACAAACAAATACCAGACACCCAGTGTCTCCATTTGTTGACCCTCAAGGACTCAGCTCGTGGTTGTGCTGAGGTTGCTGCACAGCCTGGAGAGGGCTGTGGCTGCAGGGAATGCTGTCCATGGGAATGAGGAAGGCAAAGCTCTTTTGCAACAGCCATAAAATGGTATTTTCCCCAAACTGAGTGTTAACATGTTTTTCCTCTCCTATGGAAAGCAGAAAAGGCACAGCACTGTTCAGACAAATCATGACTAAGGGACACATATTCCCAGACTCCTCTGGAGCCAGCAAGGCAGGAGGGGGAATGGGGCAGAGGCAGAGAGCTAAGAATAACCTACTGTTTATCTGCAAAAGCAAGGACCTGATGAAATTCCTAACAAAACCCTGGACTTTGGCTAAACAGCTCTCAGGCCACAGCTATAGAAGGAAGAAAACATGAAGTGAGCTCAGTACTTACTCTGGAGTCTGATGCCTTTTCCAGAAGCTCCTGGACCTGGGAGAGAATGCAGGAGAATCCCATTAAACCCACGGCACACACAAGATCAGTGTCTGTGGGGTGTGTGCTGCTGGGACCAACGTGAGCTCCAAACCCACAAGGCCAGGGGGTGATGCTGTCACCAAGCCTGGCCCTCCACCCACAGAGCCACCCAAACTGGGCTGCCCTGAGACACCAGGAGGAATTTCTTCATGGAAAGGGTCGTTAAACATTGGAATGGGATGGAAACCCCATCCCTGGAGGTGTCTAAGGAATTACTGGATGTGGCACTCAGTGCTCTGGGCTGGGTGACAAGGTGGGGATAGGGCACAGGGTGGACTCGCTGGTCTGGGGACGGGGCTTTTCCAAGCTGGGTGATTCTGTGCTGTAAATATGGGACCCTCTCCCACCCCTGTGACCCCTCTCCCAGCCCCGTGGCCCCCCAAACTCACGTAGTTCTCCCCGAAGCTGCGCTGCCCATGCCCATACGCCTCCATCACCATCTCTGCAGGCTTCGTCTTGCTGACGGCCACGAGCCGTGGCTGCACAGCCGGGAGCCCCTGCGGGACCACCGGGGGGTCAGGGGAGGGGGGACACCGGGTGATGCCCCCCCAGCTCGGGCTGTCGCGATAGTGGGGTCCTGTCTGTGCTGGGGCCCATCCCCGTGGTGGTCCCATCCCTGTGATAGGGAGGGGATGTCCCCGCACTGTGACCCGTCCCGGTGGCACTGAGGGATGTCCCCGCGGTGACACAGGCCCTGCTCTCACGGTGTGACCCGTCCGGGTGGCGGCCCGCTCTGTCCCCACAGCGGTGACCCGTCCCCACGGTGACGGAGGCCCTGCCGCCCGGGCAGAGGCCCCCCTCCGGTGCCGCCGGTTCCCCGCATGCCCCCCGGTGTCCCCTCACCTGCGGCCGCCGTGCCGCCGCCTGCTGAAGCTGCTCGGTGACAGCGCGGAGCGCCGGGCCCAGCCCGTCCCCGGCGGCCATGCCCGCTCTCCACATCCCCGCCCGCCCCGCCGCCACTTCCGCCACACCTCCGCCCCGCCCCCGCCGCGCGGCCAATGGGAGCGCTCCGCTGTTCTCCGCCGACCAATAGCAGCGCTCCGCCGCGCCCCGCCGACCAATGGGAGCGCCCCGCAGCGCCATGTTGGGAAGGTCGCGGTTGCCATGGCGGCCAGCCAGGCCGGGCCTCCCTCCCCTCTGCCCTTTCCACGGGGGTTTGTCACCCGCGCCTTGCCTGTCCCCGGTGCCACTGCGGTGGATTGGGAGGGACCCGCAGAGATCATCCATCCCAACCATCCCAGCCTGTGCCTGGGAACCTTGCCCACACACCCCGGCATGAGCTCGGGGCTGTCACCGCTGCCCTGGGGAGCCTGGTCAGTGCCCACCGCCCTGTGCACACCCCAAACAATGCGGCTCTTCCCTCCCCATGAGGAGCTGTCGCCCTGGGGGGTGAATTTCAATTATTTCAGGGGGAAAAAAAAGGCAGAAAAAGAAACGTGGGCATCAGCGCTTCTGCTGCAGGGCCTGGGGGGCGTTGGGGAGCGCTTGGGCCGCGGCCAGAGCCCCAGACAATGCCCAGCTTCATCACGGCAGCTCCGAGGGAAAAAGAGTGGGACGCTGCCAGCTGGAACCCATTAACTCAAATATTTGTGCAGAACTCCGCTGTTGGGTGTTTACACAGCTGGGCAAAAACAACCGCGGGGCTCCTGCCCTTTGTCTGGTAAAAACACCCCCGGGGATTTTCTGCAAACCTCACCGAATTGGAGGTCAGTCCCGTGTTCTCCGCTCGTTCCTTGGGCACAGGCACCTCTGCCCCTTCTTCTTCCACCTTCCTCCTCCTCCTCACTGGGGAGAACCAGCAGTGACCCCACGGCTCCCACTCCCACCACAGCCTGGATGTTCCCTCTGGAAAATCTCCCCCCCCTACCTACACATCCAGAAGTTCACCCACAAACCCTGATGTGAAGACTGAAGATATTAAAATCGAAGGCCATTTTATTGTCGTAGCAAATACCAAAATAAAAAGGCTTTGAATCCAGTACATAAGAAAATCAAAGAGCATTCCCATGCTCCCAACAGCCATTCCCCGAGAGGCAGCAGCGCCACAAATCTCTGTTTCCTTTGTTAGAGAGTGGGTTTAAAATCCAGATCTTCGTCTCAAGATTACGGAAACAGGACAAAATGCCCGTTAAAGAGACAGAGGGAATAAACATTTATAGAAAGTGACGAATCCACTCTGGAAAATTCAGGACATTTTACAGAGTGAAAGGAACCTGAATGAAGATGCAACAACAGATTTTTGGGTTGTGAAGACTGATACACTCAACTTTGCTTTTGATTTTTTACTCTCAGTACAATTTAACTAAATTACATTAATACTTTAGCAGTCATGGTTCTGATTAAAAAAAAAATCATTAAGAGCTCTTTATCCCAAACTATTGTCTTGCTGTGAAGTCATACATTAAAAAATTACTCTATAATACCACTTTGGCTTAGTTGGGTCCTTTCATTAGGGAAAACACTTGTGTAAAAGGAGGTTTTAGTTTGCTGATGGAACCCTTGAGCATGAACATAGAACAATCCCAAACAAGCTCATCCTCAAGGGATCAAGTACTATTTATTCCTTGCTAAATTTCTGCTATTCCCTGTTTATAATCTCCCTGCACAGACCTATTTATTAGTCTGGAATATCACAGCCTCCCTAGGGATACAGTTGTTTGACTGCTGTGGGTCTGATGTAGGTCTGGAGATGGGACTTCCCTTAGGTCCTATTTTCCAAGAAATACAAAGAAGATGGGACTCTTCCTCCAGCAGAGACTGATGCTTAACCTCTCCTCTGCATTTTCAAGTATCAACAGTCACTCTCCCAACAGGAAAAGCTGCTGTAAAACCCTGGAGCCAGCAGCTGAGATCCATCAGAACTCTGTTAGTGTGATGCCTTGTGACACAGACTGATGCAGAATTAAACACTGAAGAGTGAGACCAGGGGCAGTGGGGGGCAGGAATTTGGGACACGAGCCTGTAAATGCAACAGGCTGGTCTCTGACAATGAGCACTGGCATCATCTCAGATGAGGGTACTGGCCTTAAGTTGTATCAGCAATTAACCACCAGGCTCTGCTGCCAAGTGCAGATGGATTAGGGACAGAAAAGTGTTCTCTCTAGACCTGAAATTTTGTCTTCAAATTTTGCACGTGAAAAACAAACCCCTGTTTCCTCCTCACATCTGGGACATGAGGGATTCATCAGTTCTCTGAAGTGGAAGGTACATTCTAGCACTGTTCTCAGAGAAAGAGGGGAATTCAGCTTTGGGCAGTTCAGACAAGACCTGCTTCTCTTTGCTCTGTGACCTCTCAGGATGATGGTTTGTGTCCTTGGCTAGTAGTAAATCTTCCTTCCACAAGGTCTATTCAGAGCCAAACTCACAGGAACTCAGTTCTGCTCATCTCAGCTCATCTGAACACCTTTTTTTCTAGCCAGACTCTGTAAATACTGAGATCCAGTTGCTCTTGCAGAGCAGATAACGAGCTGTAACAACTGTCTGGTCACTCCAGCAGCTTCTCCCCAGCAAGGCTTTTTGCAAAGTCAGGTCCCTGAGACAAAAATTCTTTCCTCCCTAGTTTTTCTAACTATGACTGTGACAATTTCCACACCCGCAGCCTGGTTTCACTGAAAAATCACATCCAACTCCCCTCCAGGACACTGCCCCTGTGCCCACACCCTCACCCAGCAGCCCAACTGCTGGGAAAAAACTCTCCTTTGCCCTACAAAAAAAACCCAAGACAAATGGAAAACAAAGCAGTGTTAGGATGCAGACAATGAGGACTCTGGATCACTACCTGCGTGATGAGTGGTCTAAGGCTTCAATCCCCCCCTCCCACTGACTGGGAACCTGCAGGATTCCAGCTGAGCTTCTGCCCCTCATGGTGCACGTGGGCTCAGCAGAACCTGCCACTGCCCAGGCCTCGAGCAGCCACGTGTAGTGTACAAAATCTAGCACCTTGTTTTGAAAGGGGGCTGAAATAGAGTACTTGGAATTTCCAATTTAAAAAAAAAAAAAAAAAAAAAAACAAACAAACCAAACAGAAAAAGTTGTAGCAGCAATTCCCCTCCCTCCAAAACCTCAGTGTTTCTTTACCTCCAACTGCTACACACCACTTCTATCCCAAATTAGGCTCCCAACCAGCTGAGGGCCCAGGCTGCCTCTCCAGAATCCTTGGTGTCTGTGACCAAGAGCAGGGGAGGTGCAGCTACAGGACACACCTGGAGTTGGCTGCTTAGAAGTTACCAGAAAACCCATCCCATAATTACCAAAATCCTTGTGACTAATTGTCATACAAAAGATTGAAAGTATTAAGTCTGATTCATCTCTTTCAGCACGGGAAAAGGGGAAAACAAAAAGGAACTTCCCAGTTCATGGTTTTTCAATATAAAATGAATAGAAATTTTTCTTCTCAGTTGACACCATGAAGCAGCTTTGTGTCCTCGCTGGTTCCTGCCCCGTCCTCGTCTTGGATTCCTTCTGCCAGTCCCTCTGCAGATTTGCTCTGGCTCCCTGCAGAGTCCATGAACATATTGGGAATATCCTTGCCAAAATAGATCTTGCTGTTGGCTGCGATCGCCTTGTACTTCATCAGCTGCAAG
This sequence comes from Scytalopus superciliaris, assembly GCA_013400415.1. Lineage (NCBI taxonomy): Eukaryota > Metazoa > Chordata > Aves > Passeriformes > Rhinocryptidae > Scytalopus > Scytalopus superciliaris. Next base: position 195,364 of record VXBX01008231.1, read on the forward strand.
TACTCAGGAGTCAACTTGAGCTGCATGGAGAGAAAACGGGTCACAACAGCCCGGATTTGGGCAAAAGCAAACTCCTGCCACGAGCACACGAGGCACCTCCTTTCCACAGCCCTCCCGGGAGTGCCCAGCCTCTCCACAGGGAAAACACCAAGTGCCCAGGGAAGGCACTCTGTCAGCAGGGCTGAGGGGAGCTCCAAATCCCAGTGACTGAATGGCAAAATGAGAAGTGATGGGAGCAGCTGGGGAAATGCTCGATCCAAACGTGATGGAGATGCTCGAGAGCACATCACTCACTGCAGCCCTTGCAATGCGAGCTACTGGGAAGGAAAATATCCCTGGCTGTTTTCCAGGGAGTGTGTTTGGGTGAGCAGAGCTCATTCGTTCAGGATAACGACACTGTAACACAGAGTGTGGAACAACTGGGGCAAAACTTGTGCACAAAGATCCCAGCCCTCGGTCCTTCTCAGTGGCTCTCCCAGAACAGAAATGCTTCCTGCTGGGATGTCCTGGGAACTTGCTGTAGGCAGGAACACACCTGGTAGTTGTATCCATGTAATTTTTCTGTTTCCAGGTTGGGTTTTTTGCTCTGTTTTTACTTTTTCAGTACCAAGGCTCTGCCAAGGTGTCTGAGATCAGCTCCATTTGTTCTTTCCCTGAACTGTGATTTACCCTACCCCTGCCTGTCACCCTGGAGATCCCTCTGCTCCAACTGCCTGCCAGCTTGAGACTGGAATAACCCACATTTCTCATCACAACAGTGTGAAAGGGTGACACTGAAACTGATACTCCATCTACAGAGAGAGCCAGGCCCCATTAGCATCTGGCAGAGCAGAGATTTCACACATCCTGACATATTTATCTGTCCAGAGAAGAAAATGAACTTGCAAGTAAGGAGCTAAATGCTTCAGTCAGATGGAAACTTTGCTGAGATGAGATGGCTTTGTTTTGTTTTTTGACTTAAAACAATAATCACTGACTGCTCTAGTGCTGAGTACTGCCCTCCAGCCTGATGCTGAGCCCTGCTGCAAGGCACCACAAAAGAATCCACAGTACCTTGTTGGCCTCAGCCACCTTCATGGCAGTGTAGCACTCAGCGTCAGCCCTCGCCTTCTCCCGTGCAAGAAAGGCAGCATCTGGAAGCAAACACATGCTCTGAGTCAGATTTTTTTTTATTTCCAGCCACGTTAGTGCCATTTGCAGCTGGAAACTTTTAAAATAAAGTGGCCAGTGCCACATCTAAACTGCACTGGGATACAACAAGGGGAAGAGGGAACAAAATGGGAGCTCAATTTCCAGCTAAATGGCTGCAGGACAAGAGCATTAAATGAGTAAATTGCATCTCAACTGCAGAGCTCAAAGCATTTCACAGACATCAGGGTTTGATTATCCCCATCACGTGGGCTGAGCTCAGTCTTTCTTCTTGAGCCAGGACCGACTCTCGTGCTGAAACGCAGCAACTGTTCCCCTGCAGACGTGGGATTTACCCACAGCCTTTGCCCAGGACTCCAGGAACAGACTGGAACAGCCCAGCAGACTCTCTGCAGATGAGGTCTGTGCCTGTGGATGTGATTCCCAGATGGGATTTGGTCTGGGATACAGAGATGAAGGTTCTGGCACGCAGAGAAGGGGATTTTAACCTTTACAGGCTCTGCCCCTCAGACAGACCCTGGAGAGCTTTTCTCTGCTGTATCAACAACTGCTCAAGGGCTCTGATCCTGTGGGATACCAGAATTCCTCACTCCTAGCAGAGACATTTATGGAAAGAAATGCTTCCCCTTTCTGTACTGCACTCCTTTTTCCCCTCTGACTTTATATTTATCAAATGAAAATGATGGGGTATCAAGCCACCATGTTCAGGCTAAGATTAGTGTAATCCTGCTCATCTCTTGACATTCCTCCTAGGCCATGGAGCCACACGATTGCAACAGGCCAGTCTGGATTTGGGAGCTGCACAGCTGGATAAACCATTTGTCTACCTCCCCTAGCAGGGAGAGCTGCTACACTTAAAAATCATGTAAACAGCCGGATGGTCTGGCTCACAACTTCCTCTCTTTTGGCCAAAAGTAGTGGTTGGTCCCAGTCAGAAGAATGAGGGAGGCAGGAATCCTCTGCCAGCACAGCCCTGAACTGAGGGGCTGACACATTTACAAGAAATAAACCCCCTTATATTTCTGCAAAGAACTTCTTAATGAGAAGCTGCTGATCTGTAACACTCTTAAGTAGCTCCTCAGTGGCTTCTGCAAGGCTTGTCAGGGCCTATACTGAATGTAAGGGGAAATAAGGCCTGGAACTGCAGAGCCCTTTCCATGCCCTGGAGTTTCCTTGCTAATGCAGTGTATCAGATGGGTGGGTGAACGTGTCCTTAAGCTAAGGATACAATCTCCTAGAAAGAGCACCTGAGAAAGGGAGCTTCAAGAAGCACAGTCTGCAGAGAAACACTCCTATTCACCCCTGTGAATGTCAGCCTGGATTGAAGACACAGTCAGTACAGACTCCAAGTGGGGAAATGCTTCAGGATTTACTGGAAAGCTCACTGACCACTCACCTTCAATCTCTGAAATTCGCTTCTCAGTTTCCTTTTCCATCACTTTCTGTCCATAAGTTATTTCAGCAACTTGTGCAATCTTTTCTGCCTCTGAAATAAAAACAGGAACACACCCACACTGTCATCACACAATCTTCCTAATGTCAGAAGCAGCCTCACCCAGGAAAGTCTTCACTCATCACCTACTTCAGGTGGAAATAAATGGTGGGAAGAATTTCCAGCTCTCAGAAGGCAAAGCTGGAACACACTTGCAGAACTCCCGAGTTCCTCTGGGAGAGTTTCAGGTCAGAGATGACTCCAAACTGAACCAGGTGCATCCTTCCCCTGGAGTTTGGGTTCTCTTTGCTGCCTGCCCCCACACCCAGCCCCCCAGCCCAGCCATACAGACCGATGAGGGCTTTCTTCCTCTCTGTCTCTGCCTCCTTCTCCACCACCTTCTGCTTCTGTGCCGCGATCAGCAGCTTTGTCTTCTCGCTCTCCCTGGTGTGCAGGAGAAACCAGTTAAAAAAGGGGGCTCACCGGTGTGGGGATTCCCACTACAGCTCCTTCCAGCATGTTCACCACTAAACCATGTCCCCAAGTGCCACATCCACCCGTGTTTTGAACCCTTCCCAGGAATGGTGACTCCATCACTGCCCTGGCCACCCTGTTCCAATACCTGATAACCCTTTCTATGAAGAAACTGTCCCCTAATATCCATCCTAACATCAAGTGGCTCTGTGCATTTTACATGCTAGAGCCTTTTTTTGTCTTGCTGGTTTTACTTACATTAATGAGTTTTTAAAGTGTGACCATAAATAAAATACTCTGCTCCTGCTCCCAGTCAGAGAACAGACACTGGAATTGAGAACAAGCCTCTCAACACGTTCTGATGTATTTATGGCAACAGAACACAGGCTGATTTGTGACTCTCCTACCATGACCATACCACACGGGATTTACCACAATCCCCAAAGGTCACACGAAATGCTAGGGAAGCAGAATGGATGAGAGGGGTCTTATCCTGGCCTACACAGGCTGCTGGCAGCGTGCTCAGGGAGCACAGGCATGTCCAAAGGACCAAGTGCAGGAGGAGGCAGCTGGCTCAGGGCGCTGAAAAGGGATCAGCACGTCAAGTGCTATTAAAGAAAGTTATTTCAAAGCTTTGCAAGTCTTCAGCCTGTTGAATCAACAGTTTCTCCATCCCAGTCAAACAAGAGGATTAGTGGTGAAATCCATCCACCTGCCCCTCACCCACCACTCTGGGAGGGCTCTGTGTCACAGGGCCAGTGCCAGGGGGAAGCAGCTCTGGGGCAAATCATTCCTGTGCTCAAGGGTTCAAACTGGAGAAACCTTTCCTCCTGCACAGGGACCTGCCAGCCCAGGCAGTGCTCAGTGCTGCATCTCTCCAGCCCCTTCCTGAGGGCACCATTAGTCTGCCCCATTGGCTCCCTTTGGAACACAAAGGTGCAGAGTCCAAGGCACTTACATGAGCTCATAATTCCTCCGGATTGTTTCGGGGATGTTTGGCTTTGTAACTCGAACTGCCTGGAGAGAGAGAGAGACCAAAGAAAACCTGGGCAAGCAGCCAACAAACCAAAAGCTGAGCGGCCCCTGGGGCTGTGGGGGACAGGGGGACACTCCAAATGTGTTCTGCTACAGAGCTGCACAAACTGTGACCAGGCCCAAAACCCACACAGAAACAGGACTGGGGGATCTCCTGAAAAGACAGGAGTTGTAACCTGGGCAAGCCAGCACCCAGAGTAATGCCAGAAGAAACCCAACACATCAGCACTGTGTGGGGACAGGAAGGACACTGTTCCCACTCCTCGAGGTAAACAGTCTGTTGTAAGGCACTTTTGAAAAACGTTTCAGTTTCCTATTTCCTTTTAGCCCTTTGCCCTCCTCATGAGCTGCACCTTTGGTATCTCAATCAAATCCTGATTACCTGTATAATTAATCCAGGGGCCATCGTGGTGAGGTCTTGCTGCAAGGCCAGTTTAAGGTTTTCATCGATCTGATCTGATGGAGGAAAAAAAGAAAAGGTAATGAAGCACCCCCAAGGCAGTTTGCTGTCAGCACCCAGAGTGAGCTGGAACAGCTCACAATTCTTATTCCTGGAAACTACAAATGTGAGTTGGATATAGAATTGCTGGGCTGACCCCGAGGCAGTTTCCCAGCTCTCCCAGTATCTCCAGCAGCCTCAACCAGCATCAACACTTGGGACAGACCATGGCAGGCATGAAAGGAAACTCTCCAGTTCCCATAGCCTGCAGTTTGGAATCTTCCTGAGGCAGAAGGAGCATCTTTATGACAAAGAGTTTCTGCTCTCCCCACTGGTCTTCCCAACTGCATCCTGAAGTAACATGGTCCAGCTAAATCTTGACTGATTCTGACCTGCACCTGTGCCAGCAGGACACAGGGCAAATGAAAAGGCAGGAGTGGGAAATGGCTGCATCAGTTACTTTAACAGGCTGCAAAAATCATCAGCAATGTCTGTTTGGCTCCAGAAGTCCCAGAACTCCAGCAAAGCTGAGGATTTCAAAGGCAAACACAACCCAAAACCCTGCTCTGATGAAAGCTCCAAGGAAGGCAGCGCTTCCAGTTGGAGCCTGCTGGGAAGTGCAGAGGGAAAAACCAAACTGTAACAGCCTTGAGAGGGATCACATCACACTCTTGGATTGTTTGCTTTGGTCCCAGTTTCCTATCTGGAACTCAGGCTGCTAATGAAGTCCAGCCAGGAGTGCTGGAAGCAGCTGTTATCAGTTCCCTGCACCTGCTGGCAGCTGTGGGGGCAGAGGATGACGTGAGGCCCCCCGAAAGGGGCTGTGCCCCAGTGCAGAGCCCCAAACCAGACCCAGCCAGCTCACACCAAGAGCTACAGGGGAGTTTGTACAAATTCCTTCTGTGCAGAGCGGGTGTTTTGAGCCCATTTCAAGCAGTTGTTGTCAGCAGCTGCTGACATCTGGAGTCTCCACGAGCCAGGAACCCACCCAGCAGGAACTGGGGGGATCTGAGCCCCAGGTCTGCAGCTTGTGCGGGAAGTGGGAAGCCAGGCTCCTTAGAAAGCCCAATCTGAACAGAGAACAGGAGTTTGCAAATACCCCGTGTTTCCTCAGGTACAAATCCTGTGCCCTTGGGCTCCCCAAGCATTCCCAGCAGCTCAGTGCCCACAGGCAGCACCAGCAGTGCTGTAAGACTGGGAGGATTTCCTGTCAGTCCAGAGCCAGAAACAGAACACTCAGCACTGGCAGCCACTGGACTAATTCTACCAAGAAACCACAACTTTTCCTCAGCCTCTCCTGCTATGTGCCTCCCTGTGCTGCCTGATTTCCCGTTGGGAAGGCCAGCAGGCTCCTGCCAACAGCCCTGGTTTATGGGCACTGCAGCCACGGGCATGACCCAAAGCTCACTAAACCCTCAGGCCAGGGAGTGCTTGCTCAGACTTTCTGTAACAGCACAGAGCTGCCTTTTCCATTTGGATTAGCAAATCCTCTGACTGATTCAACCCATCACAGCTGCCACACACCCAGAGAACGCCACAGAATTCCTGCTCCCTTCCCTAAAGCCCTCTGCTACTGGCAGGGCTGGGGCTGAAGTTTATTGTTACAACATACTGAAGCACTCAGCTCCAAAAGATAACAGGGATAAACGATGGCAGCTGCTTAACAACCCTGATTCCAAACAGAGCAAACACAAGACTAATGGACAAAAGCCCATCAGTTGGGGGTTCTGCATCAACAGCCCACGGAAAGAACCCTCAGAACCACCAATCCCGGGGGAAAGGCCACGGGCAGCTCACCAAACAGCTCGATGTACACCTCCTGCAGCGTGTGGACACTGCAGAACTGGTTCAGCTCGTGGTGGATCTTGTTGAAGATGAGAGCCTTGTCATAGTCAGCCGTGTAGTTCTTCACGATGTCGTACACTGGGAGAGGAGGGATGGGGGAAGGAGGGGAAAGAGGCTGAGCATACTCAGGGAAAACCCTGGGGCCCAGTCCCAGTGCAGGTGTGAAATGAGGAACCCCCCAAAACCCCCTCTGGTCAGGGCAGTTTACTGATTGCTGCTGTTTTGTAACACCTTCACCAATATCCACCCCCTGCTCTGCAAACAGAGGGGTCTGAGCCACCCCCAAGCCCTCCCTGCATGGCTGCAAGCACACACATACACATGTATGATCCCTGCACACTGAGGGAACAGTGTCCTGCACATGGCACCAAACAGGTGTCCCAGCACCTCTTGCTGAGCCAAGCACTTCCAGCACACCAAGAGCACGTTAAAAATCAAAGGATTTGGGAAAAAGGCTGCTCCCCTTGGCCTCCAGAGGAGCCTCTGCTTCCACCAGCCCCCTTGGCTGCCCCTCTGGTTACTCCCATCAGTTCTGATGCTGCACAAAGCTCAGGAGAGCTGAGATAACACAGGTAATAAAAGCAGGAAGCATCAAACACACCATATTCCCAGAGGAGCTGGGTCAGGGGGTGACACCCTGGAGTTCACAGCTTTGCCAGGTGTCCAGGGCACACTTGTGGCACCACCTGGCTCCAAACCAAACACAACCACAACCTCCTGACCTGCCCTCTGCGCAGCACAACCCACTCAGGGCCTGTCTGGGGGCAGCACTCGGGACTCACCCGCGCTCTGGATGAGGAAATTCACCACCTCGATCCTGTCGAAATAAATCATCACTCCCCCACTGCAGAGGGAGGAAAAGGGAAATTGACGTTTGCTGGAGGCTGAGGGGGAAATTCCCCTCCAGTGGGTTCAGTCTGGGACCCACCCCAGCCTCCTCAGCACCCCAACATCCCTCAGCACCCACCCTGGCCCTGCTCAGCACCCCAACAGCCCCCAGCACACCCCCCCAAATTCTTCCTCAGCCCCAGGGATGGTGGCACAGACAGGACCTCACAGAGACACCCGGTGATCCCAGTTTGGGGGCTGGGGGGGGAAACTCAGTCCCTGAGAACCTGCAGGTTTTAAAGCCCTGGAGTAACCAGTGGGGGGGAAAGAGGAAGGATCCAGAGTTTCCAGCCGGGATGGAGGAAGAGCTGAGCCTCTCACCTGGTGCCACACGGGACATTTTTCACCTCGTCGGTCTGCAGCGTGGTCTGAGCGGGGGTTGAAGGAAAGAGGCTTAAACAGAGGGGATTTTCCCGGCACAAATCCTGCCGCGGGCGGGGCCCCGGGGAGCCTCCAGGAAAGAGAGACCCGGGGGCGTCCCGAGAGCCGCCTCCCCGCGGTACCGGCTGTGGGGCGGCGGGCACAGCCCCGGGCACGGCACCGGGTCAATACCGGGCACAGCCCCGGCCCCACACCGGGTCAATGCGGGGCACAGCCCCGGCCCCACACCGGGTCAATGCGGGGCACAGCCCCGGGCACAATACAGGGTCAATACCGGCCCCAGCCCCGGCCCCACACCGGGTCAATGCGGGGCACAGCCCCGGCCCCACACCGGGTCAATGCGGGGCACAGCCCCGGGCACAATACAGGGTCAATACCGGCCCCAGCCCCGGCCCCACACCGGGTCAATGCGGGGCACAGCCCCGGGCACAGTACAGGGTCAATACCGGGCACAGCCCCGGCCCCACACCGGGTCAATGCGGGGCACAGCCCCGGGCACAGTACAGGGTCAATACCGGGCACAGCCCCGGCCCCACACCGGGTCAATGCGGGGCACAGCCCCGGGCACAGTACAGGGTCAATACCGGGCACAGCCCCGGCCCCACACCGGGTCAATGCGGGGCACAGCCCCGGGCACAGTACAGGGTCAATACCGGGCACAGCCCCGGCCCCACACCGGGTCAATGCGGGGCACAGCCCCGGGCACAGTACAGGGTCAATACCGGGCACAGCCCCGGCCCCACACCGGGTCAATGCGGGGCACAGCCCCGGGCACAGTACAGGGTCAATACCGGGCACAGCCCCGGCCCCACACCGGGTCAATGCGGGGCACAGCCCCGGGCACAGTACAGGGTCAATACCGGGCACAGCCCCGGCCCCACACCGGGTCAATGCGGGGCACAGCCCCGGGCACAGTACAGGGTCAATACCGGGCACAGCCCCGGCCCCACACCGGGTCAATGCGGGGCACAGCCCCGG
>VXBX01008231.1:205205-215715 GCA_013400415.1 Scytalopus superciliaris
TTTATTGCACCCCTTTCGCTCTGGCACTTGAAAACTTCTTCATCCCTGCGCCGTCCCTGTAAAAATATCCCGGGGGGTGGTTCTGAGGAGTTGATTTGAGGGTCTCTGGGGGCTCGCGGTCCCAGGCTCGGGGTGGGACGTGCCCAGCTCGGTCCCTGGTGGGCAGCGGGGAGGGTCCCCCCGCCCGGGGCTCGGGACCCCGCGGGGCCGCCCCGTCGGGGCCGGCGCAAAGCGCTGTGTAAAGTCTGTCTGCCCTCATTAGCTGTCACAAGTAACAATGCCGGGCTGGCAATAAAGGCAATTCCGAAGCTGTTGGCCATTAATCACCGCCTGACAGCTGGGAATAGGGCTGGAAAAACTCTGTCCCCGCCGTTCCTACTTTGGCGTTTAAGGTTACTTCTGTGTGCAGCCGGAGCCGTGGGGTGGAAAGCTCTGGCTCACCAATCCTGCCCCATTCCCACTCCTGTTTCCATCTCCATTTCCATGCCGTCCCATCCCCACTCCTGTCTCTATCATTTCCATCCCATCCCCATCCCTACCCTCATCTCATCCCCACTCCTGTCTCATTTTCCACCCCACCCCATCCCATCCCTTTCCCCTTCCCATCCAAAACCCTCTCCATCCCCATCCCACCTTCTCCCTAGCTGAGACCCAAAGGAGCAGTGAGCCCGGAAAGGGAAATGCCTGGAAGGAGCAGGAGCTGGGGGCTGCAGAGCACTCGGCCAGGCCCCTTCCCTCTCTGGAAGGAAAGGGTGGGAGAGGGGCTGTGGGGGGGAATCACTTCACAAATCCTGTCCATCCAGTGTTATTTGCCGATTATGGGGCAGGACTGTGTTTGAGTCTGTCCGGGCTCGTTCCGTGTCAGCACTAACAATACAGCACTTGGCAATCCAGGGAGTTCTGTGGAGTTGGCCATTAATCATCCCCTGACAGTCCAGAGCTGGAAAGGAGGGGGCAGCTCACATGTGCTTGTGGTGCCCCTTCACCACTGCCAGTGGGACAGGAGGGGTCTCCTCTGCCTCATGGCCCACCTGAACCCTCCATGGGCGATGAGTTGAGGGTCCTGATTCCATGTCTCAGGCATTTTGGGGTAGTCAGAGAGCAGGGAGACATTCCTGCCCTCTCCATGCGGCAAACAAGGTGCCAGGGAATGACCCCTCCAGGAAGAGGCGCTTGGGAAAGGGTTAAAATGATGGCATTTTGGCAGGTTTTCCTCTCCATCACCATCCTCTTGCTCGCCCCCAGCCACAGGGCTGGGGGGGGTTGTCCTCAGGGATCCTGGTGGGAGCCAAGTCCCAGCACAGCAGAGGGGAGCTCACCCCGAGGCTTCACTCCACACCCCACGTCGTCCCGCAGGCGCCAGCCCCGTGGCCCCCTGCCAGCGTGCCAGGTCATCCCCCAGTAAATAAAGGAGCAATGTGTTTCCAGCCCCCCGACGCTGTTCTCCAAAGGGGAATGATTAATGGTGCTTGGAAACCACAATTCATCCCGGGAAAGAAAGTAGATTTACCCGAAACATGCGTGAGAATTAGCGCTGGGATCAGCTCCTAGGGCAGAGGAGGGGGGAAGCTAATGGCAAACAGAGACTGTCTGTGCACAGAGGGAGAGAATACCCCGCCAAAAACATGGGCTGGAGGAGCTGGGATGGAGCTGGGATGATGCTGGGACAGGAGGAGGAGAAAAGGTCCCCCTCTGGGAGTTGGAAACCTCAGTCGCTTCTTCCGTGTTCCGCAGTGAGATGGTCACAACAGAGAAGGGAATTCTCCTCCCATGGGCATTCCAGCACAGCACAGCAAAGGATGGACAGTGGTGGTGGGACCCAAACTGGTCATTTCCAAATGTGCCAGAGGTACCTGGCACTGGGGAGAGGCAGGAGTTCCACCAGAAGCCAGGGAGCTCTGGCCTGCAAATGCCAAGTGCTTCAAAAAAATCTGGTTTGGGCTCAGGGAATGATCTCACCTTGTTCCTGCTGGTGGCAACCACTGGGGTCGCTGGGATGGCCTGGGGTGCACCACCGCAGCACAGAGGCCATCATGGTGATGCTCTGGTTGTCCCCACAACAGCCATCCAGGTGCTTCATCCCTGGGGAGCAGGAACCTCAGCAAAGGGAAAAAACACACTTTTTCTCTGTGAGAATGAGAGGGAAGTGGCTGCAGCAGCCCCAGCCTGGAGCACGGTCCCACTCAGATGTGGGAACTGCAGCCTCATCCTGCTGAGTCAGAGAAATAAGGCAGGGGCTGTCGGGTTAGGAAATTCATGGAAAAGGCTTCCAGGCACAAATCCTCACCTGGATCCAAGCTGCCTGGGAGAGCAGCAAGGGAGGGGAAAGGAAGCAGAGACTGGTGACATGGATTTATCACACGATCCCAGAGATAAACTCAAGATCCCTGAGTGGATCCCTGCTCTGGATCAAGGTGGCAGCTGGCCCTGGGCAGGTCCCGTTCTGTCAGTGGCACAGAGGAGCTCAGACAGGGCTCCGGGAGGGAGATTTATTTGTGGGATTCCGGGAAGGGCTGGGGAAGCCTCGGCGAGGTGCTGAAGCCCAGGTCAGGAGTCAGCCCTGGCTCGGTGATATATTTAGAGTGGGATAATGTAAGCGACAGGAGGGGAAAAAAATAAAAAATCCATGGAGGAGGTGCAGATCCATCCCCTTGGCTGGGAGTTACTGGATGATCTGAGCCATGGAACAGATAGTTGCATTTCCCTCATTTCTCCCTTCAAATAAATCACAACTCCAGAGCCCTTTAAACTCTGCAATATGATCTGTTCCAATAAGGAAGGGAATGAAAGGCTGCGCCTCTCTGGAAGCCTCCAGAGCCATAAATCTCCTATGTACAAACACAGACCAGATTTCCAAGTGCATTTATTTTATTGTATTGTTTTAACAGAAAAATCAAACTGCAATAAACTCCGTCCCTCATTAGCTGTCTCCGTGCCCAGGCCAAATGCTGCTAACGAATAAAATCAGGACAAAGGAATGTGGCTGTGGGTCCAAGGCCTGGTGCTGACCCCCTGAAAGGCCCTTCCCTGCATGGCCCATGGAAGTGTGGGATGGGAGGAACCAAGGGGATGGTTCCTGCACCCCAAATGCAGCACCCCTGACATGACCTGGCATCACTGCCGCGGATCCAGCACCCCTGCCATGGACTTGGCACCCCTCCCTGGGACGTGGCATCCCTGCCTGGCCCCCACCACAGCAGCTGGAGTTTAGTTTGGGGGTTTCTTATTTCAGTTTGTTGTGGTCCCTGATGTTGTGCATCCCAAGTGAGACACCAAAGAGCAGCAGGAGCACAGGGCAGTTTGGGTGGGTGCCCCTCAGGCTCCACGAGACCCCCCCCCATGGGAAGGGGCTGCAGAATTAGGGCTGAACTTGTTGAACACCAGGTCAAACACCCGAACTGGCAATCGGGGCGGTTCAGGAGTTGTTGGTCATTAATCATCCACTGACAGTCCTGAAGGGTCTGGCTGCCCCGGGTGTGGCTCTGCAGGGGGACAGGAGGGCTTGGGGACAGGGATGTGCCTGGCACTGGTGGTGGTGTGGATGGCACAGTCCCTAGTGACCCACATGGAGCATCCAGGGCGTTTTCCCAAGCCCCTCGAAGCTGCCCCTGGGGACACCCATGGAGGGTCCAGGTGCGGAGCAGGGCTGTCATGTCCGGAGTGCAGGAGATGCGGAGACTTGGTCTGATCCAGGGAAAAAAGACTGAAAATCAATCCCAAGCTGCCCAGGAAGGAACAAGGAGCCTGTCTGCAGGATTTATGGCGCTGAGCTGGAGAGCCCAGAGCAGCGCCCGCGCTGCGCGGGTCCCGCCTCAGCCCACGGAGAAATTCCTGACTTATTGAATCACATTTGTCATCCCCTAAATACATATGCAGGCCCGTGTTTCTGAATCCATAAACATCTTTAACTAACTCCGCTCAGCGAGGCCTCTTTCAGCAGTAATTTATATTTAACTTCTTCCATATGCAGGGCCTGTCGCGTTGGTGTCATTTCCGGGAAAACCAGGGGGGCTCNGGGGGGGGGGGGGGGGGGGGGGGGGGGGCTGGGGGGGGGGGCGGGGGGGGGGGGGGGGAGCGCGGCGTGTCTTGGCCCGCTGGAGCAGCCCAGCTGCTGGCACGGCGCGAGAAATCCACCCGGCAGAGCCAGTGCTCATTAATCATTTGAACTACTAAACTGCCAGCTCCTTTCAAGATCTTTCAAGAAGTGTTTTCACCCAAAATAGAGTTGAAAACGCGCCGGGGCCCTACTTTCAGAGTCTCATCCATCTGGCCATTATGGGGAGTGTCAGGCGGCTCTGACAGACAAGGCTGCTCTGTTCGAGGGGCCCCGGCCCCGCACAGCTCCATTTGTACCTACCCGGGAGATGAAAGGGCCGATCCTGGCGGTGGGAGAAGGGCACGGGCAGGGGGATGAGCCAGGGGCACCACGGGATGCCAGCGGCATCCCTGGCACGCAGCTCGCTCCATGGAGAAAACACCCCTCTCACTCCCCAACAGCCCAGAGCCAGACCCCAAACCTGCACAACGGACCCCAAACCTGCACAACGGACCCCAAACCTGCTCAGCAGACCCCAAACCTGCACAACGGACCCCAAACCTGCACAACGGACCCCAAACCTGCTCAGCGGACCCCAAACGTGCACAACAGACCGCAAACCTGCACAATGGACCCCAAATCTGCACAACACGCCTCAAACCTCCTTAGTGGACCCCAAACCTGCAAAATAGATCCCAAACCTGCACAACACACCCCGATGCCCCATGGCCAGGAGATCTTGGGGTCTGTCACACACCAGGAAATTCATAAAGTGGGTGACTGGCCACTGGAGCTGCAGCTCCCGGACACAGCCTGGTGCTCCCATGGAGTGTTCCCTGGGGAGGAAGCCCCCGAGCCTGTCCCAGGGCTCCTCCTGGCTTTTTTGATGCCAGTTCCTCAGCCCACAGTGGTCCAGAGCCAGCACAGGGCTCCACCAGTGCCACAGGACTCCTGTGCTGGTGCTGCACCAGTACAGACAACTCAGAAAAGTTTGGGGATTATCAAGGCAGCAATGGGGAAAGAGCACACCTCTGCAGCCAGGTGAGAGGACACGATGTGCACCCAACCAGCCCCATCCCAGCTGTTCCCAACACAAAACTCAACCAGAGCCCAAGAGAGTGCAGGAACCCCAAAAGGAATGAAGGGCTGTTGGCTCCTTTTCCATTTTCCACAGCACACAGCACTTCCCACCTTGGAGGAGGACCTGGCCACCATTCCTCTCCAGCCTGTCAGTTGTTACCAAGCCTGTGAAGGGAACAGGAACAAAACCCCTGCTCTGGCAGAAACAAGGAGTCACTTTCATGGGAGCTTTGCCCAGGGGACCAGGGCTGCTGGTGGGGGTGATGAGTAGCCCCCTCCTTCTCATCCAGGAGAGAAAAATACAGCAAATCTTTTGGGTGTTTTGCTCTCCATCTGCTCCCTCCCCAGCGGAGCAGGAGTGCAGGGAGCATGCTGAGGGTTCAGCAAGAAAGATCCAAAGCATCTTTAACACTCAGTCCCATCTCTCTCCTGTCCTTCACTCTCTGAGCCCCCCCCCGCCACACCTCCCATGGGAGCTGCTCATGGAGAGGTGGCACTGGGACCACAGGCTCCTACCAGTCCTTTTTCTTTGGCACAGAAGTATCTCCCTCTCTCACAAAGGCACTGGTGCAAATACAGGAGCTGCTGTGGTGGGCACTGCCACAGCATTGCATGTCACTGAGGAGCCGCCCTTTGCAGATGTGGGGGATAAAAAAAAAGCCATTTTGGTTCTCTGCTCCACTGAGGTATCTGCAGGAGGGGTCTGTAAAAGACCCCAAAGCCACCACATGCCCAGGATGCTGCATGTCCTTTGTGTGCTTCTGGGTTTTGCCACACTAGGAGGGGCTATCCATGGAGTTTGGGACCACAAGGGGTTGGCAGAGGTCATGTTGCACCCTGCAGTGTGGAGTGTCCTGTCCAGCTCGACTCAGCCTGTTGGGGTCAGCTCTGATGGCATAGCATCCACCATCACCTTTGGCAAAGACACCTCCTCTGTAGGTCTGTCCTTGCACAGGTCACAACCCCCCCGTCCCGTCTCCTGCTGGAAGGTGGGATGAAGCCACGGCAAAGCTGCTCCATGAGGTTTCCATGAACACCTTTATAAAACACCACGGTCTGTGTAAATCTGTTTGTTATTGTGACTGGAGCTACAGGAACACTCTCTGTACACAGAGCTGTCAGCTGAGCACCTCCCCCAGCGCTCCCCGGTGAGGTTCAGCCAAAATGTTTGTGTGTATGGAATTACCACTCTTCAGTTATTCACCACGATAATAAACAGAGGGATCACTATTAACCAGGAGCCACAGGAACAAGCAGCATCACCCGCACGCACCGGTGTCAATCTGTGCCAGGGGGGCTGTGCTCTGCAGGGACTGGGTGTCCTGCTGAGGTGAGGAAGGTGTTGGTGTATTGCTGCTGGAAGCTGGTGCTGGTGATGCTGAAGGATTCACTCCACACACCGATTCACGGCCAGGGCAGTGGCAGCAGTGGCTCCTCAGCCGATATCCAGAGCCAGAGGAGAGTCCACTCCCATCCATGGTGTTCCTGGCCACTGCAGTGCCCCGGGTGCTTGCCCACACTCCTCTGGCTTGGAGGCCTCCCTGAGCACCCCGAGATCTTTGCTCTTCTTCGCTTGCCTCCTCCAGGGCCTCTTGTCACTTGTGCTGTCCCACTGCTTGGACTGGCTGGCAAACCACATGCCATGGCAGTGCCGGGCTGTGCTCACAGTGCCAGCCAACACCTGTGCCGCCCCATCCACTCGGTGCCAGCGCCGCCAGCTGCTCCAGCTGCTCCCTTCCTGCAGGGCTCCAGCACACAGATATCCACTGCAGGAACTCTGCTGCCATCTCCAAGCACGGGCCTGTCCCTCCAGGTCTACTCTCAGCTCCCACAGCACAAAGTGTCTCCCAGAGCAAATCCCCGATCCCGGGCTGAGTGCAGGGATGCTGGCGGTGGGACAGGAGACGGCCAGACCACTGTGGCTGTGAGGACAAACACAGAGCCCGTATTCTCCGGGGTTTCCACCAGCGCTCACGTGGAAAGAAAAGCTGCTTTATGCAAGCTGAGAAACTTCTCATCCACCCACCACGGCTCCTGCTCTGGCTTCTGCATCCCGACCTGACCCCTCGGCGGGCGCTGCTCCGGCCCTTGAGGACGCTGTGCTCCGCTCTGGACTCTGAAACGCCTTGTATGCCTGCGGGCAGACACCTCTGCATCACCCAAAACACACCGGGGATTTGTGTGCAGGGGAGGAAGGGAAGCAACAAGCGAAAATAGGGCCTGGCTCTTTCATTCACGTATTTACTGGGCTGTGGTCAGCTGGGCTTCGGGCTCCACAGACGGGGATGTTTGTAAGGCACGCGGAGCGGCTCGGCGTGCGCGTCCAAGTCATTCCTTCCCGGCACAAGGTATAATGTTGCCTTTGTTCGGCTGCCTCCGGCACGGCCGAGTGTGCCATGCCGTGCCGCTCAGCCGGGCCCCTCGCTGCGCTCCCCGCTCCGGCAGCCCCGCTCCTTCCACACACACCACGGCCCCGGCAACTGCCACGATAAATCAATAGGGAAGGAGAGGCTGCCAGTTAGACTAAACAAGTGCATTTGCAAGGATTGCTAACCCTCATTAATCACTCTGACAGTCCTAAAAACACATTTCCCCTTTAATGACTGTATTTGGATAATCAGGGCTTTTTCCTCGCGGCGCGGGGTGAGTGACGGCGGGCGCGACTGCGGTGAGCGCCGGCACCGGGGTCACCGGCGAGTCAAGCACTGGAGGTCCCCAGCAGCTTGGAGTGAGCTGGAGAAGATGCTGCTGTGCCACGGGGAAAGGAGCCACCAGCACAGCCCCAACCCTGCTTGTCCCCATGTCCAACACCCACCGGTGTCCTCCCAGCCCCAGCTGGGTTTGAAAAGGCCTTTTTTTCTGTCGCTCCACGTTCCCTTTAGGTGACTTTTGCCTCCTGGAGAGGTTTGAAACCTTGCACATTTTTCTGTATAAATGATGCAACACATTAATGCACAGCACATTATGAAAATGGTAATTCAAACCCATACAACTCTAAATTAAGCCATACATTATCCGACCCACTCAGCCATATATTTTGCAGAAAGACAGGATTGAATCAAATCAAACCGAAACTGTGGAGTGCAGGTTGTTAGACAGAATGATTAATAAAGTGCATCCCAGTGCTCTTATTATAAAATGAATTCCGCAATAACCTGGGCATACATTACACAGGGAGTTATTTAATATATTGGCAACGCAACCGTTCCCCGGCAGCTCCAGCCCAAGTGCCATTGCTATCAGATGATACTTGCACTGTTTACGTGGTCCAGCCCCGTTGCTGCAGTCTTTAGGGAGGAGAAAATATTCCTCAGGGAAGCTCCTGCACGGCAGGACGCATCCCAGCAGCATCCAGCCCCACTGTGGGCGGAGGGAAGGTGCACGGGCTCGGTTTTAGAGCAGGAAGCATCCTGGAGCAAGGAGGGTTTGGGGGAGAGGGGAGATGGATGTAAAGGAAGGGATGCACCTGGTAACTCTGGGATAAGTGCCCCAGCAAGATGGGGACTGTGCACCACCTCACCCCCTTGCCCGGGCTGCTCCGTGGCCGGCACATGGCATGGCCCTGGCAGACCCGAGACCCAGAGCCACAGTGCCGGGCATACTGGTTTTGGCATGACTTTGGGGTATCGTGCCTCAAGCATGTCCTGGGCACTGCGGCATCACCCTCCCATCCCAGGGCATGAGGCTCCTGGAGGCACCGGCAGCAGGAACCAGGCCACGGCCAGGGAAAGGAACCATGGGACGAAATGCTGGTGCAGGAACCTGCGACAAGCCCAGCATTTGGGACACACAGACTGTGATTTATGCTGGGGACGGGCGGTGCCTGAGCGAGGCCGACACGGAGAGCCATCACTGCCAGGAGTGGGAGCCACATCCAGGGAGCAGTGATGGTCCCGATGGGCAAGGGGGTCTGGATACCTATATATGCCACCAGAGGGGATGGTAGCACTAGAGCTGCTCTTCCCACTGCCCTCCAATGCCCTGCTCCATGGCCAACATTCGCTGCAATGCCCAGAGCCAAAGGGCTCAGCATCCAGTTGGGACATGGGAGACACCGGTGTGGTCACAGCAGCCCAGGCCTGGCACCTCCTTCCCGTTGTGCCCACCGGACAGAGCAAACAGCAGCAAAGCCTCCTCCAATCCCAATTGTGCAAAGCCCAGGCCCTCCTCCAGCAAATGTCCTGCCTGGAAGGAGCAGGACCACCACAGGCAGAGCCAAACCCCAGCCATGTCCACACAGGGCAAAGGGCAGCCACAGACCCCCAAAAACAGCCTTCCCCAGCCTTGAGGAGCCCATAATGTTGCTGCCCACCCCTCCACTGGCCGAGGGGTGACTGGCCCCCGGACCACCAGCCTCTCCCACTGCCACAGGAGAGCCCAGCCAGGCTCTCCCGCCGGCCACACGCCCATAGCTACGCTCAAGGAACAGGCAGGAAAATAAAAATCCCTTCGGCAAAAGCAATCCCTGTTCTCAGCACGTTATTTTTCATCTCAAAGGGCACAAAGGAATTTAAACACAGGGCATAAAGCAATATCGAGAAGGCAATTAACAGGGATTAATTGCGTGACTCACCCGAAATGCAACAGGAGCAAGGCAGAAAAAAACAAGTGGTGTGGGGCAATGGGGCACAGGGAGGTTTCAATGGGGAGTGAGGGCTTGGTCGGGGGTCCCACTGCTGGAGTAAAAGCCCTTTCCTTGGGGAATGGGATGGGCAGGTGGGTGCCAGCCCCCTGCCTGGCAGAGCCCCCTGCCCAGCCGAGCCCCCAACACAGCAGGGATGGAGCAAGACCGATGCCTCCATCGCCTGGCACAAAGATTAAACGGAGGGGACAGAACACCCACCAGGTCCCGGGGGCCCGCGCACCGAGGTCCGGGAACCCGCTTCTACCGCAATTCCACCCCTAAAACTGCACCCCCGGGCGGGAGGGGGCGACCACCCGCTCCCCGCAGCAACTCGGTGGGCACCGGGGCTCCCGCATCCATCCCCGCTCAAACCCCCCCTTCTCGAACCTTCCCCCCGCCGCCACGCGTGGGGACACCGGGGGCACGGACACGCGCGGGGGACGCGGACAGAAGGCACGGCGGCGGCTCGGAGCCCCTCCGGAGCCCCCCCCGAGCCCGCCGGGGCTCCGGTACTCGGTCCCGCGGGGCTCCGGTGCCCGGGACCCGCCACCACTAGATGGTGCTGAGACCCCGCAGCCCCGGCCGGACCCCCCACCCCGGGGAGGGACGAGACGAGACCAGAGCGTGGGTACAACCAAGAGCCGTTTATTAACAAAATCAGACTTACCGGGGGCTCGTCCGCCCGCCCGGGGCCGCCGGTCCTGCCGCTGCGCCCGCCGCTCCTCGAACCACCCCCCGGGCTGGGGGGGGGGGGGGAAACGGCGGGGGCC
>VXBX01008231.1:218280-230358 GCA_013400415.1 Scytalopus superciliaris
AGCATGGCATGGCATGATTTGCACTGCTAGCACACCTTGGCATAGCATGGCATTGCACTGCTGGCACACCTTACCATGGCACGGCTCGGTTGGCATGGCATGGTGCCACTAACACACCCTTGCAATGGCATTGCAGAGAATGGCTAGCATGGTGTGACACTGCTGTCTCGGCATGGCACAGTTCAGCTGACATGTCACTGCTGGCACAGCTTAGAGTGGTATATCATGGCTCACCTGGCATGGCACTGCTGCCATGGCATGCCTTACCTGCCATGGCATGGCTTAGATAAGATCAGCTTGGCACAGCACAGCTCAGCACCCCTTCTGCAATGCATCCAAACCTGCACTTGTGCCTGTGCCCTGCAACTGCCCAGATCCTGCACCCTGTCCTATCCCAGTGCCACTCAAAGTGAGGGGGCTGATCATAACTCAGGGCCCTCACAAAGTGACAATTCCCTTATGAGCCTACAACACTCCTTTTTTCCTGGGCATTTTCTCCTTTCTTGGGTTTTCCGAGTCTCAAAAATCTTCTTGGGCCAGTGGAGGCTATTGTGTAACTAATTAACTTCCAACAATTATCTTCCTATTTCTAGTTACCTTGTCCAGACAAGTCTGAATTAATTTCACAATCCACTGGGACTCCACTCATAGGGGGCTGAGAACCCCCATCCCACCTAGTTCAGCCAGGCTCCATCCATGAGGAGCCAAGGCACGTGGATAAATCCTGGAGCTTTTACCCAAGTGATGTCCCACCTGTGGGACTGAGGGATCCTGGTGGGGCAGGAGCTGCTCCCCTGGTTCTCCTGGCCTTCAGGCGGGAGTTGGTGGGAGAATGGGGGCTTGGGGAGAGATGTGCAACGGGATGGGGATGTGGAATCACAGGAGAAAACCCTGGGAGTCGTGATGGGGCGAGAACTGAGAACTTTTGGCCTGGACAAAGGCGATGAGGGGCTGGGTGCCTGTTCCAGCCCCACCTCTGCCCTCCCTGAGTTTGGCTTTCAGGCCCCTCCTGCCTACCCATCGAGGGGGAAGGGAAAGAGGGGAAGACACAGACACCTCTAATTAATCATATTAACTCCTGACAGATGCTTTATGTTCCAACAATGTTCCTATTATTAAGTTCACGTGGCCACCCTTCTCCAAGTGCGCTGCTCCGGGTTCTGGGAAAAAAAGGCCTTGCTGGATTTCCCCAGCAAGCACTGGCATTGCCCTGGCGCAGCCTGACGTTGAGTCCTGCTTCTCCAACCACTATCAATCACAGCCAGGGTTGGACCTGTCAATTTTCCCTCTTTGTGAGGCTTTTTTCTTCTCTTTTTTTTCTCCCCTCCCAAAGCTGACCGCAAGATTGATTCAATCCGGACAGCGGGATGTAAGCGGAGAGGCACTGCCTTTCAAAGGAGCCATTCAAGGAAGGAGGAAACAGAAAAAAAAAATGCTTTCCTCAAAGTCACTCGAGTTGTTTGCCAACAACAACACAGCCTTAACAGAGTAACCCAAAATCAGGTGGGACAAGTGCGTAAGAGCAGCGGCGATGCCACGGTGAATGCCAGAGCAGAGCGAGGGCCTGAAGCAAAGGTACCTCTGGGGCTTTGTTTGCCCTTCCCCAAACCACAGGTCATTCCCAAGGCCTGATCCTGCTCTGGTGCTGGCACACAGAAAGTGTTTCTGGATCAGCTCGTGTTTGCTGGATTAAAGCTTCATCAAAGGGACGTTGTGAATAATGATGAATCCTGCCCTGTGCCGATGCCCTTCCTGGCGCCGGTTAGATCCTTCACTGTAAAATCCATGTGGGGCCTGTTTTTATTAAGAACAGTAACCAGAGAGGAGAAAATTAGACTTCCCTGTTCCATGACCACTTCTGCTCCAAGACAAGCCCCTCTCTGCTCAGAGATTGCACAAGGGCTGTTCAAATAAAACCAGTGAGACCCTTGCCCAATAAAAATAACACTGGCACCAAAGGAAAAGCAAAATATTTGGAATAGAAGCAAAGCCAAAGAAGACCAGAAAGCCTCGGGGAGCGCTTTCAGTGATGACTGATGATGTTTTTGTCCCCAAGCAGGACTTGCCCCACCTGTGCTGCTGTTAAGGAGGTTTGATTTTGCCAAGGACGTGTTCCTGGTGCGGAGCCCTAACGACTCCCATGGACTCCAACTTGCCCTTGGTGATGGATAGGATGGCACTCCGGACTTCCAGGAATTTGCTTTCCAATGCCTCATTACACAAACCGCACAGAAATGTGAACTGCACCAAAGGAAAGTGTTTCTGGGGAGTCCAGTGCATTTCTTTACCCACCTGCTCCACAGCTGAGATCAGTGCAGGAATGTACTTGTAGCTCTGCACTTTTATTCTCCATTTTCCTCTGCCCTTTAGCAGAGAAATCCAACGTGTTCTGGTGTTGCTGACACACAGAAGGTTGTTCTTGGTGTTGGGAGTTTTCTGTCCCACAGTGCCAGCATCCCAAGTGCCAGGGGGTGCAGAATTGCAGGGAGGAGAGAGGCATCTGAGCACTGCAACCTGCACGAAAATTGTGGTGGGATAAGATAAGACATGAATTTAAATCACTGTGACTCTCCTCTGCTGTGCTCTGGCTCTGGAATAAATCTTTCCTGTTTCATTGCTGCCGGACACGGTTTAAGGGAAAATGGGACAAGCTGGGCTGGCTGGGGGGGTTGTGTGGGATGTGGGGGGGGCAGCTTTGCTGGGTGGGTGGGCACCATCTCCCACCTCAGCAGGGCAGTGAGGGGACATCTGTCATGAGGGGCAGGGCAGAGGGGCAGCCAGTGCCCCGCGGGTCCCTGGATGGGTCCCACAGAGCCCTGGGATGGCTCTGGCTGCCACTGCAGGATGAGGATCCGAGGCACTTCCTAAATCCAAGCTTTTCTCTGTGCCCCAGTGCTTGCTGTGCACCTGCTATTTTACAGGTAAATCCTGCACTGCCCACCCCACAGCCCCTCCAGCTGCTCCGTGAAAGCAAAACCTTCGGAGTCAGCGTTTTCCCTGCCCTGCTCCATCCCCGAGTCCCTCCGCTCCTCACGCCAGCCCAGGCCTCGCTTTTAGCTGCAGAACAAGTGCATAAAAATGATCTTATTTATTACAGGAGACATGTTTTAAAACAACTGACAAAATTGCAAGATGTAAAACGACAAGCAAGTGCTTTTTCTTTTTTAAGCCCGTATAGACTCCTGGCAATGATAAAAATAGTGTTTTCTTTTTTAAAGTTGGAATTAATCTTTCTTTCCAAAGCAATCATGTAGCAGGAAAAGCAGGAAGACACTTGGATATTAACTGATACTCGCTGGTGATGGTTAGTTATGGAATGGCCGGGACTCGCTTCCCTCCGCAGAGCCATTAATGTTACAAACATTAAAGCGAAAAAAAAAGGTGAAGGGTTTTTTTCCCCCCTCCCCTGTTCCCTTGATGTGTGACTAACAGCTGCTTTTCTGTGTGACAAATCAGTGGGGTCTTCCTGTTGTTGATGTAATGAAGCTGTTTCCTGGTGGGAAATTCTACGGGATAAATTGCAGGAGGGGGAGGAGAACATCCCCCACTCACCGAAGCGCTTTGCAGGGAGGGAGGGAGCCCCGGCCGCCAGAGCAGGCAACAGGACCGGCCAGGGGTCACAGTCACTTCACTAAGGCGTTTGGGGCCTTTTGCCTGTTTATCTCCAAGTTTTCTGTCCCTGCCATCAGAGTGACGGTCCTCGCGGCCACGGGTTGTAGGCAGGGTAATTTGGGGTGTTCTCTCTGCAGAGCCCCATCTTATTTAACACCACGTTAGTGCTGCAGGGAGCTGTGCCAAGCAGACAAGCTCCTGTGCCTCAGTTTGCCCAGCTCTGAAATGGGTGGTGTTGGGGGGTAGTGATGGTGACCCTCCATCTCCATCACTGCCTGTTGCTCTGGCACCCACCAAAACCACTGTGGGGACACCAGGGTTTCCCTGTGCTGGCACCACTCAAGGGCTTTGGGGTATCAGCCTTGATGGGTTCATTTAGTCCTCAGACACCCACCAAAAAAATCACCTTTACCCCCGGCTTCCTTTTTTGCTTTGCTAGTATTAGTTAATTAAACTATGCAAATTAAAACAACTTAATTTCTGTAATATCAGGGCCGGAGCCTCAAACCCTTTGGTGCAGCTCATCTGGCACGTTTGTCACAGAAAATGTTTGGAGCAACTCTAATAAAAATGAAAAAGGCTGTAAATCAAGTTTAATTTATTCATTTTCTGTATGGTATGAAAGCATGCCAAAATCAGATTATTTATGAGCCCTTCATAACAATAGGCATTTTTATTGGTTGCAAATGACAAAAGGGGTTCTCAGAGGGATTTTTTTCTTCTTTTAAATTTTTTGAATGCCTTTTCAGAAACATTTATTTTTTTGGACTGTATGATCTCAAAGAAAAATATTTAATCATTGATACAATAAAAATTATTTATATTTTGATACTGAAAAACACATCAGTCTTTAAAACATAAATAGACAGAGCTAATCCAGCCCAAAGGCTTGGGTGAATGCTACCCCACAGGTTAGAGGGAAGGGCTGTGATTTATACCCACATCCTTAAATTTCCCATTAAGAGCATAATCCCCCATAAGTCTTTCACAAAACGTCTGAGCCACTGGGGTTTGTTTTTGCTTTTGCTTTTCCAGACCCTTTGGTGGGTTGATGGGTGCACATGTGCTCTGCACACGACCACACACGTGTGCCCATGCACTTGCCTCAAGGTGACTTTCTTTGCCCCTCCATGGCTAATTCACAAAATCTCTGTGAGTCCCTGCACGAAGACCTGCCAGGTGGGGCAGGTAACCCACCCTGACACCAAAAAATCACCCATAAAACAGCTGTTGGTTGGTTTTGCCTCCACTTTCCTGCTCATTTAAAACATCACTTGTTCATTTTGTGGCACAGCTGAACCCAGAGGTGGGTTTGGTGATGGGCATGTGCCACACACCCAGGTACTCACTGACCACCTGGAGCAGCCTGGGATGCTCCTGTTGGCATCATGGTGGTCCCCTCTGAGGCTGCCACTCCGCTGGCTCTGGGAAGGAGGCTGAGGAGGCCTCCAGACCTGCGTGGCACCATGCTGGCAAGGAACCTGGGGCAACCAGAGGGCAAAGCCCTTTCTCTTCTTTAGGAGGAGAATTACCGAGAATGACCCCAAAGCCCCAGAACCTGAGGAAGAGGTGGAGGAAGGGCATCCCAGAGGAGAGACAGGGTGCAAGAGGCAGCATCTCCATGGTGGGAACAGTGCTGGGGACACTGCTGGGGAAGTGGGTGCCCTCCTGCCCACATCATCCTGGGCATCGTGGTCAACAGCCACCTGACATCAGGTCAGGCAAGGGTACCCCAAAACTCCTTGTGGAAGGGGACAGAAGCCTGGCTGGGTTGTGCAGGGAGGTTTGGCTTTGCCAGAGAGCTCTGGGTAAGGAGAGGCACTTTCTCCTATAGGAACAGCAGCTCTCTCTGTGCCTGGCCTGCCCCGGCCTGAGAACGAAACAGGAAAAAAAAAACACCAAGAAGAGAAAAGAGGGAACCCCCTCCCCGGGAGAATTAGCATCCAGGATCTGTCAGTCACTGGGAGCTTTTGGTAAAAGGGGCCCCTTGTCAACCTCTGCCTTTGATGTGACTGGGACGGAGGTGCTCAATTAAAAGCCTATCAGTCTGTAAGTAAATCAACGCCTATCAGGCTTGTCACATCAAACAAACGATTATTGCACGAACCCGCCCACCCCATTAATCTGGCTGTTCCTTCTTGACAGCTCAGGGTCAGGGCACTGTAAATCCTGCACTGGATTGCAGCCACCTGGAGCAGGATTAAAGCAGCCCCGCAGCATGTGCTGCTGCACCCAATTACTCCGAAGCTGCGGGAGGGTGCAGAGAGGGGCACCCGTGGGGTCCCCGGACGGGGCTGGGGTCCCCACCAGAGCTATGCTCTGCAAGGTCACAGCCGGTGACACGGGTGGTTTGGTGGTGCCCGTGTGGGAGCTTGTGGCAAACACTGGGTTGTGTTGGCTCCAGGGATGCTCAGCTGTGGGGAATGGAGAGCTCAGCACCCAGTTTAGGGGTGCTCAGCACCTGGAATTGCCAGCTCCTGTCTGGCTGCTGAGATAACAAGGGCTCCAAAGTCTCTTGGCTGCTCTGGAAAGTTGTTGTCCTTAGGGATGGTCACACACAACCCCACAATCCCACACTGAGGGTGGACAGTCACACTGGGCTGGTCCAAACCTTGCCATGCTCTGGGCAGATCACATTGACACCTGTGACCTGGGCAGGGATTGACCTTGGGTACCTCTCAGGGTGAAAGGAACCAACAGGTTGAGCTTTTGGATGCATCTTGGGTCCAGATTAGCAGCAGCAATGCTGGGGACACCAGGGTTTTCCCATCAGGTCACTCAAGGTGAAGGCAACTGGGGGACTCCTGCCCTCACCCACATGGAATCACCATGTCTTGGCACCCGGGCTTTGGAGTGCAGGGCTGGGCTGGCAGGAGAGTGCTGGAACTGAGAAGGCAGCCGGGGCCATCACTCCGAGAACAAGCAGCTCTATTCAAGGGGAGGCAGAAGCCAAACTTCCCTGAAAAGCCTCAGTGCTGCTGTGGGAGCAGCCTCGGGACAGCCAGAGCTTGTGATTCCTGTGCACAGGCACAGGCTTGTCATAAAGGCAAAGTGGAGTCTCGGATCACATGAGGGCTATGCCATGGAGTGTGGGAGTGGGGCAAGCCCTGGGGAGGCTGCAGGTTGGGTTCTGGGGAGGGGCTTGGTGCCCCTATCCCAGCGAGGGCTCTGCTGTCCCCATGCACTGCCTTTGCCCCGATGGGGATGGGATCTATCCTCCTCTGGGGCTGCCCAGGTGGTCTTGGACCAGAAGCATCCCCTGAGTGTCTGGTGACCAGAGACCACATCCCACAGCAGCAGCCAGAGCCTGTGCAGGAGGGAGGGACTGTGTTCCCCTTCTGCCCAGGCCTGTTATTAGCACTTTCCCTCTCCCGCCGAGCCTGGCGCCTCGCAGTGCAGCTCTGGCTGGCTCTCATGGCGCAGAGCTGTGAGCTGGGGCTGCCCTCCCGTGCCAAGGATGGACACCAGCTCCGAGGGCTCAGGGAGCTCACCCTGCAGGGATGGGCTGGGTTTCAGGGGTGCTGCAAGGGGAGCATCTCCAGGGCTGAAGTCCCTGCCTCAGTTTGTGGGATCAGGGGTCTCTTTGAGCAGGTGCAACCTAAAAGCACCCCTAAAAGCAGCAGAGGAGGCCCAGCAAAGCGCAGCTGATGCATCCATCACTGCCCTGCTCCATCCACTTGTGTGAGGAGGAGGCAGCTGGAACCACGGGGCCAGTGCCAGCAGAGGTGACACTAAATAGGAGACAGACTCTCACCGCGCCACGTTTGATATGGTGACACCAAATCTTGGCTGATAAGCGGTGTCGCCTCGGCAGGGACAGCCATCACCCCTCACCCCGCTCTGCACACCCACCCGGCGCCCTTGGCTCTCCCACCACGTCAAGCAACACCTGCTCGCCCCAGGAGATAAACCCCACCGTGTCCCCTGTGTCCCTGCCATGCCCAGCTGGCTCTGCCCAGCCCCAGCCCCACAGCTGGGAGATGCCGTAGCTGGTGGGGAGGGGAGAAAGGAAATTCCCCTCTGCATCACCCACTGTCCCATCCCAGTACAGGGAGAAGTGCTGGGGATGCACGACCAGGGGGATCTGGCCCTGAGGAGTTTATCTCCCACACATGATCAATGCTGAGTTTAAGTAAGGTTTATTGGTATCTGTAATTTAACATGACATATTTCTAACACGAATTACTCTGAGATCATCGTGTGCATAAAATATGACAGGAATCTTTTAAGTGCAAGCATAGTTCTCAGTTAATTTAATAACTGAGATGGAAAATGGAATAGCATTAAATTTAATATTTTACATAATGCTCCTACACTTCCTTCACTTGCTGCTGGCATCATTTGTTTTCCCTTCTTCCTCATTTACAGCCCACTCAGCCCGAATTGTCCTGGAGCCTGGCCAGGGAGGGGGGTGCTGACCCCTGCAAGGGCCACAATGAGCTCCCAGGGCAGCCAGAGCTACTCCCACATCTCCTCCATCCTGTGAAAAGGTGATGGAATGCTCCCTCACCTTCACTCGCTACAGATGGGGTTCCTCGTTGGGTGTCCGTGTCGTGGCACCTCCTGCAAACCTCCTGACCTGAAGCATCCACAGTCAGACCAACTCCCCCGGAGCTGAACGGGGCCAGGGGCATGTGAAGCCCCTGGGACACCCTCCGATGCTCCATGCCAGGTTTTGTGCTGGCCGTGGGATTTGGGAGCCTGTGCACTGCAGAAGGGATCGATACAGCTCTTAGCCTTGTCCCTTCCTATTGAGCCTCAGCGGTGATGTAAGGGGCTCCGGTGACGCGGCGCTGCTGCCGCGGACAAGGTGTTAACACCGATCCGGAGCGGCTGGGGCTGCGAGGGGGCCGGCAGGGCTGACAGGATCCCTCCCTCCAGCCTCGGCCGCTCTCGTTCACAGGGTCCCCGTGGCTGCGATGGAAGGAGGGATGCTGGAGGGGATTAGGTGGGGAGGGGAGGCTGGAGCTGCGGGAGCAGCCGGCTCTTTATCGGAGAGTAGCAGAGCCTGACAGCGCTGTAACTCTCTCTTCCTAAGGAGATGAGCTTGCAATAAACCAAGGAGCACATTAGAGGTAACGAGACAAAATGGCAGGGTTTGGAAAGCCCGGCAAAGCAATAATCCATGCTGGAACAGAGAAAGCACTCAGCTCACCTCTGCTCCTGGAAACGCTGCCAGAACAGTTCTTTACTGTGACTTGGAAAGTCTCGGCCGTGGGTTTCAACACCTCGCGCTCACACCACATCATGCAAAACTTAATTCTACTTTCAGGCTGATGTCAACATTCCCCTTTATTGCCACGGCGAAATGTGAAGACTACATTAATTTGCATTTGCTGTGTGCGAGTAACGTGTTCCAGATAATCACAGTAACTCCGCTAAGGTATAGACGAGAATTTCCTGGATAATGTGCTGGATGGAAAAAGCTGATGGGGTCCAGGAGAAGGAAACGCCATTGTGTGTTTTCATAACTCCACCTGGAAGCAGCACAGCCCAGAAACACAGGCTGCAGCCCTTGGCTGGGCTCACCTCACTGTGGGGAGGGCGACTCGGGGGGCTGCGCTGGGCACTGGCACCCACTTGCTGTGGTAGCATCTCCCAGAGCTCCTCAGTGAGTTTGAAGTGCCCATGGAAGGCCATGGGAAGGGATATTCTCCTCCCATATGACTTGTAACACCAGTGAGCCACTTCTCCATGGAACAAACAACCCACTTCTAACTGGAGGCCGAGCAATTATCGCTTTAAGAACGTGCTGGAAACAGGAATGTTCTAGTCTGGGATGGTAATGACCCTTTGCCCATGGAGCTGGGAAATAAATGGAGACCCAGGGGTTCGTGCAGGAACTGCCTCATGCCCTGCAGCAAATAGCTCAGAGGATCCTACTGCATGTAAGTGTTCCAGCCAGGATACAGCAGCTGAGGGAATGGATTTTCCATCTTCCCTGATCTACAGAGTGCCCCAGACAATGGCAATGACTGCACATCATAGCCAAAGGCTTCCAAAGGCTCTGCAAACCATCAGCTTGGCTCTGGGAAGCTCATCCTGAAGGTGCTGGGGCTGTGGGAGGGGACAGGGGACCCTCCCAGGTGGGATCCATCCCATATCCAGTCCCCCTGGCTGCACTGGCCACCCGTCTGGCATAAAATCGCATGCTGGGATCCGGCGATGGCATGTGGGAGCGATGAATTCATTTCCATTTATGATCTGTTATGATGATACCCCTGAAGGATAAAAGTCTATACATAATAATCTCCCTCTTCAGCTTTGTTAACAACTTCAATTAACAGGGAGCTGTGTAATGCTTCATCAGCCGCTCGGATTACAGATGAAATTAAGCCATCATATTTATGAACTACGCAGCGAGTTCGAGGAGGACTCCACATATTTTACATTTAATAACTTGCCCTCTCATTTTATTTATAACGTTAATAATGATTTGGTGGCTGCTTTGGGGGGGAAACAGAAATGACGAAGGCAGCCGGGCAGGAGGGAAGCTGCACTGGGCTCTCTGGAGCAGTGCTGCCCATGCCCAGCCATGCACCTCCTGCCTCTGCTCCCTCCTCTTTGATTTTCCATTAAAGACCCCTCTGAACACAGAGACTCCTCCATGGAATTGCTTTCCACTCAGCACTTTCAAACCCGGGATGAGGATTAATGATTGAATCCCGCACCCACCAGCTGGAGCATCGGCAGCGGATGCTCCAGGGTCCTTCATCCAGGGTGGCACCAGCTTTAAGGGGCATTCCATAGATTTTGACCCCATGCTTCAGGTGAAGGGACAGTGCTTTGCCATGGGAAAAAACAGGACTATCGTCCCCTGCACTTCTTCCCATCCTCCCCATCCCGCCAAGCTGGACCCGGGCCTGCAGGTTGGTTTTGGGGTGCTGCTCCCTGCCAGGGACCCCCGTTATCACCACCTTCTCCAACTGACCTGCAGGCTGGAAGCAGCTCTGTCTGGAGCCCCAGTACAGTGAGGCTGAGCAAGGTTAATTAATTTGAGCAAAGACTGAAGCCCCAAAGATGGGGAGCAGCACGTTGAAAGATGATGGCTGGCAAAAATCATTAGAAGCATCTTTCAACAATCTATACACCGTTATCGATCCTGTTATAGATCATGTTCCTTTCCCCTTTTTTGCAGGATCTTCTGGATCGATACAGCAAGTGCATTGAGACTGTAGCAACACATTTAAAACCTTATAAAAGGTTATTTAGTTGCTAACAGTGCAGCAGTTTCTGCAAAGCCTGCCAAAAGGTTACAGCTTTTTGGGCATCATAAATTACAGACGACAGGGAAAAAAAGTAAGTGCGGTTTTCTTTATTGTCTGGGTGATGGATGGGCTCCTGAACAAGACACAAAATACATCATATCACCTTTAATGGGACCACATTTCTGTAGCCATAACTCACAATTTTAAAATAGAAAATGGTGAAATATGGCGTTGTATATTCCACTCCTGACATATTTATGAGTCCTTCCCTTCTTATAAATACAGTGATTGCTATTTCAAAGCAGCACGTCAGGTATGAGCAGAGCACAAACAGCTGGTGCAAGTGAAAAATTATGGCCAGAGTTGGACATTTTCAAAAACTCTCTCTAGCAGCAGTAAATTTACAATGTTTGCACTAACTGTTATTAAAACCAAATCCATATCTTGGCAACAGGACTCCAGCTGGAGTGACGGTGCCGCTGACAGCCGGGCCGAGCCCGGGGGCTGCTCCTGGGGAAGCATTAAAAGGCACTTGGAGGGCCGGGGGGTCCCGCGGGGCAGCGCCGGAGCCGCCAGAGCCCGGGGCAAAACCTGTGACGGGTGTGCGGTGCTGGAGCTGGGCTTAACCCCGACTCCGAACGGCGCAGAGAGGTGGGGAAGCAAGGATGGAGCTGAGGATGGAATTGTGGATGGAGCTGAGGATGGAGCTGCGGATGGAGTTGAGGATGGAGATGAAGATGGAGCTTGAGGATGGAGCTGAAGATAGAGCATCCTCACTCCCGGCACGTCCCGGCCCTGCCGCCCTCGCTCTCCCCACGGCGTGGACGTGGCGGGTCAGCTGCTCCCGAGAGCATCGCGCTCCAACTCCGGCCTCTCTCCGTTTATCCTTCAGTTTGATGTGACTCCAACCCACGCCTCGGCTCCGCGGCCGTTCCTGGATCATTATTTCCATTCACTCGACGAGAGCCTTTCACTAACAAATACCTCGCGCAGAACTAATCCTGCCAAGAGCCCTCCCGAGCACCCCTCACCCCTGGGAGCAGGGGGAACTCCCCGGCCTCATTTAGGCACACAAAAGGCCTCTAATTAGCTTTTTGTTTAGTCCGATTATGAGTGTGAGTTTTGACCTTTCAAAGTGATTAGCTTTTGAAGCGAACTCATTTGCATAACATCGGTTTCCAAACTACATCTACAATCTAGGATCAGACTTTTTGTTGTTGCTGTTCACTCATTTTTCCTTTCCCCCCCCCTTTTTTTT
>VXBX01008231.1:230433-521524 GCA_013400415.1 Scytalopus superciliaris
TTTTTTTTTTTTTTTTTCTTTCCCCAGCAGCTAGGCTTTGTGTTTTGGTCCCTGGATGAGGCTCTGCTCCTGCCCTTCGACATCTCCAGCGCTCCTGGGCTCTGGCGCACCCAGCTTTAGGTCACATGAGCTTTTTCCCAGCCCTTTCCCTAAGCTCTGACTCTGCCATCGCTGGAAAAACGCATCTTCCTGGAAGATGTCCACCTCCATCCTGCTGCCACCACCAACGCATGGCTCACCTCAGCTCCCTGGGACCCCCAAGGAAAGCCTGGAGTCCTTCCAACTGAGGAGCCAAGTGCTGCCTCCAGCTATCCTGGCCCAGCTGCCGACACAGACATGGCCAAGGTCACCGGCAGAGCCTGAGGGAACAAAGGGCTTTAACAGGTTCTTTGTGGCAGCTAAATTCAA
Source organism: Scytalopus superciliaris (assembly GCA_013400415.1). Lineage (NCBI taxonomy): Eukaryota > Metazoa > Chordata > Aves > Passeriformes > Rhinocryptidae > Scytalopus > Scytalopus superciliaris. The sequence goes on from VXBX01008231.1 coordinate 230,842, forward strand.
AACTCTTTATCACCATAAACATTCCTTTATCTGGGCAAAGCCCTCCAGAGGTGCATTTTATTACCCTGGGTTATTAAACAAAAACTTTTCAATAATGAGGCACGTTGATCTCCGCATTTGCCTTCGGCGGGGGAGACAAGCCTGCCGCTTTATCAGCCCCGCGCCGCCACCGGGGCTCGGGATGGGGCTGCCTCTATCTCTGCTGGTGATTAACCTGTCCCGCTCCGAGAGTCTGCGTCTCCCCGGCCCATGAATAATAAAAATTGTTGCTCTGGATGAGTCTTCTTGGAAAGCATCTCCTGGCACAATAGCTGAGGGCTTGGGGGGCTTCATAGGGATCAAAGGTTTTGGGGATAACAGTCCCCCTCACCCTTTCACCCCCTCGGAGAGAAGGGGCTAAGGGCGCAGTGCAGGGGTAAGACCAAGGAAACCCTGACTGGGAGAAACCCCTGTGTGGCCTGAGACCGAGCTGTGTCCCCTCTGCCCATTCCAACACAGTTGCCCCAGCGAGAGCCCCCAACCCACTCACAACCCTCCTGCCCAGGCTGCAGCACCCCAGACAGCAGCTTCAGGACTGAACACCCCCGAACCCCCTTCTACATCCCTGTGGGACACAGACACACCAGCCCCAACCCTGGCACACGAGCCCACTTCCCCCTCCTCTCCCCCCTCCCCAAACCAGGTCTGTAATATTTTGTTCCCTGCACACAGACGAGGAGCTCTGCGCTGGCTGCTCGGCTTTATAACATCCCTGTTTCCTGGCCTGGCTTTATTACATCTGTTCTTTGGGGTATGGGGTTATAAATTGGGCATGTGATGACGTGTAATCACTAACTGCAAAGCCAATACATTTTCGCTGCAACAGCAGCAAGACAAATAAAGGAGAGCGGGAGAGGTTGGTGAGGCTCTGACAAAGGGAGATACACAGCTGAGAACTCAAAAACCTGACTGGGTATTGAATGTTGTCCTTATGGAGCTGGTTTTGCTTTCTGGGAGAACCTCTTTAGTGTTCAGGAATGGTTTTGGCTTTCACTATGTAGCCCAGCTGCATCTCCAGCTCATTTTTGGGGTTGCTTGGAGCCTGGCATTGGGTATGTTCCCCATCCATCCTGCCCTAGTAGCATGTTCCTGGGGGGTTTCCTGGGCAAGAGCCAAAGCCAAACCAAGGCAGTTTCATGTTGATATCAGCCCAGCTGCTGTGGGTTGAGTATTAGGAAAAACTCCTTTATGGAAAGAGTGGTCAGGCACTGGAATGGGCTGCCCAGGGCAGTGGTGGAGTCACCATCCCTGGGAGTGTTCATGTGGCACCTGGGGACATGGTTTAGTGGTGAAGATGGCAGTGCTGGGTTAGTGGTTGGACTTGATCTTAGAGGCTTTTTCCAATCTAAATGATTCTATGATCCCCAGAGGGCAGAGGCCTGCCTGTTGCAATAGGAGCAGTTTGGCATTCTCACTCACCAAGCTCTGCTAGGAAGGACTAGGAAGGACTTGGCCCATTCCTGCCCCTTCCCCTGGCACAGCAGGACCCTCCAGCCCCTCGCCCATGCTCAGCTCAGCTGCTCCAGGATTTCATCCAGGGAGATCTCTCCAGCAGCTGGGGCTGGAGGGCGGCTTAAACCAACCCAGACCCAACCTGTTTTTTGATCTGCAATTCCAAGGTACTCTGTGTCCACCCAGACATAGTTCCCATGGCTCAGGGGTCTGACAGTGCTTGGTGAGACACGAGCCTCTTCACCCTGTGCCTTGTCCTGCTGCAGTCAGGGCCTGAGTCGGTGTGGGGTGAGAGGCAAACCCAGCCTGGATCTTGTGCAGGGTGAGCTTAAAAACAGCTCCAAGACTATTGTCCTGAGCAGCAATAATCACTTGTGCAACTGTGCAAATGCGGCCAGCAAAGATGGGATGGGTGATAAATGGGAGGGAGTCAACCAGCTGCAGCTTAAGATGTGCCTGTATGCTGCCGTACCGGTTTATCATGATAAATGTCATCGGAAAATCAATTCTCTGTGTACTTTTGGGAATTACAACTATCATTTTGGTGTGATTTATTTGCTGTATAACATGGACAAGGGCTCTTTGTTCATCATTTTGAAAGTTCATTTAAAATTGCTTTGAGTTCTTGGTTTTCCGCTGTGACACGGCCGATGGGTATCTGCTCTCCTGTGAAATATGGGCCGAGGCAGAGGGAGGCTGGGCTGGGAGCTTGGCCCTTCCTTGTCCTGCTCCTGTGGCCACGGGGATCATGGAAAGCCCTGTCAGAAACCAATGTCACTGGGGACATCTCTGGGAACAGAGTAGAGGACAGCTGGGGTGGGACTCTCTTATCCCAGCATGGTGTGCTGGGCCGACCTTCCCTATTTCTTTTCCAAGCAACCCACCAAACCTGTTTGTCCTGCCTTGCTGCTGCTTGCTGGGAAGGCTGAGAGACTTCTTGTGCTTCGAGCATGGAACATCCCATCTCTCTCATGTCTGTCTTTGTATTTGGGTAAAGTTCAGGAGAACCATCACTGTATAAATCTCCCAACCATGGGGCAGTTCAAACCTCTCAGACATTAATCATTTTTCTTTAAAGCCCAGAACTGAGCCCTGAAATTGCTGCCCTTTGAGGAAAATACCCCTGGGATGTCCAGGAGGGATGGGTGAGGAAGGGAACCCTATTTCTGCCCAAAAATGCATCCCAAAAACCCCAGGGAAACTGGAACTCAGCTTTGGGGGCTGCACAAGCCTGATCCGGCCATGTTCCCCCCGTGTTCCTGGCCCCAAACCCCGCACTGCAGATGTGTTTTTATGGCTGTTTGTACCAGGTGTGCACTTTGGCGGGGCGGGGGTGGAACTACGAGGAGGAAGAAATGTGCTCAGTGGTTTTGCCTTACAGATTGGAGCTGAAACCTCCCATAAATCACGCGGAAGCAGCTGACAGGGAGCAGAGGCTGCGGTGGGGGGAACTCGGGCCACAGCCACTTCCCCACAGACCGGTGGGGGTGATGTGGGGGTCTCACATCTGCTGCTCTGCATATGCTCCAGGTGGAGGTTCCTCCTGCCATCAGGGGCTCCCAGTGGAGCATCAAGAGGAGGAGAGGAGCAGTGCCACAAGTGTCCTTGGATGCTGGACCCTGCCAGCAGCAGAGCTCGAGGGATGTCCAGCAGTCCTGTGCACGCCTGGGGTCCTGCAGAGCTGGGCTCTCTCTGCTCCCTTCTGGTTTTCATTACCTTCCTCCAAGCACAACACCAACAGCCTAATTTGGAATAACAGGCGAGTGAGTGCGAAGGGGAAAAATCCTGCACTCGCTCTGTTCCTGAGCTAATCCCCTGACAAATTCTGCAGCCCTGGCTGTGGTCTGGTTCCAGAGATGCCCCTGATTGAAATGGAAATACTCCCCGCGCCTCTCCCTTAAAGGAGAAGCTTCCCTCTGTTTATAAACCCTTCCAGAGGGGGTTTTATGATTCTCTTTTACTGGCTGGCCGGCACAAGGAATGTGGCAGCCTCAATAGCTGCAGGAAACATCGCTGCCCATAAACCCCCCCAGTCAGAGCCACAGGCTGACATTGTCATGAAACAAAAATATTCCTGATGCTTATCAGGGGCCCACATCAAAGGCACCCTGGCCATAAATCTCCCAGGGACTGTGCCATGGAGCCCAAATAAAAGAGCTCCTTGGGCTAATGGGTGTCCAGAGAGGGTCTCCTGGCCCCCCACGGGAAGGGCAGGGGGGCTCAGGCAGGGGTCACCCCCAGCACAGATCAGCACGGGGCAGCCAGTGAAGGCTTTTGGGTGTGGGGTGAGCCCTGAGCTTGTTCCCTGGAGCAGATTTGCAGTAAATCTTGGAAACACTTTCCAGGTGCTGTCTCCTCCTGTCTCTCCATGTCCTCCTGCTCCTGCATGTCTACCTGCCTTTCCACCTTCCCTCTCCCATCAAAACACAAACGAACACGGGCACTTCATCCCTGGGCAAAACTCCACTGGTTCTTTGCTTGGCATATACAGGGAGACAGACCCCAGCCATCCAGGCTGCCTCCAGGCTTCCAGAACTCAGAGGTGGTAGGAGACATCCCAGCTCTTCCCAGCACTCCCTGCCCCAAAAATGCTCATTATTTCATCTCGAACCAGGGCAAAATCAAACTTAAAAAAGTAAATAAAATATCAGGCATGTGTGTGCGTGGGTGGAGAAATCCCTGTGGGAAGCTGGAATGGTGGGAGAGCTGAAATGCACCCAGGGATGGTGAGCAGGGAGTAGAGCATGTCCAACCTTGAGGCTCGGGGTGACCCTGTTGTCCCCAGGCCCGGGCAGGCTGACAGCACATTATGCACCTCGCCTATCTTTTGTTGCCAGTCGGAGCCAGGGGTATTCCTGCAGTTCATTTAGATTCAGGTAAATCAGCGTTTTCCCATCCCGGGAGGGTATTTCCCACCCGTTGGGCCGCGGGGTCACCTCCAGGAGGTTTCAGCCCGGTATCAGTTGCTGTGTAAAGACCTTGAGTGATGGATACTTTGTCTCACAGGTAAGTTGTTCCAAAAGTTAATTATCTCCCTGGTTGCTCACTTGGGAATTTAATCACGCTCTGCTGAGCTGCCGCCCTCACCAACAATTACAGAAGTGCCCAAAGGGGAAGTTTCTATCTCACCCTCTCAGCCTCGTCATGCCCTGATGGCAGCAGGATTTACAGCCTCCCAGGCGCCCAGATGCCCCAGCCAGAGAACTCCTGCCCTCGCTGCAGTTCTCTCCAGGCAGGACCATCCCAGGGCTGCCCCGCAGCCTCTCCCCTGAAGGAGGGGAGTTCTTTGTATGTGGCCTCTCTTCCCTCCCCACAAAGCAGGGCTGTGGAGTTGAAGCCTTGGTGAACAAGGTTTAAAATGCAGAAGCTCTGGGAGAGCCAGACAGTAATGTGACATCTCTCTCCAGCACTTGCCATTCCCTTCCTTCCACGGCTTTGATGTTAACTTCTTACAAGCTCGGAGTCGCTGAGGATTGGATCTGTAAATCATGCATGTTAATAGGGAGAACCGACAGCAATGCAGGAGGTTCCCCCTCTCCCCAGAAACACAAGGGGTAAGGGCAGGCCGTGTCCCCTGGGCCACCCTCTTCTCTCCTGGATGCCTTGTCCAGATCTGTTGGAATGATGTGAACCTTTGGCCTGGTTCATCAGTCTGCACTGATACAAGTGGGTTATTGCAGGGTCAGGAGTCCTTGACAGGGGCCGAAACCAGTTTGGCCACAACTTTAGCATGTGGCTCCTGTTTCTCTTCTCCTTCCAAACTAGGTTAGTTTCCCCTTGGCTATCAAGGGAGTGTTGGAGATGCTCAGGCAGGTTTGATATTTAGTGCTGCACCTGTGTTGGATGGGTCTTAATTATTTATAGCTTTCCTATCCTGTTTTCTCAAGTCAGTTGGGAAGAGGTGACAGGTGAAGACTTCTTGTAGCAGATGCTTATGAGGCGGGTGAGGTGCCTGCCGCTCAGATGAGAAGAAAAGAAAGTGTCTTCAGCAGAAGAAAAATGACAAAGCTACATAGGAGCTGCCTCATTTAGTAGTCAAGGAGAAGGAAAAAAAAAACAACCCTCCTTAGGTCTCCAGAAAAGAAACACATTCCTGCTCAAGAGATGGGTGCTGTGGGGAGCAGATGCCTCCCCTCTTTGTTCAGGGGATATTTTGGGGGTACTGGGGGCATGACAGAGCCAGTGCTGCCATGTCATGAGCCCCCTCCTGCCAAAGGCTCTCCTTGTTTTGCTTGGCTGGCCCTGGCAATGCCAAAAAACAATGAGGCATCCAAAACTATGGATGTATCTCACTCTCCATCAGGGGGACTTGGCTGGAGGCTGTCGCATGTGATGCTGGGGTGAGCTCAGCTCAGCTTTGGCTGCTTCAGGGTCAGAGAGATTTCACCCATTTAACCCATTCCCCACTATCTGCAAGGACAACAGTGCAGGAGGGAGCAGGGCTGCCCCACTCTGCACCAGCTCTCTGCACCCTTGGGCTGGGCAGGAGCAGGACAGAGCCCCTTGGCCACCATCTCTGCTGTGCTCCCAAACACACACAGGATTGGTGCCCACGCTCCTGTCTCCCATTACCACTTCCTCTGCTGCTTTCTCACACCTGAGGGAGATGTTCCTTTAGCTCAAGTGCCTGCTACCTCCTGCTCTCTGGTGACAGAAGACTTAATCTCCGATGACAGCCAGACTGCTCCTCTTCAGGGCCGTGTTTGTCACCGTCACCCTGGCCTGTCCCTGGGCTCGGTGGTTGCACAGTGAAGGGTCAGGGCAGGGAGGACAGTGGTGTCAGAGCCTGGCAGATGCTGCTGCCTCTGTCTCCAGGACATGGTGGTAGATGAAGATTCTCACAATAATGTGATAACTGTGTCACCATTAACACTATTTGTGCTTCCCCACAAGGACAGGAGTGTGGGGGAGCCAGGCTGCTCTCTCTGGTGAGGCTCAGTGAGGGCTGTGGCAGTGAGAGGCTTTGCTCTGCCAGTAATTCCAAGTCCTGCTCCCGGTCTGTCCTGCCACTGCAGATGTCAAGTTGATTATTTTAGCCACATTAGATCCCTCTTAATTAATATGAATTAACCACCTAAATATTCCTGGATAAACAAGCTATTAGGTATAGGGAGGAGAGTAAAACCACCTTTAAACCATCACTAATCAATCCCTGCCAGATCGAGGGCTCTGTGACAGCCTGTGCAGCCCAGTCCTAGCCCAGGGCACCCCCTCCCCAGTGCCACGGCTCCTGAAAGGGGGTGTAGGGTGGCAGTGAACTCCTGGCACCTCCTTGGCTGCCGCCGTTCCAGGTATGACACACACACAAAGGTACCTTTTTATAGTTAGGAAATTATAGGTGCCATGACTTCAAAGGCTTTTGCAACAAGAGCTTTCCCTTTGATAAGTGACAGCATCATTAATGGTGATTTATTACCAGGGCTATTTCACAAACAGAAATAACCAGTTTCTTTTCATTTGGCTCGGTGGGTTTTTTTGCTCTGGGCTACCCAGACATACAAGGTGGCTGGTAACAGCTGTTTTACTGCTGGTAAGACATCTCATTTATTAACTTGTCATCATGTGTCATAAAGTTTAGCAAAATGCGAGATGATTGTGTACTTAAGCTGTGTAATTACCCCATTATTAAAGCTGCCTTCTTTATTTATTTGCTCTTCTGGTGGTTTGTTCCTACCTTTGCTCTACATGTTGCCTTAGTCACAGGGCACAGAGATTCGCTGCCTTGTAATTATCCATGTGCTGACTTCCACTCTTGGAGACATGAAAGTTGTCTCTGCCAGGTGCCACTGGCTTGCCAGTGACTGGAAACAAGCCACTGCACCTCTGGCTGATGTCTGGAGAGCTGGGATGGTGCTCAGGAGGTGTCCTGGGGCTGTATCTGACCTGGCCCCAAACACCAGCAAAGCCTTGCTGCAGTAGCAGCTGGAGTGGGGAATACTGCACATGCTGAAGGTGTCCCAAGACCTTTTCTCCAGGGTAGGAAGCCCTGGGGCAGCACGGGGTTCCTGGCCTCTCTGCTGGGGATAGCTGCAGGAGCATTGCTGTTGTAGCCACACACTCTGTGCCAAATCGTTAATTAAATTACCCGAGTGTCGCTGCCAGCGCCCAGACAAGGCAGATCCACCCCTTGATGAAGGAGCTGCCTAGACAGAGGAGAAACCCACTGTTAGCACTGAGATGCTAATTGCCTTGGGAACTCCCAGAACTCAGGTGCACGTCTCCCAGGAATGTCTGGGTCCCTGCCCAGACACGTCCATGCCCTCCCCGGGGAGGGTGAGGCTCTGTGGGCACCGGCCAGGACAGCGGCACTGCGTTCCCAGGCAGAGTGAGACACTCCAGCATCGCTCCCTCCCCTGCTCCCATCCACACCACCAGTCTGCCCGCACTCTGCTAACACCGAGCCACCGGATAAATCGGGTTAACAAACATTTTGTAAGAGGTTAAATACCTGAAACCACCCAACACCCGACTATTATCTGGGCAAACAGGAGCTGCACCGCAGGAGCTGCCGTGGCAGCTCAGCCCAGGCCAGCGGGTCTGTGAGGGAGGATGCCAAAGCCAGGGAGGCAAACGCCAGAGGGTTGCCCCACTGGGATTCCTTTTTCCCAACATCATCTCTTAAATCTGGCCTTGCAATGCAGCACAACCCTTGCTGACCTTCCTGGAGAGGGAATGGGGCAACATAAAATGCTGCTGCTGGGTCTCGGAGCTGTCCCATACTGGCCACTTTCCCACAGCCCCATCTGCCTGGGAAACATGAGAGGATTTTGTGGTGCCACAAGGGAATTTCAGTGTCTTGCTCCTATGCAGGCAACTGGTGTCTCCATCAGCAGGTTCCTGCAGGACTGACTCCATGTTCAGACTTTCCGTTTTCCTTTTACATTCTCCAAGGTCAGCCAGTATTAAACCAGAAAGAAATAATTACCAAAAAGAATTAAAAAATGTTCCCTGCTACCCTACACGTTTCTTCCTGGCGCTGCTGTGAATGTTGATCAGGGAATTTCATCCATAAATCCGTCTCTCACATGGTGAGAGGTTTTATGTTGTAATTAACAAATGGCTATTGCACAGTAATTACAAAGAGGTGAAGATTCCATTTCCAGCACTGCCCAGGGTGCAGTGAAAGGCTCTTTTTCCATCCTTTCGAAGCAAAAACTTTGTTTAGGGCCATCCTCCCATGGTATACCTCATTCACAGGGAAAGGATGGGGAAAGCTGGTGGGATCAGAGGGAATAAACCCCACCCTGCACCACAGGCTGACTCCAACACATCTATGCACAGTGTTAATTCCCTGCTCCAAGGGATTAGGAGGCAGTTTGGAAACAGGGAGGCTTTGCACAGGGCAATTGCACCAGGAGCTGCCTTGGAACATCAGTTGGAACCAAGGCTGTTCCAGCCTGGCTGGGATGGGTTGATGGGTGGCTTTGGTTCTGTGCAGAGGATGAAATGGAAACGTTTACCCTCATCCAGGGTGTTTGCACTGGCAGAGCTCAGGGAACGGCGGTGGGAATGACAAAAACCCAGCACCACTGAAACCCGCCGTGGCCCAGCAGTGAATCTCCCCATTTCCATTTATTAAAATAGCATTTTTATTACAAAGAGATGTTAAAAGTGAAAATGGACGAAATACATTTTACATCCCCCATTGATTTCCCGGGATATTTACGACCGCAGAGGTATCGATCTCCCCGAAGTGCCGGATGCCCTCGCTCCTTACGAACGGCACTTGCAGTGATCAAGTATTTTCGGCAAAAAACCCACCAAAACCTGCCACGTAAAACAATCCAGAAAGGCTGGGGGGCAGTCCCTACCACTCACTCTCGCTGCTCTCTGAGACTTCTGCCCTTTGTCCCACTGCTCATGGCTGCAGAAGGGGGTGTGAGGGATGATCATCCCTCTTCCCAGCCAGACTCACACCAGAAACACCCAAAACCCTCCCATTCCTGGCTCTGCCTGAGGCGGCCTGGCCAACAGACGGGCTGGCAGCCCCACGTGCTGCACAGACGGTGCGTCAGGTGCTCCTGGGGCCAAAGTGCCGCGAGCGGGCGAGGTGAGAGCTCCAGCTCCAGCTTCAAAGGGCACACAGCGCTCCGCCGGCACCCGCCTGCCTGGCAGCAGGGCTGGCACTGCCAGCCGGGCCTCCCCCGGGCTCTGCCTGCACCTTCCCTCTGAGTCAGCAGGGATTTGGCTGAGTGCAGCCCTCCCAGAGCCCTGGGCTGGTGTGAGACCCCTGTTTGCAGAGGGCAGCACGTGGCATCTCTGCATCCTGACCCCCGTGTGCCGGGCTGAGCATCACCTCCACACGCAGCTCCCAGGAAGGAGCCTGGGCTGGGAAACCGTGTGGTGTAAAGTTTCCAGAGCCCCCCTGTGCCGGTGTGTCGGCCCCGATTACATCAGTCAGGTCGTGTTACCCGGCTGACGGGCACTAACGAGAAGTGACAGACATGACAGGGAGCGGGCGGGCTGTAGGAGTGACACTGCCGTCCCCAAGGACACGTCCCCCCCTTCCTGGGGCGGCTCGGCGCCAGCTCCATCCGAGTGCAGGAGGCTTTGCCGGGGCCACTGCTCAGCCTCTGCTCCGTGCCAGGGTGATGGCACCGACCTGGGGACTGGGCACAGCCACAGCTGGTCAGCCACGGTGGACCTGAGCCCACAGGGAGTCACCTGCTTTTCTCCTCAGAGCTTGGAAGCAGGGCCAAAGGCAGGAAATCCGCTCGTGGCCGAGCCGAGGCTTCCCACGGCACAGGAGGGCTGGGGGGTCCTGCCTGCGAAACCTCACAGGGGCACAGAAGGGTGAGGGCTGCCGAGCATCTCTTCCCAAAACCCAGCCTGAGCCTTTCTGTGCCCTGCTGAGTGCCAGGTACCACAGAGTCCTGGGAAAGGCTCTGGAGAGCTGAGATAAAGGCACAGTGGGGGGACAGCACCGAGTAGCCAAATTTGGCTCAAACACTTTCTGTAAAACAGGGGGTTTGCCCTCCTGGGGTTACTTTGCCCCTCACCATCGCAGGGTGTGAGGGCAAGTGTGGCAGTGCCCCCCCCCCCGCTAGCCACCATAGGGGGCTGTGATTGATGGGATGAATAGGAAGGGGGCCAGAACGTGTTTGAAGTCATGTTGCTTTGTTGTGATCCCCGTGGCAGAAATCTGGGAAATACGGCGGGGGGATGCCTGGGGCCAGGGCGGCACCGACAGCAGGGCAGCGAGGAGGAGTGAGTGGGGAAGGATTTTCACCTTGAATCCCATCAGTTTGGTGGCCTGTTGCATGCCGAGCCTCTGTGGGAGGGCTGTGAGTTTGGGGACAGACTCCCAGGGCAGGGGATGGCTGATGTCCTTGTCCCCTTGTCTCGCTCGGTTCCAGAAGAGGGAAGAAACAGCTTGTGCTGGTGAATTCACCTGCAAAAGGTTTTTCTGTTGCCCTGAAACAGGTAAAGAGGGCCAAGACGAGGATTCCTGGGCTCTGGCATGGCAAGGACCTCCCTGCCTCTGTCCTGCCATGGCTCAGCTCTGCCCCAGTCCACACTGGTGGCCAGGGGAGGTTTAATTGGTATCAATCTTCCCCGACCTTCAAGGGCTGTGGTTATTGACATTTTGTTCTGACCGAGTCAATATCAACTTCTCGGGCCAATAGACAATAAATAGAAAATAATAAGCAATGCAGAGTTAATATTGATTTATGATTATTTGGGTCTTTTCTGCGAGTTTCTCCCAGGCACAGCAGCTCTGTGGCCACGAGGCTTCCATGTTCATTAGTGCTGAGAGACACAAATACGGGGGAGAGGTTTGCTGCAAGGTCCAAGATGCTGTGGCACCTGGCAGGGCCCTCTGACCACTTGGAGAGCACTGGGAGCATCTTCCAGCTCTTAAAACATGTTTAATCAAATGAAATTCACCACTTCTCCACAAGTGTGGTGATTAGGAAGGGCTTGAAAACATAGCATCAAATCAAGTTCATGCGGCGGGGATTTTATATACACTGGGATTTTGAACCAGCTTTCTCAGGCATTAGAAAGAATTGCAGAGAAAATTGGGAAGCTGGGAGAGAGACATTGCCCTTGTTGGAAAAAAATACCCAGGGAGTAGAAACAGAGGTGACATTTTGAGGCCGGGCTGGTGGGGACCAGCAAGCAGCACCCACAGGTCTGGGGGTGGCTTTGAGGGGACACAGAGGGGCTGGGGGAGCCATGGCAGCAGGGATGGAGCCCATCACCATCCCACCACTGCTGCATGGTGAGGGCTGTTTTTGCCCCCCCTTCCTCCCTTCCCAGTCCCGACGTCAGGATGTTTATAAAACTCGGAATCAATTTGAGGCCGGGAGACGCTCAGCCAGGGAAGCACAGTGCTGAGAGGGTCAGAGGCCCGTCGCCAGCGCGGATCACACACCCTGACGTATTAATTCGAGCTGTCAGGACCAATCTGCGTACAAGCGCCCGGGGAGGCGCAGGCAGCGCTTCCCAAAAAACGAGGCTGACACTTCCCAACCCCCACGCCGCGAGCGGGGGAGCGCCCACATCCCGCCACGAGAGCCAGGCAATGCCCACAGCCCCTGCAGAGCCCCCCGGGCCATGGGCTGGACCCCGCCATGGTGGGAGCGCTGCTCCTCGGGCGTCCCCGCTCCCTGGCACGGAGGCAGATCTGAGGAGCTGCAGGAAGTACATTTGTTACTGGGAACGCTTTGATATTTCGCATGTGAAACGTCTGCGTGCCGGAGGAGCTCAGGCATCTGGCAGGAAATTACCATGAATCCTGTTTCTCTGAACAGTCACACACACGCCTCCTCGCTCTTTTCCTTCCCCCCTTCTCCCTGCTCACCCCCTCTGGTCGCCTTCCCCTCTCCCCACGCCAGAACCCAGAAGCCAGAGAGGATCCCAGCATCTCCACAAAGCCCTGTGTCCCTCTCCATGCCTTCTCTACTCTGCAACATCCCAGAGCCATGGGGCAGCCACCGTCCTTCAGGCTTGTACTAAATCCTTCCCCCTTCATGGCAGGGTCAGGGTGCCCAGAGCACCCACCCGCCCTCTGCTCTACCAGACCCACAAACTGGAGTCAGGTCACCCTCCACATCTATGACCTCATCACTCTTGGATATCCCCTTTGGCTAATGGAAGTGTGGAACAACACGCATGCTGGGAATGATGCTGATTTTGGGGCACAGGTATCCCACCCTGCTCCTGGGGCCACTGAGGGGCACAGACCTCACCCCGCTCCACACCAGCAGTCCCAGGCAGCATAAGGAGCCAGCCTGGGAGAGCCAACTCCCACATCCCTGATCCTGGCTCCTGACAGCAGAGCCTCAGGCTGTCCCAGCAGGATCCATCACCCCATGGGTGCCAGTGAGCACCCAAGCAGCAGGAGGGATCCTGTGCCCTCCCACCCAGGGAGCTTGGCTGTGGATCAGAGGAGCTGCTTGCCTTCTCACAACAGCAGGAGCTCTAGACTGGATTTTCATGTTGCCTCCTGCTTGGAGCAGCCCTGTCAGGAGTTATCGGGTCCATCGCGCTGCCGTCAGCCGGCTCCGCTCCCCGGCGCTCCCCTTGCCAAAAAAATTATGACTGTATTAAATGATTTTATTACAGTAAACTGCAGCTCCCAAAGTGTAAACACAGGTGGTGCAGGGCACCTCGCTGCAGCCAGAGGGGGGGGAGCAGGATGAGGCCCCTGCTTCCCTGTTTGCTCCCTGTTCCCCAGGCTTTACAGACCCTGGGCATGGGAATCCAGCCGTGACATCCCAGAGGCTGAGCCCCCAAGCCAGGAGGCACCAAGCAGGGCAGAGGTGCCTGAGAACCCTCGGAGGATCCAGGGAGGGCCCACAGGGTGGTGGAGAAGGAGGCTGTGCAGCAGCAGAACAGCCACAACAGAGCCCTTTGGAAATATATCCTCACTTTATCTGCAATGATACAAATCCATGGAGCACGGGCTCCCTTCTCCCCCTCCTGCTCTCACAGGTTTCAGTTTGGCCTCGATTCCAGCGAGTTTACTGACAGATTACTTCATTTTAACTCTATGGCTTTCCCGTCTTGGGGGAGGCATATTTCTAAGTATCATATTTATCAAAAGGTCTGTGCAAAAACAAGGGCCAGAATTACTCTTTTGATGGTTCCCCCAATAACTACAACCACAATAAATTTTTCAGGCAAGAAAACTCAACCAGGGACCTTTTGCAACAGGGTTTGGGAGCAGGGTCCAGGCCCTGGGCTGCAGAGCCCCCCTGTCCTGGCCGTGCTCCCCCCTCCCTGCACCAGCACATCTGGTCTCGCTTGCAAGGCTGGTCTTCCAGTTCCCAGGGGTGACATATTTCCCCTGCCTATAACTCTAAATCAGAGCAGCATTTCAATAAATCACAGGGAACACTTATTTATTGGACATAGTTTTGGGGCTCTTAAAGCACGGAAAATAAATTTAATGGAGCGTTTGGAGCATTTCTCCAATCTTTTGAGGGATTACTTGGGGAATTTGTCAACGGAGCCAAGCACAGCAGCTTGATCCAGAGAGATGGGAAAGAAATTATGGGAGATACTCTACAAAGGCCCAGGTGTACCCTAAATCACATCAAAAAAGATTAATGTCAGAGGATTGCTTGCCAGCAGAGTTGATTGGCAGCGCTGCAGTTTATTTAATAAACTATCAGTTTAGCCAGAGGGTGACTTTAATCTGAATTACATTTTCTTGTTTTGGCCTACGCCATGCCAAGCGATTTATTGAATCCTGTAGCATTCTTCTTAACCTCAAACACTGGGAGGAAAAAAAAAAAAAAAAGAAGGAAAGCTTTGAGAGCCCCTGGAAAACCTTGAGACAGCAAAAGCTGCTCAGCTAAGGCGGCAGGAGCTCACTCCAGCAGCAGCAACTTGCTCTGGGCTCACCACGACGAGGTGGGAGCAGGACTGCATTGTTGGGTTTTGCACCCCCAAAGCCCAGAGCTGGGGCTTGTGACTGTTTGGTATCTCACATCCAGATCCAGTTCCAAAGTTGTCCTGACTTCCAAAACCCCCAAGGTTAGGATGGACAGGGAATTAGGATGGGCAGGGGACTGGGATGGAGGCAGGTAAGTGTCCAGGCACCAGAGGCACTGGCAGAAATAGAGAGCTGTGGGAAGAAATGAGCATGTCCCTGCAGGTCCTCTGTGTTCTGCCAGCCTGAATCCACCCCTTGGGAATGCCAGTGTGGGCCAGCACAGACCCCCTGCCCTCTGACGTGCCTGCACCCACTCTGGGCCTGCCCAGAGTTTGCCCCAGAGAGAAGCCCCCAAGCCACAGGGCACTCCCCAGATCCTGCTTCTTGGAGAGGTGAATGATTGGACAAAGACTTAAGAAATCTTGAAAAGGTTTCAGACGTACCCTGGCTAAGGGGGGAAGTGCCCCCCAGTCTGCCTTTGCTGTGTCCTGCACCCACTGCCTCCCTTCTGGATGGACAGACAGGCAGCAGAGACCAGCACCAGGGGCTGGATCCTGAGAGCCAGGGCCCTGCTGACCCACAGGGCTCTTAAATAATGTGTTTGTGCAAACAGACAAAGAGATCCCAACTAATAATAATTCTCGTTCCAAGATTATGATTGAGTTTTTCCCCTGTTCTGCTTGATATTTCTGCCAAAGAAAGAAAAATCCTTGCTGAAGTCTAGCAGGAAATCCAATAAAATTTCTTCAAAAGATGGGTCTGACATTGAAAAATAGCAAAATTATAAAAGTAGGCCTCAGAAAAGAAAAGGGGAGAGTTATTATATCTGGCACCTACCGAGGGCCCAGAGCTCCCTCTCCAAATGAGCCATCACAGATTGAAAGTGTTTAGCTTCCCGTTGATTAAACACGGTGAAGGACCCGCGGCGTGCCAAGCCTCGGGGATCGAAAGTTTGTTTTCAGTCAGAATGTGTTTTCAGTCAATGGAAAAAATGGTCGGGCTGTGCCGGGGTATGTAACTGAGAAGCCTCAGGTTTGGAGTGAGTAATGACTGCGATGCCGAAATGCGGGAGGGTTGTTAATCATCCGACCCCAGCCCCCGTAATTCAACTCAGCAACTCTTTGGAAGCCTGTTCCTTTCTTTCCCCCGCCCTCCGCCCCTTGCTCTTTTTAACATATAAAAAAAAACCCAAATGTTTTTTCCTCCTTTTTCTTTTTAATTTTTTTCCCCCTGAAGGAACAGCACTGGCTGAGTGTATCGCTGTTGCCTTCCCTTTTCTTTCTCCGAGGGAACGGGGAGCGGCACAGCCGGGCCAGCAGCACCACCGGGCTGGTGCTCAGTGGCAGGTTTGGGGCAAAACGGGACGGATTGAGAGCAAGGGCTGGTGAAACAAGGCAGGACACCGAGGGGACCATGCGACACACGCAGCCCGGGAGGCACCGCCTGGCTCCGGGCACACGCTCCCCCACCAGCGGGAACCACTGGCAAAGGCTCGGTGGAAAGGGCTCTCCTGGAGAGCTGCGGGAAGCCGCACGTCCTGGCAGGACAGAGCAGGGCACTGAGCACAGCCCGGCTCGGAGTTTGGCAGGGGAAGAGCCATTCCAGTGCTGGGCTGCGTGCCCGGCTGCGAGCGGGGGCTGTGCGCTCCTAACCTGCGAGCGGGCACACGGAGCACAGCGATGCCCCGCAGCCCATCCCTGGGGGTGGCACCGGGGACTGCCCACCCGTGTGTGGTGGGACCAGGCACAGGCAGAGCTGCTCCTCAGCATCATCACCGGGACAGGCAGCAGCTCGGCACGGCCACGGGGCTGCCCCGCAGAGCAAACATCCCCTTTCATAGGGAAAACACAGGCAGATGGCAAGGATCAAACACACCTCTGGAGCCGGGGGGCGGGAGGGACAAGCTCTGGGCTGAGCCGGAGTTCAGCGCTGGGTCAAGAGGTTGCTGGAGGGACCATGGGGACACGGGAGTACAGCTCACACAGCACCTGATGCCCGATGAGGAGCCCATATTAACTGCCCTACAGACCCCTCCCTGGGACCCCACGGTCCCCTTCACCCATCCCTCTCTCACCCCTCATGAGACGCCTGACTTGGTTCATTAGCTGGCTTTGCCAGGCTGCTTCTCATTAGATAGCCAACAAATTCCAGGAAGACAGGACACCCACTGGGCCTAAATGAAATTAGAGAACAGAGAGCTGCTACAAGTGGTTTAATTCAAATTACAGCAAGATATTATCGCCAACTGCAAGTGCTCAGAGCCATGAGTCAGACCCCCACAAGGAACAAGACGGGTTTAAAAAAAATCATGACTTGTTAAGTATATAATTAACTTTGGGGTTATTTTTATTTACTTTCCAGTTTTTAGCCTTCAGGAGTCAAATTTTTGAGCCTGCCTCAGTGAGGATTGGGAACAGCTTAAAATTATAGAGGGGAGGAGGAAGAAAAAGGAAGGGAAGAGCCATGTGCCCACATTCCTGCGATGCCCAGAGCTAGGGATTTAAAATGACACTACAAGGGATTATGAGAGTCATCCCAGAGCCAGGGGCTTTTGGGGTACAGAAGCATCCCCATGTCTCGCTCTGGTTCCATTCAGCCCCTTCACTGAGATGCTTCATTTTCCTGGGAGCTCCTCAGGAGGCACAAGAAACTGGAAGGAGATTTTACCTGTGACCTGCAGACACATCAACCCCACATCCTGGACAGACACCAAATGCTCACCTGTGCTTGCTCCTTCCAGACCTGTGCAGCTTCATCCTCCTCCTCACTTCCCACCCAAGTCCACTCCACAGGCTGCCAGGGGCACTGGGTGAAATAGTTCCCCCAGACACTATAAATCAGAATTGCTGAGACTGAGTCAGTGCAAGATCACCAACTTCTGTCTGCTGAGCTCCTGCCCAGGCTGCAGGAGAGCCAGGACCTGAGCGAGCCCCACCTTACACAAGCACCACAGTAGCGACAGGATTTGCTAACCAAACCATCTCCTTCTGGGGCAAGAGGGGTTCTTGCGGCAGACAACTCTGCACAGAACACAACTGAAATAGCTGGAGCTGGCACAGCATCGTGGGGCTCCTGGAAGGGCACATACCAGTGGGGAGGAAATGCTCAGGGAGCCCAACCAGGGGCACTGTGTGATCTTGGCTCTGCCAAGGGAGCCAGAGGATACAGCTGATCAGTTTGCAGGGTGAGGGATGAGTTTCTCAGTGTCCCCAAGTTCACACAGTCTCTGAGCCATCATCCTCAGCTGATTGTTGTGAAGCTTAACTGGCCAACCCTCCTCTGCTCCCCACTTCAGGTCCTGTCTTCCCCTGTTTCTGCTGAGCAGATAGTACCTTGCTATCTTTCATTGAAACATCATGTCCAATTTCTCCCTTGATTAAACCCATATTTTGCTTGGCTATAAGTCAAATATAAGAGGGCCACACTCAAGTGAACTAATCTTGGTTTACTTGCCGGTAGGTAATTTGATAGACAATTTGGCAGACATCCACTCTAGAATTAAGCAAACCTGAGCAATAAAGACGTAGGAAAACAATCCTGAAAAGCCATAATGAGACGTCTAGTTCTATTCAACAGCAACTTGTTCCACTTCTGTTTGTGCTGACACTCAGGATGGTGGTGCTGCCAGTGCCCTGGCCGGGAGGGCACACTGGGCTGGACCTCCATGAGCCAGGGAGGTGTGAGCAAAGCCAAGAGCAGGAGTCCAAGCTCCTGTGATGGTCCTCAGTGGAGAAGGAGTCCAGGTTTGGCAGCCCCAGCCCTGGGACCAGGTGAGCTCATGAGGGGACAGCAGGAGGGTTTGCCAAATTGCAGACTCACAGAATCATTTAGGTTGGGAAAGACCTCCAAGACCATTGAGTCCAGTCCAGTCTCAGCTGGGACTGCCTTGGAGGAAGGAGCAGCTCAAGCAGCCACAGCACAGGACCTTTGCCTGCCACCTGTGAGCACCTCCATCACCATGTTTTGCTGTTACAACACTGACCCTCAGAGCCCCTCCAGCCCCATCCTGGAGCAGCAACAACACCAGGGCTGGTACTGCTGAGCTCCTGTGTATGCCTTCCAGGTCCCCTGAGTGCCAAGACCTGCAGCATCACCTAACTGGGATGGGAGCCTTACTGGGATGGAGGAGAGCAGAAGTGACTGGCCACACCTGGGGGTCACTCCTTTGGGCACTGCCAGGACTGTGATGTGGCTGGTGAGGGGTGGTGGGGTGCCAGCTCCTGTGCTGGAAAGGGTGATGGCCAGAGCAGAGGGGCTGTCAGCCTGCTGCTGCACCACTCCATCCCTCATAATGCCATTATGTATTGCTGGCATTAATCACCCCGCTAGGTAAGCATTATGGCACTTTTATGGTAGCTTTGAAGCTAATCTGTCACTAATGCCTGCTGGATTATCATGATTTCTTACAGTTGTGATTCATTAACTCAGATGCCTAATAGAATTAGTATTAAACATCTTCCATAGATTTCTGCCTCAACATGTTGAGTTTTGAAAGCCTTTTCAATATTTCATTGTGTTGTATTAAATGGCATGTCAGGCACATTGTGTGGTCTCCCAGAGAACCTGGTGTGGGGGGCTGGAGCAGGGGAGGAGGTCAGCTCTGAGGGGGCCAGGGGGCCTGCAGGGGCAACACGATGCTGATGGCTCCTGGGGACCCTCACAGTGATCCAGAGGCTGTTTCAAGGTTTGGAGAGTTCTCCAGGTAAAAGGTATTGCAGTGGCACTGCCCCCAACCATGTGAGCCTGGTGCCAGGTGGTGAAGGTGGTACAGAAGAGGTTAATCAGCTTTGAGGACACAAAGTACATGGCAGATACTAAATATGATTGTGATCATCACCTGGCCCTGAAGGAATCCTTTCCCTAGACACTTCTATGCCATTCCTAGTAGGAATATTATTCCTAATAGTCAATATTAGTTCTCAATGCATTCTCCAGGGCTTAGAATGATTTCCTTGTTTAGGATAAGATCTGGATCTTGAAGCAGGATAAAAAGAGGAATTATTACTATTATTATTATTAGCATTATCATTATTATCTTGGGTTTTAAGAAAACAGTCTTATTTAGATAAAAATCTCCCCCAACAGCAGGCTGTGGTGCTCAGAGGCCTTTATCTGGCCTCTTCAATATGCATTGCGGGTAACAGAATTTTATAGTTATTATTATTAATAATGTAAGGCCAAGACCAGAACAACATTGCATTAGGCTGCGTGTGTGTGAGCCCAGACAGCCCCGGACACAGCAATGGTTTGGCTTCCCCAGCCTTTTTTAACAGTTGAGACCCATTGCCCAGACTTCCCAGCAGCTTTGCCAGTGAATCCACGGCAGGAGCCCTGGTGGGGAGGATGCTCGTGCTGGGAAACCGGGAAGAGCCTGAACTTTCGGATGCTGCCCTGAACCCGACGGCGAACCCTTTCTGCTGCCCTGACCCCGGGAACCCCGCGTCGAGGCCGTCACTGGGAAAACAGAGAGGGGGGCACTTCAAAGCGGGGATTAGAAGCAGCTGTGCAAATTGACAAATCCGTGCGAGGAGCCGTGCGGGCTGGGGACCCGCAGCCCCGTCGGAGCGAGCCGGGCGCCCGCCCGAGCCCTGCGGAGCGCGGCCGGACCCGGCTCCGTGGCATTCCTATGGTGGGGTCCGGGGAAGAAACGCTGTTTTTAGACAGGCTCCTGTGGAGAAAAAAAAAAAAAAAAAGGGTCAGGCTTGGGGCAGGCGTTTTGAGCGACGGCGGCGCAGGGAGGCTGCGAAAGGTGGTTTGTCCCGGTGCCAGAGTCAACCTGTGCCGGCGGTCGCAGCCTCACGTCCTGCCCCGCGTCCTCACCATCAGTCACAGCCCGAGGAAGAACAAACGGCAAGTTCAAAAGTGAGAGGCTGCTTCCCTCGGGACAGCGACCTACCGGCGAGCATTCCCTGGAGGCACCGGCCAAGGGAGACCCGTCCCTCTGGCTGTCGGTGAGAGTCCCCCTGCTCCCTCCACGGGCACAAACCCCAGGCACAGACAGAGATGAGCCCTGGCCGTGTCGGGGCTGTTTTGAACGGTTTTGCCACGGAAATGATTGATTTCCCAACTGTGAGCGGCCTCCCCATGGAACCCTGTGATTTTCCCCTTTCTTCTCCCCCTGCGTGAGCGAACTAATGTGCACATTGAAGGGGGGGAAAGAAAACTTGAAAAGTTCTTCATTATGTGATGTGTCTAAAATGTGCATTTAACACACACGCACGCATATACCCCCACCCCCGCTCAAGTTTTTGGTTACAGAAACAGTTTGGTTCTCCCCTGGATTGCTTTTATGCAGCCCTGGAGCACATCAAAGCAAAGTCTTGCTGGAGAGGAGCATTTCCTTTGCTTCTCATCAAAATGCCGCTATTGATGTTGCGGCAAGACAAGAACCTCGGGAAGGGGGATGGAGAGACGCTGCGAGCACGAGATCCCACCGCTGCTCCGTGGGTTCTGAAAATACTTGGAATGATGCTTTTCAGCTGATGCTCCCGGCT
This sequence comes from Scytalopus superciliaris, assembly GCA_013400415.1. Classification (NCBI taxonomy): domain Eukaryota; kingdom Metazoa; phylum Chordata; class Aves; order Passeriformes; family Rhinocryptidae; genus Scytalopus; species Scytalopus superciliaris. The sequence continues at coordinate 251,713 of VXBX01008231.1, forward strand.
TGGGAGCAGGGAAAACGGGGAGTTCCAAACTGGAATAAATACACTCAGGATTTCAGGGAATGTAAAGGTGGGAGAGATGTCCTTGGCTGTGCTGGGGTGCCCGGGAAGACGCAGGGCTCTGTGCCGCAGGGAAGAGTCCCCTGCCAGGCTCCGGCTTTGCGGCAGCTCCAGAAGAAAGGGCTGGTGAAGCATGGCCGGGGCCGGGCGCTCCGGCTGCCCAGAGCTCCTCAGTGCAGCCTTTGTTTTAGGGAGTGAAAGGGGCGGTCATGGGACAGCAGTCAGCCGGGCGAGCACGGGGGAGGCCAGGGGAAAACTTTAATTAGGGTAACTTGAAGGCAGGCTTTAACCAGCAGCCGCAGGAGGGCCGGTTTGATCTCCTTGTGGGATAGACCCTGTGATTAATCGCGGCCCTGTCGAGGGGATGGACACCTGCCTGTCACATGCTTTGATTCCCGGCACAGGCTTTGATCTCGCCCGACTGCGTGGGAGGGTGTTGGAGCAATCCCTGAGTCCAGGTCACTTTTATGCCACCCTCAGGGGGCCTGCGGGGCAGGGAAGGGGGGTCTTGGCCACCAGCTCCGGGGTCAGCCCAGGAGGTTCTGGGGCCAACCTGAGTTCGTCCCGAGGGGAAAGTTCATCCCCAGTCTGGGGGCACGAAGGACTTGTTGTTATCCTGGGGGGCTCACTGTTGTCCTGGGAGGGGGAAGTATCCAAGAGAGCAGTGGGATTGCAGAATCGTCAAGGTTGGAAAAGACCTCCATGATCATCCAGCCCAACCACTAACCCAGCAACACAATAACCACCCCTAAACCGTGTCCTTAAGTGTCATATCCTATCCCCAAGTGCAACATCCATGGCACCAGGAGGAGAGCAGGCTGTCACCCAGGCATGCCCAGCCAGCAGCACTACAAAGTGTCCTCTGTGGGGTCATCCAGCCCCTTTCCAGCAGAATTCCAAACCAAACCCACGAGGAAACATGTGAGGGATCGGATCAGGTCCAGATTGGCCCCCGTGGGTCCCACCCTGCAGGGACCCTCTCGCAGCACCTCCAGGACTGCTCGCCCACCCTGGCTCTGTTCAAATCTCAGGGGCTCTGGCAATTCGCTGTTGGCATCACCCAGCACACTGCTGCCTCTGGCTGTGATTGCTGTAGGCACCTTCAACCCTGGGCCCAGCCTGGGTTATTCTCAGCCCTGACATTTGTGCCAAGCAGGCAGAGCATGTCCCGTTTGCTGGAGCAGGGCGGGGTGTCCCTGTGTGGAGGGAAAGAGGATCCCAACATCTCCACTTTCAGCCTGACCTTGAAAACAGAGCAGGGAGCTGAGCCCCTCCTGAGTCACACTGCTGCTGTGGGGAAACAGTGGGAAAGCCTGGAACATCCCAGGCATGGACAAGAAGCACTGGCATTGGCGCTGAGTGACAGTGGGGACAGCTGGGGTGATGCTGGGGGATTCACTGGGTGAGGGATAACGGGTACAAGTGATGGTGGGCCAAGGGGTTCTCATTGCTGCTGGCTCCCAGGGGCTTTGAAAACCAACCTGAATCTGGTGATATTTCCATCACTTTTCCTCCCATATTTGAATAGAGAGGGTTTTCATGATGTCTTAGTAGATGGTTTGACTCATACCAGCAGTAAATGTCCTGATTTTGGGGAGAGAAAAGGTCTAATGAAGCAGAGACAAGCATGGGAAAGCCCTTCTCCATGCTGCATGGATATAACAAAAACAAATTTCCAAAAGCCCTGGACAAGCACGGTAAGGCTGTAATGTGGTGTCCTGTTTCCTAATCTCTCCAGTAAGGAAGCAGTGTGTTGAATTTAAAATATCCCTCTGGTAAATGCTAACTATTTAAAGAGTGCTAGGGTCTTAGAAATGCAAAACAAAGATTTGTTGATTAAAAACACATGGTTTGTTCTGGAGGCACGAGTAGCCAGAAAAATCAGTTCTGACAGTATTTTGGCTTTTTCAATCCCACAAGACATGATGGTGATTTATTATAGTGATGTCAGCTGTGGTTGAAAAAAAGTTCTCTGTGTTGTCTTAATAAAAGAGCTTTACCTTGAAATCATTAAACTCTCAGGCTGTTTATTTGAAGCGATGACTGTGAATGTGAATGGTCCCCTCTAAATCACCCGGCCTGTGTGGGAGCATATGCCTGTGCATGCGGTGTGGTGACAGCCCAGGGCCTGCCTTGCTAATGTGAGTCGTGTGATGGATATGATTAGTGGGCCTTTGAAACCTGGATGGGAGATAAGCACACCAGGCAAGGAGGCGAGCCCCCACATCACAAAGGGAAGGGGAATTAGAAAGACAACAGGGTCTATCTGTCTTCTTCTGCCATCCTTGCAGATGTGTTGGACTGCTGCCTGTGAGGATCTGCTTGCCCCTGGTCCCCTCTGCAGTACCTCCTCTGTTCCGTGCTAGGGTAAAGCCCAACACAAATTCTCTTGGAAGTGCTTGTATGGGGAGACTGCAATTGTTCTTCACTAAAGGTTCACCTTGAGTGCCCCCATCATTGCAACCAGGGAGGTCTGGTGGCTTCAGAGCAGCACCAGAGTTGAGTTGGTAGTGCCGGATCTGGTAACTTGACCTGATTTTCCATCTGTATGGAGCTTTACCCAGAAACCTCTAAACATATCAGAGAATCCCAGAAAAGTTTGGAATCTTATCTCATTCCAACTCCCTGCCATGGGCTGGAACACCTTCCACTAGATCAGGTTGTTCCAAGCCCCATCCAGCCTGGCTTTGGACACTTCCAGGGATGGGGAAATGTACACGTTTACAATTCAGTTTACAATAATTTCCCCCTAAAGAGATGTGCAATGTGGCATTAACATGCTGGGCTCTGTCCTAAGGAGGAGGATGCAGCAGCCAGGCAAAGACATGTGGCTGGGATCAGGGATGAACAGGGATGAACATGGCTGGTGGCAGCATCGGTGCAATGATCTCTGTGAAACTCCCCACAGAGCAGCCCTGCAGAAAAACATGGTTGTCCCTATTTCTGTCAGGTGTCTGACACCATTCTCAGGGTGCAGAGGGGATGGAGTGCTGCAGGATCCCCAGCAGCCCAGCCCTGCTGCTGCAAGCCCTTTCCCTGGTATCTGGCAGCAGTTAAACACTGAGCAGTATTTACTTCTTGGGTAAACAGTTGTAATCTCCCTAACCAGAGTTTATCACAGAGAAGTGAGTTAAATTCCTCTTGGATAATCCCCACGCGTTGTGGTTTTCTGAGCAAGATGTTTTGGGATGCCATTCAATGTAATTGGGCTACTCTGGGCTGCAGAGTGATGAAGGCTGGGTTGGGCCCTAGAGAGAGGGGTGCAGGTCCCCCTTTGCTTGAGAGGTTGCTCAAACTGGGGCTGAGCCACCACAAGAGATGGCCGAGGGCTCCAGCACAGCCACCTCTGAGAGCTGGGGCAGATGACAACGAGCACTTGGGTTTGTGGCAGAAATTTCTGGAAGGCAATTCCTCACCCAGCCCCTCTCCCTGTGACCTCCTCTCCAGGTGGAAGAGCTGCAGGTGAGACCTGTCTCCAAAGCCAGCAGCCAGTGCCCATCTGCAGGGCACTCACCCCCGAGCCAGGTACTGGTGCTGGAGGTGTGCAAAAGCAGAGCCCTCTCTGTCCCATCTTCATCTCAACAGAGCCTCAAAGAATTACATTAGAAACTGTAGGTTGTTTACACTGAAATCCCCAGTATCTGGTGGCTGGGATGGAACAGCGCAAGCCGAACTCTGACCCTGCTGGAGTACATGGGAATGTTACCAGAGACGAGATGCTTGGCAGGTACTCACATCTCATATATTATCTGCTGCAGCTACAAGAAATATATTTTCCCATCAGTGTGATTATTTTTATTTGACTTTTAAGTCAAGCAGGAAGCCAGCGTGGCTCACATCCATCAGCACTGCGGCTATTAGAAAATTAACCAAGCTTAATAAACTTCCTGCACGGCTCACTTCTGCAGCTGCACATCTACAGGAAAACAAATATATCGACTGGCTCTCCATGGAAGCACGTCGCTAAATAAGACTTGTTGGAAGTGAGGAATGGCCCAGGATGAGCCCAGCATGGCTGTTACTGTGCTGGAAAACAATTGTGCAGAGCTGAGGTTTCAGAAACCTCACGGGGCTGTGAGATGCTCTGGTGGTCAGGGGGATGAGGAGTGGGATTTACTAATTGGGTGGTAAATTGCTTCATCCGGGGGCTGCAAGATGGGAGAGATCCTGCTGACTTCTCCAGGATCAGGACCAAAAAAGGGGTCTCACGGCACAGACTTGTCTGAGTCCCCAGTGCTGGGGAGCCTGGGAACCACGACCTGGCCTGGGTTTGCCATGAGGATCGTCACTTGAAGTGGGATTTAACGGAACTCTGGCAGGGTACAGACCTGCACTGTGCTGCTGTGTTATTTTTGGGTGCCTGCTGTGCAGACTCAGGGGAACAGGAGTGAGTCCACACCAGGCAACAGAGACCGCTGGCAGCACTTCCCTCCTCTCATCTCTGTGCAGAGCCAGCACATCCTCTCTGGGTGAGGCAGCAACACTGCGGGCTGGGGAGAATGCAGGGAGTCTCGGCAGATGGGAATCGAGTGGAAAGAGCTCAAACTCCACTCTCCTCTGTAATCAAAGGAGATGGGCAAGTTCTAACTAAACCAGCTGTCATAAATCATCAGCTTTGAGTTTCATTCAGTCATTAGATCCACCTGACGACACTCTCAGTGCTGCAGACGAGGCTACAGGAGTTTCATGCAATGTGCGACTTCCAAATCAATCTCTTTCCAGCAGGCAGAATGAACTGGCTGCTCACGGCTGTGTGTCTCAAAGAGGACACGCAATAAAAAGGGGAATTCAGCCAGGTACAGGACTGCATCTCCTTCCCTTGGAGTGCCTGGATGCTGTTCCAATCTCCTCTTCGAACACCCATCAAGAAGTTTCACTGAGGGTGTCCGAGTCCCTGGATATGAGGTGGGGGAATGGGAAGGGTTTGTGTTTCCCTCCCTGCAAACCTGCTGCTGCCTCTGCATGGACCCCGCAGGGATGGGGCTCTGCTGGGCCGTGGGTGTTCACAGCCTCCTGGGAAAATGAACCACAAACAGGGAAGAAAGTTGAGCAGAGCCCTTGGAAAGTTTCAGGGTTGCGGATGAGGGGTAAGTGTGGTGGAGGCAGCGCAATCCCCACATGTCTCAGGCTCCTGGCATGGGTGGGACTAGAGGAAGCAGAAGAAAATACCAACAAAAAAAAAAAAAAGGAAAACTACAAGAAAAAAAGAAGAATACCATAAAAACCCCCCACAAATGGAAAATACCATCAAACCTAGGAGAGATGGGGTGATGCACCAAGGGAGTTTCACCAAGACAGTTTTGTGGCTGGATCCAGCAGGATGGCAACAAGTCTTGTAGCCTCAATGGGTGCTGCAGCCTCAGGAGCACCTGCACCAGCACGTCCCCACATTGTGATAACTACAGCGAGGAGCCAGTGAGTGTGGGGGGCCCAAAGCCCTGAGATCTCATGCTGGGACTGACTGGGGGCCGGGGGTGCCGGCAGTGTGGGAGCAGGGAGGGTCGTTCCCTTCCTCGTGTGTCTACAAGCAAATTAAAAATTAAATAAATAAGTTTGCTAGTTTACAAATAGAACTGTTACTTGTTACTCACAGTATTAACAGTCTCCTTTTATTTTTTTCCCCCTTTTTTTTTTTCCAAGGCTGTGAAAGACGTTTGTTTCAGTTGCCAACATCTCTACAGAACTAATGTGGGTGGATTGTGACAGATATAATTTCTCCATCCTACAGTTTCATCAACTTGAGTTCTGTTAAACTATACCCGCTGGGCTTAGCTCCTTTTAAAGTTTCCGCTTTGACAGGTAGATTTATTAGTCTTGAAATTTGTACAAATCAGATGTCACTCGTGGCAACTTGTCAAAATGTCAGTCTGGTGAGGGAGGCATGAAAGGATTTTCTGGAGAGAGACGGGAGGCAGGCTTGAAAGAGCTCGAGCAAGGCAGAAGAAAGGAGCTGGGAGGGATTGCAGCCTGCTTGATCCTGGGGGTTTTACTTTATTAAATATCTAGCGCCATACAGTGGGAGATGCTGCTGGATCCTGCCAGCCAAGACATCAAGGCTGTCAACATCCGCTGACGGCTCTGCGCGCACCCGGACGCCTTCTGCAGCTTGTTATGGATATTTAGGGCACGGGTGAGGCACGGGGAGGGGAAAGTTCAGCTCCTTTCTAATGCTGCTGTGTTTGAAATGCTCCATTATCGCCCTAACAAGGCGAGATGCTTCGCACGGTCTCCGGCTGGGTAAGCGGCATCTCCGTGTGCCTGTGCTGGGGGAGCTGGGACCGGCCACCAGCACCTCTCCTGGTCCCCTCTCCAGCCTCCAGGGAGCCTCCAGTGTTTTATCTGGCAGGAGGAAAGCCAGAAGAAGTGTCCTCGGGCTGCCTTGCACCAGGGAATGACATTTATCCTTGTATTTTTCCTCATGGCACTGGCATCTTGCTTGTGTGAACTGCTGCTCCAGCCTGAGCCCTGCCAGGGTATCCTTGCAATTTTTCCTTGGATGTGAGTCAGCTGCTGCCCAGGCCTGGATGCTGCCCAGGGCATGGAGACCTCTGCAGATCCCGGGTGTGGAAGCCCATGTGGGATCTATGTGGACCTCGCTCTGCACCCTGGGACTGCTCGAGTGGCACAACCCACCCCCTCAACCGCTGTGCTCGGAGGAGACGGAGCAGGAATGGCACGTGTGTGCCCAGATAGACAGACACTCGTTGTTTAATCAGCCCTGGGAAGCTGGAATTAACAGGACTGACCTTCCAGCTATCGGGACTCTGTGGATGAAGGTGGGAGTGACGTGCAGCAGCTCCTCGAAGACCGCGTGCTGGAAGTGGTTAAGGAAGAGCAGCCATCTCCTTTAACACACCGACCCAATAATCTTGACAGAAGTTTTTTTCTAGGAATAAAATTAGAGTTGTTGAAATAAAAACTTAAAAGAAGTCTTTCTTTTTTATATTAAAAAAAGGCAATTTAAAAAACATTATTTTCATTACGAATTCCAAGAAGATCAGGAAAATCTTCACCAAAACCAACATTTTTTCATGAATATTTACACTTTGTTTGAAAAATCTGTTTTGGCTGAAAAGACATTTGTTGATGTTTGCTTGGTGGGTGATGTCACTTCCCAGTGACGTGGGAACTGGTGTGGGGACCTGGCACTGGGACTTGTGTGGGGCAGGACTGGTGCTGCAGGTCCTGGTGGAATCACGGGAACAGAGCTGGGCAATTCCCCACTGTGGTTTCCCATTGTCCCTCTCCAAAGACACCAGAGCCACGATAAGGGGCAGAAAAGGTCCTGTCCTGTCACCCTTCCACCTCTGGGGATGCAAGGGTAGGTGTCAATCCAGAAGGCTTCCAGCAGAGACAACTCTTCCTTCAGGCTCAGAGTGCCTGCACATCCCAGGGTTTTCCCACACCTCCCCATCATGTCCCGTTGCTCTCACAGCAGCTGCAGTAGTTGAAAAGCCCGTTGGGAAGTGCTGCCCCAGCCCAGGGCTCAGGCAGAGAAGGCTTTTCTCATCACCATTTCCCCATCTGAGCTCTGCAGAGTTCAGGCAGCACCAGCACCTGGGGCACCCTCTCCCTATTCCAAAGCTCATCCCGGTGCTCATTTCCATTCCAGCCTTTACACCTTGCTTCTTGTTACACGTGCCCAGTGGAGGTGCAGAATGAAAAATAAGCAAAAGCTGGTGTTTGTCCATCGGTCCTGAAGCAGGACAGGTCCCCAGCATGGGACAGGATCCAGGCCAGCCCTCCCTGCCATCTGCTTCCTCGCGGTTTGTGATTAATGAGTGTTTTGTCAGGCAAAGGGTAGGAGAGAGGCCAGGACATTATTTCCTGGCCCTGCTCTCCACCATGTCCTTGGACAGCAGTGTGTTGTCACCGAGTCCTCGTCCCCCTTATCCCATCCTCGCCTGGGGATCGGGTGCTGCTCTGGCAAAATGATCCCCCCACACCCTCAGCTGCTCTGGCTGTAGGTTTGGGGTTGTTTTCAGCAGGGTTCCTGCAACAAGGATGAGACTGCATTTGCAGAGAGGAAAATTAAGCTGAGAGGCTTTGCTTAATTAATTGGTACATAAATGTTTCCCTCTTCAAGTGGCTCAGAGCGATCATTGCATGAAAAGAGAAGGGGAAAACCCACTTCACACAGGAGGATTTTCTTTCAAAGAAATCACTTTGTGTCACATCCAGACTTGATTTTCTTTCATGTGGCAAACGAATGGTGGCAGCTTGATTTCCACATCCAACGTCATCCCAGCAGGTACACGGGAACAGCCAGCTCAGCCCCTCTCCTGGCCAGGGCAGGACCATCCTGGGCAGCAAAACATCACCTGGACTGGGGCAGGAGGGGGAAGAGTTCATCCATCTAACTGGGTTTTTCCATGTGCTGTGAGTGTCTGCAAAGCAATTGCAGTGCAGGGAAAGGGAGAGGAGAGGGAAAGAGAAGAGGAAAAAAAACCGCCTGGCATGAGTTCAGAAAGCTCTCCAGCTCACACATCTGGTTCTTATATTTCAAAGTTAATTAGTCATATTGAGGCTGTCTGAAGATAAATTTATCATCCAGAAAAAACACAAACAGTTTGAAAAATGAAAGGAAGTGAGGTGACATGGCTTGACGTTTAAATAAATCATTTTAACATGATTAAAAAACTTGTCCTCCCTGACACCCGGCGCCGGATACTTTGTAAAGACTTTTTGACAAAGACAAGCCCCTGTTTGGTACACAAAGCCCCTGCCATTCAACTACATACACTAATCTTTGGCCAATTACTCCTCCCAGTGACTACTGGGGGCTGCAGGGCTGGAGCAGGCAGAGAGGGGGGTCAGGAATGGCCAGAGGGGCTGGGGAGCCCTGCTCAATAAGGTGCAGGACCTGATGGGGATGGAAGTAGAAAATAGGGCTTGCACATTATCTGCTGGCAAAACCAAGGACACCAGAAGCACAGAGCGCCCCAGTTAGCACATACCAGCTTGGGGTGCACCTGGAGATGGGGCTTGGCCCCTGGGAAGAGGCAGAGATACCCCAGGGCCTCATCTTGTTGTGTCCAGCCCATCAGGGCACAGTTCTCTCTCATCAGCAATTTCACCTTCCCAGCTTTCCTAATGGGATAACGAGGTGCTGGTTCTGCTGCTGGAGTCTTGTCATCCCAGTAATTCTCACCCAGATGCATTGGTGATGTGTCACTGTGTGTCCCTGCTAATTCCACCCAAAAGTCTTATTAAATCAGAGGCTTTAGTTTTACATCCATGTTATCAATTTTCCCTCTTGCTGGCTTGAGTGATGGAAGGTTTGTGATTAAATGAAACTCTCTCCCTGCACATCAGCTGGAGAACAGCTCTGTGTGGCTGCTTGACAATGTGTCTATAGGCTGAACATCAATCAATATTAGGGGAAATCAGCATCTCAGATGACCCAGAGGAAGAGCTCAGCTGGTTTTCATGTGGATTCACCCCCGCTGTTGAATGCTTTAAAGAGATATTTAAGTTTTACCAATTCTTGCTGAATTTCTGACATTTTTCCTTTCCCAAGTCCAACCCCATCTCTCGGAAGTCACTCAGGACTTCTGTTGATCTGGCTCAGCCCATGGACTTGCTGTTGTTGTCCTGGGAGGGCTTGTAGAGGTCTTGGAGCTTCTTGGTCTCTTAAAAATATGCAAAATGAGGACCTGCTGGAGCAGGGATGCGCCAGAGCAGCAGCAGACAGGCAGGGAGACAGCACAGCTCCGAAAGTCATCGCCTGTTTGGAGCCGAGGAAGTTCAAGAAGGTGGGAAGATTCACATCTTGTAACAAGAAAAGAGCTCTCCCGGGCATGAAGGAAGCAAAGTGACATAAAAAGCAAGGAATGAAAATAAATAAATAAAAAAGTGACGCCTAATGGATAAAATGAATATTCAAGTTGTTTCCAGGGAAGAGTCTCTGACTTTGGTGCTGGTTACAGTTACAAGGTTTGTGCGTTTTCTTGCTGTCAAAGCCTTCACCGTAATTGTCCAAAAGTTCCTTGATTATTTCTAACAAAACTGTCAGCTGCCTTTGAAGTATCAGAACAGTCTCATCACATCTTATTAAATAGTAAACATCATTTGCAAGCGCGCAGGAGACATAGACACCTCGTCAGGCGCCTCGTCGAAGTGGGTCGGCGAGGTTTGCAGGCAGGGCTGCTCCCTGAGCCCACCTGAGCCGCGGGGGTCCCACCACAGCACCGTCCTGGGGCACTGGGACACCACCAGAAGCAGAGGGATGGGTCCTGGGAGCTCAGGTTGTCCTTCACAAGGAGCAGGAAGCCTGTGCACAGAGATCCTGCTGCTCATCCAGGGATGCCACGCGCTGGGGATGGCAGCTCCTGGGGGCACAGCTCACACTGCAGCCCTCCCCTCTGGAATTACTGGAGAAACCATCCCTGTCAGCATTTTGAACTGTGTTTGGAAGGAATTACTTGATTTGAAAAGAAAAGGATGTTCTGGATCCAGACTAACAGTTTCACACAATTTCTTTGAGCCAGATTCAGAGAAACTTATTTCATGTGTTGAAGTGTCTTTCGAGAGCTGAAGCTTTCAGAGGAGAGTAATTGTGCAATTAGCTATGAATGAGTAAAAATTCATTCTAATTACTTGCAGGTGTGACAATTTTTATGCTTAAAACCAAGGAGGGGACTTAGTGTCTCATCAGTGTCTGCCTTTGGATAGAGGGGAACACGCTTGTGCTTGTGCAGTGAACAGACCCTGAGGAAATGCTTGGATGGAGAGCCAGGAATGGGTGTCCCTTTCCAAACCTGCCACAAGCTGACCGATGTTGGCTGGTGCAAACTGGTGGAACCCCCAGTAACATCAGTGCCTTTGAGCAGCAGCAAAGGCCGCAGTTCAGTTTGACTCTGCACCCCCAGAAAGCCACAGCTAAAACCAGACCCTGCCAGTTCACTGCTGGCTGGAGAGGGAAATCCAGGTGGATCCTATTGTGCCTGGTGCATCATTAAAACCACTGGAAATCGCACAATAAAGCCTGCAAGATTTCTAGCTCTAATTCCAGATCAAAGAGACTTTGGGAAGGAGCATCCCATGTTTGAATGCTTATCTCAGCCAGACCCCGTGAGCTTTTGAAGTCGCCCCATCAGTCACTAATCAAAGATCTCCTTTTAGATGGGGAAATCAAATCCCTTTCAGCAGGATCTGTGGTTATCTGTTTCTAAACATCACTTGTCTTTTGAATGACCTTCTTTTTGTGAGCTGACCCTGGTGCAGGAAAACCCTGCGAGAACCGGCCCTGGAGTTTGCAGAGCATTGGCACACACATAGCGGGGCTTTCAGGATGTTCAAATCAGTAAAGAATGTGTGTGTGGAAGCAATAAAACCCTTTAGAGGTAAATAAATACTCGCTGTAGTCCCTGGTTAACACATCACAATTGCCTCCAACTGCAAGTACTAACAAAGACCCAGCATTCCCAATCAAAAGAGGAATTCACGGAACTATTAGTCTCTGCTTTTGTTCATCATATACAAACAATGCTGAGAAGACAATACAGCTCCAGAGGATCAAGTTCTTAAACACAAAGCGTTTTGGCTAAAGAACCCCTCTGGTACTGTGAATAAAAGGTCTTGTCTCAACGCTGGTGTAAGGGCTGTGTCTGTAGGATCCTGGAGCGTAATTGTGGACTAAGTTTCCACAGTTGGGCTGATGAGGAAACTGTGTCTGCACAGGGAACCCTCCTGTACCACTCATGGCACCAGGGAAGGCTGCAGGACTCAGTGGCACAGGAGCAGGGAAGGGGCAATCCCGGGAGCTGCTGCCTCCCTACAGCCAGCCTGTACCCTCTCCTGTGGGTAAAACTGAGTGACAAATGCCAAACCGAGCTAAGAAACTCTGAAAATCTTCCCTGTTACCCTTTAGCCATCAAAACTTTCAGGAAATCTGCCTCACACTGTTCAAATCCCTCTAGGATTCAGCAGCACAAACGTGCAGCAGAGCGCTGCTCTCTCCCGTGCCTGCTGCCAGGAATATTCCCTGGACTTAGTGACGGTGATCCCACCATGCCTGTGTGATCCCTCCTTGTAGCTGCTCTGTGCAGAGATCAGATAACATGTTTCTCCTTTCAGCCAGTTCCTTGATGGGAATTTACACCTTGAAACCCGATGTGGAACATGAGCGGAGCTGCAGCCCGTCTGCACATCACATTCCGAGCCCCTGGTGGGGCTGGCACAGCACAAGTGTGTCCCCCTGCTGTGAGGCTGGGCCTGCTCTCTGCCTTTGAGATTCATGATCCACTATTTCAGTCCTGCTGTCTATTTTTGGAAACTGTCTCATGGTTCCGTGTCATTCCCTGTAACTGGATTCTTCACGTTCCCTGTCTCGATGGCTCCGTGCGTGCTCATGGTTAAACCTCCAGGCTTTGCACAAGGGGGTGCCTGGGCCAGGGATCCTGCAAGGACTGGCTGGCAGCAACACAGAGGGGATGGAAATCAGGCAGAGTAAGTGACATGTGGGACTGGAAGGAGACAGGAGCATCTGGGCATTGCCAGCAGCCCTAGGGTTCAACACTCCATAGATATCCCTGCCGCTTCCCAAAGCCAAGTGGGTCCTTCTGGAGATACCTATACCCCATGCAGGTACCTTCCATGATACCCCACACATTCAGAGATGCAAAGGAGGAATTAAACCCCAAAAACATGATGTGTTTAAGCTCTGCTGGAGTTTAAGGTACCCTGGCAGGAGTTGCAGAGACCAGGGGACAATCCCTTCACAGGAATTACTGTCTTTGTGACCCAGTCCCTGCTGCTGGAGGGACACCAGTGTCCCAAACCACTGTGACATTTCACTGCAGGATGATGAACTGCCTCCTTTACAGGAACACAAATGCAGCCGAAGGGAAAACAAAGCCACAGTGGATAGTGAGGTCTGTGGATCACCAGCACCCCAACAGCGACCTTTTATTGGGTTATACCTGATTTCTCGCACATTTGCTTGGGCAACTTTGAATAATTAAAAATAAACCCCCTTATAAAGCCCAAACAAATGGTATCACTGTCCCGGGCAGCCCCAGCCCCAGGGTAAGGCTTCCTGGCTGTGGTGAAGCACTCGGGCATTGCAGAACCCAACTCCCAAGACTCCTTTGAAAACTCCGAGTCTGAGCGCAGGAGACGGGAAGGTGCTGAACACCAAACTGTCGCTGCCAAAAACTAGAGTACTTTTTTAATAAGGGCTCAAACAAACCAATAAAAATCCCTCATCAGCAGGGCAAATTTCATTCCAGCTGGGAGCTGGATTCCTGTTAAAAGAAAGTGCCAGCAGGCCCTTTATCTCCAATGGCACTACCAGACACAGCTATAATTACGAGCTCTCGATTGCTGTGTGAGAGCTGTTATGAATTTCGGTGGGCAGAGGGGCACAGAGGAACAGTAAATCACCCAAACAAAAGGTATGGGCAGCGGGGAGCAGGCTCCGGCCTTAACCAAGCACCATTGTAAAGAGCTTAAATTATGAACATGTGCCATAGTTAAACCAGGGTCTGCAAACTGGGAGCTAATTGTCCCCCAGGAGCCCAAGCATCTCTGCAAATACAGGCCACGCTGACTGGTGCTTTGTCCCTGGGATTCCCAGTGCTCCCAGTTCATTTGTAGGGGTGAAAAGACTGGCTGTGACTGCAGCACAACTGGGCAGAGCTTGGAGCCTCCCTGGCCAGGCACAGGGAGTGTGAGCAGGGATATCCATGCCAGAGACCAGCAAAAGACCCCATCTCCTTCTGGGAAAGGGACACTGGCACAGGACTGTGCCCCAGTTGAAGCCAACACAGGCTCAGGGACTGATGGGGACACCAAGAGTCCCCTCCTCCAGGCTGTGGGATGGAGATCCAGACCTTTGTCCTGCTCCGCATGGCCTCTCCTCCCTGCCACAGTCTTCTGCAAGCAAACTCAAAGCAGAACTCCAGTACAAATCCACATACAAATCAACAATTTGTGCTTGGAGGGGTGGTGACAGCTCTGGGCTTACAGGGGAGGGACCCCGTGGCTCTCCCCTACCTGCTTCCCCCTTCCAGGCTCCCTCCATCCCGTTCGCCAGGGATTAGTTTCTATTTAACCAGCTTCCTGGCCCATTGTCCCCAGGTCTCCACAGACAGGATCCTCCTGCCCAGGGAGACGAAGCTTGAGCAAACACTGGCATTGCCCAGCGACACCAGGAGAATTCCAATGCTAGCCAAGGTGGTGCTTTCCCCCTCCCCTTGATGGATTTTCCTACTCAGAGAGATTTGTCTGCAGAGCACAACTTCTGTGCACCTTGAGAAAGTCAGTGCTCTGCCTGAGACAGCTGCAGGATTAATATCCCAAAGTGGGGAGCGAGGAGGGAGAGCATGTGAGTGAGGAAGCAAGTCTGCTCCAAACCACATCAGTAAAATGAGAAAGCCAAAGATTGCACCATAAATAAGGACCAGTTGACACTTCTTAAATTCATAGCTTTAGCACACAGCAAAGTGTCTCCTTTTTATCAGGAATTTGTTGACAAGGGTTGCAAAAAGATCTACAAATAATACTGAGTGGGGCTATGAAAATGTATTTGTGGAACATTTCAGTATCAGGGATCACCATTATATCGGAAGAATTCATCTTCCTGGAACATTTTATTAGTATCTAGATTTTATAGCTGCTCCCTTTTAATTTTTTTTAAAATTTATTATTTTTTTCATTCCTCCAGCAAATACAGCATTGGCTGAGAAGAGGGGGGACCATCATCCTGCACCTCTCCATGCTGCCTCCCTGATTTATTCCATGCATTTCCATCACAGCAGCGGCCATTGGGGGTTCAGCATTCCAGGCTCCCTACTTGGGGCTGGTTTTCCCTGTGGGCTTTCTGAGTGACCTTGGGCCTCAGTGTCCTGTTGGCTGCTTACAGCACATCGGAGCTAGGCTGGGGATGGCATACACCCCTTCAAGTGGACAGTCACAGCCACCCCAAGGCTGCACTCAGGGATGCCACACTCCCAGAGCCTGGAAAGGCACCTCACCCCAAGCCCTGGCCACGCTCCCTGTCCTTGCCTTAAGGAAAAGCTCAGCCAGGCTCTGCCAAACCCCCAGACTCACTCTCTCCATCACTCTGCTCTGGTTCCCCATGTGCCCCCAGGTGCCCATCCCACCCTCTCCCCTGCACGTTCCCCTTCCTCCCCGGCCGTGCTGCAGCTCCAGCCTGCCCGGCAGAAGCGATAATAAATCCCCAGCAGTGGCATTACAGACAGTCATAAATAACGCCTCGCTCCGCGGTGCCGGCACTTTCCATTAGGGCTGTCTGGATCGGGCTGTTGATACCCCCAGCCTGCGCGGGCCTGGCCGTAAAATTTATCAGTGCGCTTTCCTCACCCCATAAATCATCCCAACTGGAAGCCATATGGCAGATAAGGCCTTAAAAAACACCACGAGGGCGAGCAGGCAGCTCCTCCAGAGCAGGGCACGGGGAGAAGGGCACCTTTGCTTCTCGGAGCCGGGCAGATCCCACACCTGCTCCCCTCCGTGGGGTCTGTGCTGGAAGGGAGCAGGAGGAAAAGGGGTTTTGGTGGTTTTCTAAATCCACACCAGCAGCTCAGGATGAATTATCCCCCAGAGGAGTAAAGCCCAGACTGTATATCCCCAGGGATTCCACTCCTTTTTTGAACCTCTGGCAGAAACAGCCACGGTGATGGGGAAACTGAGGCAGCATTGCACTGGACACCTGGGACACAGACACAGCTCAGAAGCACCAGCTTTGCTCACTAAGGGACCAGATGTACCAGTTTGGCACCCAGACTGCAGGCAGATGCACTGGGCAGAGACCCAGCACCACCCCAGTTTGTGTCCCCACTGCTCACTCCTCAGCCCTCACCAACACCCAGCTCTGGAGGAATTAACTGTTGGACAGTAAATATCAGCACCTGTAACAGAGCTTTTTCAAGAGAATAAGCTCAGAAGGAAGATCACATTTTAAATGTAAAGATTTTTGAACTAAAAGAGCCTCACAGTGAAAGAACTCACTTTTTTTTTCTTAGCCCCACTGTTGCAAGCCATGAAAAATGTCATTCTTTCACTCTTGCTGGGGCTGTGACTGGCAGCCAAGAGCACCAATAATGGGTTAACCATGAGCCAATGGAGCCATGTGGCTGTGGAGCAAAGAGCAATTCCAGGAATTCTCTGCTACCTAGATAGAGGCCTGTCTTGGAGAATCTGCCACAGTGAACTCTTGGGAACACATTAAATTAAGTGTCCTAAATTCGCCTAACTATGCATTTAATTTGGCAGTAATAGGACACTCTCTGTGTAATAGCAGAGTTGCTGTGCAATGGAAGGGGAGCTGCATATTAATATTTTGATTATTAAGGACATGTGTATTGGAGGCTTGATAACTATGTAATATATTATTGCTTAATTGCTCAGACTCTTAAGTATGTTTTCATAATTAGCTGCTATTTAGTTAACGTAAATATCCAGCTTATTAAATATAGAAATGCATTTCTGCTGGAACAGTTATTTGCATGAGAGGAAAGCACACAAGCAGAGCCCTGGGCTGGTGCCTGCCCTGGGAGCTGGGCAGAGGGTGGGAGGGCAGGGACCCTCCATGGGGGACTCTCCAGTGGCCCTGAGGCCACTTACACTGGCAGCACAAAAAAGCTGGTTTGCCACAGAGCTCATCCCAGGCACTTCCCCGTCCTTGCTGGAGGTGATGGGAGCCTGAGTCCAAGCCATGGCTTTGTCTGGTTCCCCTCAAGCAGAGCTAACCCCTTCACCTGGGCCAGGCAGTCAATGTGCTTCCTCCTTCCTTACTTTGGTAATAAATCTGCCAAGCCGGGAGGCTCCTGAGTGAGGCTTTTGCTCTCTTTTCTGCTTGGAGGACCCATAAAAGCCATATGGAAATGGCAGGCAGGAATGCATTTTCCACACTGTTCCTGTGCTGGGCCCACAGCTTGGGAGTGTCAGTGTTTATCCATGAGAAGCACCTGATCCCCCCCAGCATCTCCCACTGCCCAGTCAGGAGCATTTTGGGCCCCTTGGCTCACCCGCCTTCGGGGTGAGTTGTCAGTGGGTGCACCCGCTTGGGAGAAACAGGGTGCCCATGGTGGTCCCCCTGTCCCTGAGCAGCACCTCGGCATGTGCCCTGCGTTTGGACAGTGAGAGAATGCTCAAAATCCCATCTCTGCTGATCAAAGCTGGAGTTAAAAAGGCTGATGCCTGAGGAAACCTCCAGTCAAGGCTTGCTCTGGAAATGCCTCATGTGCTGCTGAGCCCTGGGCACGCTCTGGGGGCACAAGAGCTATTTCAGGGTGTTTCTGTTTGCTGTGATGCAGAAGGAGAAGCAGCAGCTCTGGACCATGGAGGTCTCGCCCTGGGCCCCCCAGGCCCCTCTGCTCTCTGCCTGGCTTACAGCAGCAGCAAAGCTTTGCAGAAATGGCAGAGTTATCCCACCTGCCCATGCTGTGTGGCTGGAGAGCGTCGCTTCCACCTGAAGGTTGGGGTGCAGGTGTATGTGTGGCTGCCACAGGCACCTGAGCCCCTCTGTGATGCCTCAGATTCTGGGATCATAGAGCCATGGAATCATTAGGGTTGGAGAAGAACTCCAAGATCATCGAGTCCAACCTGTGAATGATTCTCAGCCCAGAGCACTGAGTGCCACATCCAGTCTTTCCTTGGACACCTCCAGGGATAGGGACTCCTCCACCTCCCTGGGCAGCCCCTGACAAGGCCTGACAGCCCTTTCTGGGAAGAAATTCTTCCTGATGAAGGAAGATTAAACAGTCCAAAGGGCTTTGAGCTTGTTTTCCAAGGCAGGTTTCTTGTTTTGGCTCCTAAATGCCACATCTTGTTGTGTTCATTGTCCCACTGCCTAACAGGGAGGAAGGTGAATGAGTGAATAACTTCGCCAACCTGTTTATTTGAATTTTTTTTTTAATTTTTTTTTCTTTTAAAGAGCTTTAGCAAATACAGTACATACAGGGAGAGAAAAACCCCCTGGTGCCAGCATGTATAATTCCTCTAGGAGCAAGCCTGATAGGAACACAAAAGCATGCAGACTTCCAAACTGTAACCAATATTTGCACATCGGAGTGACTAATTCTCCGCTCTGCGCCACAGAACAATGGGCATAATAGCGAAGTGCATTAATGCAGAGCGGGACTGTCTGGTGCCGTGGGTATGTGACACATAAACAAGGGGAGGAGGAGGGGTTTTATCTACCTGTATAACTATTCGCCGAACAGCGGGTTACAAATGCGCTCAGAAAATGCTGACCCAGGGCTGCTCCTGCACCTCCTGCGCTGGATTGGCACATGATTTGCAGCACTGCGGGAGTTCTATAGCTGACCTCATTAGCAGTGCATTTCCTGGCTTGTTAGCATCATATTTGTATAATTTACGGCACCTTCGTTTTTATGGAATGTGTTCCTTGTAGAGTGTAATGGCAGCAATATATTTAACCTCTCCTATTTAGGAATGCTGTTGCTGAAGGCAGCCTGGAGATATAAAAGGTTTTTTTTTTTTTCATCCCTTCTTTCTCTCTTGCATGCGTATTTTTTTTTCCACCCGGTTGCTACATACCCAAATATACGTGTGACTGCAAAGCGTTCATAAAAGGCAACGCGAAGCTGTGCTCAGGAAACCACAGCTTTTCAGGAGCATTCCCAAGGTCAAGCCCCTAAATCAGTGCAGTGTCATCTTTCCAAAGCCATTACTCAGCTGCTGGAAGAGGAATGGGAATTGCACCAGCAGAAAGAGAGGACAGCTCTGCAGCACGTGGAGGTGGGAGGGGTCCAGGCTCAGCTCCTGGCTTGCCCACAGCTCCTTGGCCAACCTTGGCCAACCTTGGCCAAGGCTCTGGGAGACAAGGCGTTCCAGTTTCACATTGGGGATGCTCCTTTCCTGCTCTGGGGGTCCAGTGCAATGGGAATCTCTGCACGCCGGTGTCAGAACCTCAAAGCAGAGGAGTGTTTGTGCTGGGGAGGGGGTTGCTCACCTGATGAGGTTTAAGGACCCCTGCCCCCCTACTGCAGCCTGGCTGAGCTGCTCCTGGCAGGAAATAGTTCTCCCTGGGAAGGGAGTTTGTCACGGACTGGGCACAGACGATCAGCCTTTGTCAGCCTGTGCCTCCCAGGCCCCCTGGAGCTGAGCAGGAGCACCGTGGTTTGCCAGAGGGAAGCTCTGTATCGCAACCGGCACCATTTTTAGCACAGAGTCTTTAGGAATATGATCCTATTTCTGTTCCAGGCATCACAGTTGTTTTGTTGCGTTCTGGCAAATTAGAGCATTGATTTTTGTGAGCGGAAGGAGGAGATGAGAAGGTGACCTGCAGAGAACCCCCCCAAGTGACACTGAGCTAAACTGCCCAGCTCCATTCCAGAGCGAACAGCCTTGGAAACTGGGAACCAGCCAGGCCTGTGATGCAGAGGTTGTTGCCACTGGTTTCACATCCCTCTCTTGCAGCGATCTCCAAGGACATGGCATCATGGTGACCAAATGTGGTCACCTACAGCACTGCCCCAGTCTTGGCTCCAGGTTCCCTGTGCAACCCTGAGGGATGCTGGGGGCTCTGAGTCAGCCCAGCCCCACCGAGGGGTCTGAAACAAGGCACACACATCCCTGCACACCCTTGTTTCCCTCCACCCAAACAGAGCATAAGGTGATGGATATGAGGGAGTCATGTCCTGCTGATGGCTGAGCTCAGGCAGGATGACCCCCACCTGCAGAGGAGTTTGCTGATGGTGTAAAACCAACTCAGTGTGGTTCTGGGCTGGGGGTGATGCTGGTGGTGTCTGCGAGGCAGGTTCTGACACGAACACGTGGGTGTTTCCATGAGAGCCAGAAGAATGCAGCACCCAAACTGCTGGAAAACCCTCTGAGGCATGAGTTAATGCCAGGTTGTCTTGGGGCTCACCCATCACACCACCACGCTGGCAGCACTTGAAAGCAAGTGCCTCTGACTAAGCAGTGCCTGTGCTGGGTTAAACCTGTGCTTAGTGCTGGCTCTGCCTGCAGACCCAAGTGGGTTAAGACACATCATCAACAAATGGGAGAGAAAATGGCTTTCCCCAGGGATGGTCCAGGGTGGGGACTCCAGGGTATTGTGGGTTGGGATACATCCCCTGTTCCTCCCTTGGAGACTAATTTGTCCTCCTGAATCACTTGACCTTTAAGAAGACACTGTACTAAGCCTATTTCTCCTGTTTCTGGAGATTCTGGGAAGAGGTTTAAGGAGCCTATGGACTCATCAGGCAGAACATATCTCCTATGTCAAGCACCTCTCCCTGTGGGAAGTGGGCTGAGAACACACAAACTCATGTCATGCAGGTGACTGAAGAAACCATGGAGGAAAATTCAGAGCACCTCAGCAGAGCTAAAAGATCCTCCAAGCCACTCTCTCCTCCCTGTTTCTTGTTTTTTATTAATTCCTCTGCACCCCTTGGGGCTGTATTCCCAAATAAGCATCATTCCAATATTATGGGATAATTGCTGACCAGATGGGCACGGTGGCAGCTCCCCTGTCCAAGCCTTGTCACTGCAGTCAACTCCATATTCAAGTCCCTGTGCTAAATTGCTGGTCTGAAGAGGATGAAGTGAGAATTAAGCAGCTTTTCCTCAGGAGATGGAGCCCTCCAAGCCCAGATAACTCATCCCTCTGGTACAGGAGCCATTCACAAGGTTAAGAAGGGCCTGCGGCTCTTGCTGTGGCCAAGCGCATCCTCCATCTGCTCCCACAGAGCCTGGCGGGAACTGTTCCTTGCTTTTTTCCTTCCCTAAAGTCACAAATTTGCTCCTGACACTGCTATCTCTCTATTATGGGATGAGACAACTGCTCTAGGTCAGCACAGGCACATCGTGGACCTGCGGCAGTGCACGTGATCCGAGACCAAGGATGTCCTCGGATGGGACCGGGCACCTGGGAAGGTGTGGGAGTCCCTCCACCTCAGCTTGCTGCTTTCTGGCTGCACTTCCATTTGCTTTTCTCCATCACGATTTCAAAAGCCAGGATCCCACCTTGGGGGGGAACATGCCCTAGGGACCTGCAGCTCACAGATCGTCCTGTCTCCACTGGCCTGCAGTTTGCTTAAGCCTTAAACCAAGATTTGGATCCCTTATGGCTCGGTTTAAATTGAACCTGTCTCATTAAAGGGCTCTGTACTCGCTTCTTGTCTCAACATCCCATTTTCATGCTGCTCAGGGCGTCTGTGGTACCTCGAAGTGATGAATTCCATGGGTTAGCCAACAGCTGCATGAAAATACATCTTTTTGTGATGCTTTTCAGCCTGTTTGCACCTGACACGGCTCTTGTGCTGTGACAGCAGTTCCAGATTACTCGCCTTCTCCCTCCATTTAGATTTGCTCGGCTCGTTTTCCTCTCTCTTAAGCCTGTCCTAGTTCCATTCAGGATCAAGCTGAGGAGCCAGGAGGATCAAAGATGAGTTTCTGCTGACAGAGGGGGAAATTTGGCTTCAGCTGCCCCTGTGGCTGCTCACATTTGGAGAACCTAAAAGGGTTCATGTGGACCTACAAGGGGCACCTTCGTGCTGGGCTTGCAGGAGGAGAACATTGATCCAGCTTTCCAGCTTTGCGCCTGCTGTGGAGCCCCAGCTTGGGCAGGGATGTGCCCTCTGCTCCCTGGTGCCTGTAGCTGTCCCTCTGTCTGGGTGTCCTGCTCTGAGGCTGGTTCTGGTGAGGAGAAAGCAAGGTTGGAGGTGGCTTTTCCCATGGGAGTCATGAGCCAGGGGGTTCTGGTCCTGTGGGGGCTGTGGGTGGGTGTGGAGGAGAGGGTCACATGGGGCTCCTGGCAGGGCAGAGCCCTGTGGGGCTGGGCACCCCATCACCACTCCCATCAGCTCCTACCTGGGGTTAACACACATCTCCACCCCACCCAAACAACTGTGGAGAGTAAATAGGAGAGTATTGATCTGGCTGGGTATGGCAGTGGCCACTGCCAGCACCCCTGGGGCCCCTCCTCTCCCTGCACCAGCCCCCCAGTGATCCCAGCACGTGCATCCCAGCTGGGCAGTGGGTTGGGATGGGCATCTTGCCAGCGGCAGGGACCCAGGGAATGCTTCCCTGCACATCCTGGCTGGCAAATGGCTCCGCAGCAGCCCCGGGAGCGTGTGGCAGCCCTGGTAATGTCTCCATGGCTTCTTGTTAGCTGCACTCTAAGCAGGAAAGTGACTGGCCCTGACAATATAATTTACATTGCTGTATAAAACTATCTGTGGAAGCCAAGCTAATTTGTGCCAGATTAGGCTATTTGTCTCAGCCACTGTCTAACGGCACAATCTATCAGAGGGCTGTTTTCAAATATCGCTTTTCAAGCGTGCCCTTGAGAGGCGGGAATTGATTGGGATCTTAGAAAGCAAAATTACAGCAATAACTTAAAAGAAACAATAATTACTGAATCATACCAGTGTCAGCACTCTGCAAAACACGAAATAGCCATCAAACCCCAATCCAATATATTCTGAAGCAAATTTATTGAATGGAAAAAGCAGTTGAGTGAGGCTTTTTTTCTCCCGGTTCCCCTCGCCCCCTCTCTCTCCCTGTACATATGGTTATCTCCAAACCGCAAGTGAATGAGTCGATAATTCTTGTCATTGACTGCTCCATTTTCAGAGAGTCAAGAAAAGATCCATTAGCTACCTCCCGACTCGGTGTCTTTCCCCTTCCCCTCCAGTCATTTGCCAGTCTGCGCTCCTCAGGCAAACAAACATATATAACTAATCATCTGTTAAAATGCCGAGGCCCCTAATAAATCTCTGCAGCTGAAATACTTTAATGGGTAATTAATTGATCCTGTTCCAGAGGAGTAATAAGATAATAAATTAGACAATATTTCACTCAGTTGTGTCAGTGTACTGCTAATGGTGCTGGAGGGCTAAGCCGAAGGATAATAAATTAGCCAGAAATTAACTGCTAAGAGCTTTCTGCAGAGAAATGGGCTGACAGCGAGGGGCTGTGATTCAGGGCCCTGCTGCCATTGCCAGCACAGTTATTTATTTTTTGGTGCTTGCAAACATTACCTCTGGCTGGAGCTGGCCGGGGGCGGTGGCAGAGGGGACAGTGAGGGGCGCAGGACCCCCAGCTCCGGGCGGGCACTGCATTCCCGGGACTGGAGAGCAGCAGATTTATTGCAGTCTGGGTGCACTGCATGTAGGTAAATTACTTTTGTGCTGACTATAAAGACTGTCTCTGAGGCAAGTTATTACCCATCCAGCAAACAAAAAGGAAATATTTTCTAGTGCATCTGTCATATTTCACAGGAAGGTTTGGCAGAGACATCAGGAAAGATGACACCGGGGGACGGATCCTGCGTGGTGCAGAGCAGCACAGCCCTGCTGAAGGCTGGGCCTTCCTTCAGCCCTCCTAAGGAGAAGTTTAAGAGCTTTTTAAGCCTGGCCCACAGACAGGTCGTGTTTGCAGCAGGGGCCATGGCTTTGATCATGCCAGACACAGCCAGGCTGGAGCGATGCCAGAGGAAGGTGGGCTTGGGGGAGCCAAAGTTTTCCCACATCACATTAGACCTGGGACTGGCAGGGTTGGGCCACCTCAGGAAGACCAAAGACAACCTAAAGGTGGTTTTAAAGAGCCACAGACGCACTTGCTATCTCAGAAACACGGGCTGGGGCTGCAGAGGGAGCAAACCCTCATCTGCATTGGGTCCAGGGAACAGCAAGAGGGTGGAAATCATGACCCAGCAGCACTGGGGGAGATGAAGGTCAGGGAAAAGGCAGGTTGAAGGAATGCCATGGGAGGTCCCCAGTGCAGAGGATCCTGCAGATGCTCCACAGTGTCCTGCATTCTGACAGAGTGCCAGCATCTGAATCCTGCCATATCCCACTCAGAAAACCGAGTGGCTCAGCAGAGCCACCATGGCCAAGCCCTTCTCCTTGCATTTGCCCTCTCCCATTCCCCTGTTCTCCTTCCCTCTGCCTTTGCTTCCTGAGAGGAGGTGAAGAGAGTGATAATCAGCCAGGGCACCAGGAGAGCTCATGGACGAGATTAAAAGCAAATCAAAGAAGAAAAATCGTGGCATGGTTTATGTCTTCCTAATTAAAACCCCGCCAGTCTCCCTTCCCTCTCCCCCCTTTCCCAGCTAATGTTACACTAACGAGCTGAGTTTAGTGGCATTTATGTAGATAAAAGTCCTGATGATTGATCTCAATGGCTTGTTAAAATTAGTTTCAGTCCACCATATTGATTTAATTCCATTGCTTGAAAGTGCTAATTAATAATGATAATAAAAGTGTCTGGGCTCATTATTATCAGGAGGCAGGTTGGGAAGGGGATGAGGGGCACAGTGACTGGTGCATTGCTCGCTCCTTCTGAAAATGGCCTCTGGAAAGGTGGAGTGGAAAGGAAACCAGGAGAGAGGGCAGGGGAGGGGCAGAGGAAGGGGCAAGGGATTTGGCTTTGCCCTCAGGCAGGACTGGGGAACGCTGCAGGTGGATTTTGCAGAATGGCAGTGACTTTGTGACATTGTGGGAACCAAAGATACGAGGGGACCATTCCCACTCCACTCCCAGCACCTCCACCTTAGGGATACAAGTGTTGGGGGTGGTCAGGGGACCACCAGGTATTTGGCACGTGACCCCTTGAGGCTTTAACCCCGGTGCCCACCCTGTGCCCTGGTCCCTGTAGGACCCCCACGACCCAGTGCCGGGCTGGGTGGGCTCGGGACTGGCAGCTGCTTCCAGACCACCCCATAATGAGGCTCCTGTTTGACCTTTTCATGTTTCCTAAAACGTTTTGCTTTGAGATTTTTCCCTTTAATGCTGGGTCCTTGGCCCAGGCCCTGTGGTGGGGAACAGTCCTAATTAGGGAATTTGCTGCCTGCAAAGTGGTGCTCCTGCTCTCCTTCAGATACCTGCTGTCTCCAGCTACTGAAGCCTCTTTCCTGGGGAAATTAATTAGTGTAATTAATATATTTATGCAATCATTCAAAGTGCTGGTCATAGACAACTGCAGAGAAAACTTTTAACAGCGGCAGCCACCTCTTCCTGTGGCTCAGTGCTGGGATTTCATTGTTCTCTCTCTGCTCTTGGCCAGCTACTTTAGTACCATCAGCTGTGTCCTCCATCATGCCCCCCATTCCCTCCTGGCCCTTCCCAGCACATTGCCAGGCTCCCTGGCAAGGACTACCCTCATTCCAGCAGCACCCAAAGCTGACTGAGATCCCTGATCCTGTGGTGAAGGTACTGAGCAAAGTCAGGCAGGTGAGGAGAGGCACAGGATGGGGGTCCCTCCCCACCCACTGCCACAGACACATCTCATTCTTCACTTAACGCACTGTAAATATTTAAAGCCCCAAATCCAGAACTGCCAGCAGGACCACATCCCCCTTGGAGGAGCCTCTACCCCCTCTTGGCACCTCTACAGTTCCCCCAGCCCCACACACTGTGATGCTGCTGCTGTAGGGTCTGAGCCTCTGGAGTGATCCAGAACCCACTGGGCACTGTGGCTGGGGAGCAGCTCCAACATGGAGAAAACAGGTCAGGGAAGGGCCCTCTCTCCCCCCTCTTCGCCCCTTCTTCCTCTCATTTCATTCCCTTTTATTTTTAAAATTTCTCTCTGTCTTTCTCATCCATCATTTTCTCATTCCCTCTCTCCCATCCACAGCGAGCCGGCTAATGGAGTCTGCAGTAATTCAGTCCTCCTCGACAGGGGCTGTAATTTCAATAAATAATTACAGGACTTGATTTCATCTCCCTCTTTCCTGAAATGTGACTGCACAAACTCATCCCATGGGACCAGGCTGCTAATGGGCTCCAGGGTGGGGCTGCAGGGTGGCTCCTGGGGCCTCAGGACACAGACCCCACTCTTCTTTGGGGTCACTGACTTTACTTTTTGAGTACCCAGACCCTGTGCCAGGTGGTTTTGGGGTGTCCTCGGGGTTGCTTTGGCATCCAAACACCAGCTCTTGTGTCCTGGGGACGAGAATGTCATTCCCTATCCATGGAGGGTTCCCAGCTGTGACACTGCCCATCCTCCTGCCCTGACACAGCCCTGGGGGGTTTCCAGTATGGATCCCACTGCCTGCCAGAGGGATGGCACGAGGGGAATGGAGTGACCGACCCAACACCGACTGTGGCAAAGACAAACCCAAGGCCAGACAAGGCCCATAATTCCCCAGACTCTGCAGCAGTGAGCCCGTCAATAGCCATTTCCAGTGCCTTTGGTCTTGGCTGAAAACAAAGTGAAGGTCCCCGAGTTCTCCTATAAATGGTAATGATAACACAATTATCATGCAAAACAAAAATTAAGTTTAATGGTGCAAAGCCAGGGTGTACTGTGGAGGTAATTCATATTAATTATGTTTGGATTAAAAGCTTATTTCTTTTGTTAGCATCTGCAAGTAGGAACTTAGCAGTAAAAAAAGCTGCATATAATTACTGCATCTTATGGAGGAGCAGTGTCGAACTTAATGGAGCATCCCCGCTCTCTCTGGGCCCCCAACGAGCTGCAATATTTCACATTTTATGAAATACAGAAGAAATAAATTACAGGTTTAATGATAAGCATTACTTGGGCTCATAATGCAGTGTGATTGGCTACCCAAAGTGCTCAGGCCTGCAGGCTGGGGTGGGAGCAGAGAGACCCCTGCTCTGGTGCCCAGGGGGACACAGAGCACCCCAAAGCAGGGGTGACAGACAGATGGACAGAGAGACAGACTGACCCCTGCTGGGCAGCACCCAAGGGGACACAGAGCACCCCAAGACTCGACTTCAGACCCTGCCTGATGGACACAGTGCTACGTCACTGCTCCCTGTGACTCCTGTGCCATGGTGCAATGTCACCTCTTACAGTGACCTCTGTGCCACAGCACAGTGCCACCCCTCACTGTGTCCCCCATGTCACAGTGCAATGCCACCCCTCCCTGTGACCCCATCACCACGTGTCTCCTGGGAGAGCTGTGGGCACAGCTGAGGGTTTGGTTTCAGGGGTTCCTGTCTCTGTGCTAAATACACCCTGTGGTGGTGCCTGAGCTGCCAGAGGCGGGTCATGCTGACCCCCCCCTGCAGTAGGATGAGGGGACAAGGTTAATCCCACTGTCATCACCACCCTATCAGCCCCATAAACTCCCTGTGAGTGTCCCTGCTCCTTCAAGGGCAGCCATGGCTGATGGGAGCTGTGGTGTCAGCTGCTCTTTCCATACACTTATACCTGTGACAACATCCTTTTAAGCACAAACTACTCTGGGAGGGCTGGGGGCCTTCAGCTTTTATTAATAAAACTGAAATGGCCATTTTTTACAGTCTTATCTTCTTTATTTTTTTAAACCAGAAAAGCCTCCAGCTCTGCCTCCCAGTCCCAGGCTGGTCCCTGGTCCTGGCAGATGTTCAGAGGAAAGTGGGAAGTGGCTCCGGATTTCAGGTGTGCTCCAAACAAAGGTTCTGTGTTTTTTCCAGTTACTCCAGGCACTGCACCATGAGGGGTTTAAGATGCATTGACACCATCATTAGTATTATCTGGTTATTGATCCACAAATTAAAAACTCTATAGCTGGGCCTTAAAGGTCTTGCTCTGACAGACCACACTGACCTGCAGCAGCTGCACCCGTAGGTTGGAACCTGGCGGAAGAGAGAAGGATGTTCAGTAAATGGTCCCTGCACAGGCAGGAATTGGCTTTTAAATGGAGGGATATGGCATCAGAGAGGAAAGCTGACTGACTGAGCTTCCCAGCAAGCATTTAACAAAACACCCAGCATGAAATTGTCCCCCTGGGTGATTCCATACAGGACTGGGGAGCACATGGCCCAGGCCAAATCCAGCCTCCTGTTGTGGAGCTGGTGGATGTGTGAGGCTGATTTTTGTGCTATTATTGGGCATTGCTGAGGTGTCTGCTCAGATCCAATGTGCCAAGTGCCTCCGAGAGGCAGCAAGCAAGGAGTTACCCGCACATAGTCAATCCCTCAGATTGCTCCTGTATTAGGACATCCTTAGACTGGGAGAAAGCCGAGGTCTCTGACTCCTGAAATAGCAGGCAGGACTCAGGCTGTGTCTTCTGAGTCAGCCCTGGCAGAATGGGGGGGACCTGGAGGGAGGAGAGGGCTGGCTCTGCTGATCTCAGTACTTTAAATTCAGGGATATCACTATATTTGTATCTCCATGTGTCAAGCATTGCCATGTCTGACACAGCCAGTACAACACCTCACCATGACACAGACACCGGGGCATTCCCATGGAAGGGCTTTCTCTCCTTACACCTCCCATTCCCCATTTTGCCTTCCCTCCTCATCTCTGCCTGCCCACCAGATTGAGTGAAAATCCTTGTGGCTCCTGCTCTGTCTCACTAGAAGGAAATCTGTGAGCTCATTTCACCTAATCACTATCCCAGCGCTCTAAAAGCCGAAGGAATCCTCCTGGGGTTTGCTCTGAAAAGCTCCTCTCCTGGAGAGCAGGAGCCTCATCCCGGCCAGAATAAGGGGGGACCCCCTGGACCTTGGGCAGAACAGGACCAGGGGCAGTGGTGGGTGAGGGAGGTCGGGACCTGAAGTCTGTGAATCAACCAGGGCCAAATCCCCCACGGCAGGGAACTGGAAATGGGCAAATACATATGTGTGTGTACACACACATAGATATATATATATATACACAAACACACAGAGCAGATTCCATAAATCAGCACTATTCCTGGCTTTTTTTTTTTTTTTTTAATTTTTGTTTTTTTGACACAATAAATCTTTTTCTTACGTTTTTTATTTTTTCATTTTTTTTCTTTTGAACTCGTGGTAGCGATTGCATCATCTCCCCTCCCTTCCTTCCCTACCCCGCCCCTGGAACAGCACAGATTAAGATAAAGTGATAGTGCTGTGTCAAAGAGTGCTTTACTGCCACACTTGGGATAGAAGAGGAGAGGTTAATTTATCATCACTGGGGAGAACTGACAGAAGAGAGATATACTACCGAAGGGGGATTTAGCACAGGGCCAAGAAACTTCACACTATTTTTACCATCTGTCACATGCTCTAATAAAGCAGGACAAAATATGAAGAAAGGAAAAATGAACTATCAAACACTGATGTAATGCAGCCCATAAATCTAATTTAATTACTTTGCATGGAGACAGGTCCTCGAGTCCGTGTGAATATACTGGATTTTCTTGGCAACTTAACAACTAAGTGTTTTAATAACATCACACTATAATTTATTCTGCTTGAAACACAAAACCTCTTTTGTGCAAGTTTCTTTTTGTGTGTGTGTGTGTGTGAGAACTGTTAATTTTTCCTGCTAATGTCAAAACTGGCATAAATTCACATGTGAACTTGAAGCCTGACTGTGAAAAGAGGCGGAGGGGAGCGAAGGCCTTTTCTTGTTGTTGGGGTTGGTGTGCCCGTGTGTGCACACCCGGGGAGCTGGGGCTGCTCCTGACTCAGGTGAACAGAGTTGTCTGGGTAATTAGATTTTAACACCATGACAGGAGCGGGGGAGGAAGCGGTGGGTGTTGGCCAAAAACAAAAATAGAGGAACCAAAGGACAACAAAAGGCTGGTTGTGTCTGAGGAGGAAGGAGAGGAGGATGAAGGGCTGTGGTGTCGCTGCCCGGGCCGAGGGGCTTCAGTGGACCCATGGGATGGGGACAAATCAACACGAGGAGAATTATTATTCAATATGTGTTCCTGTGAATCCGGATGCAGTTACAGAAATTATTGCTAATAATGAAAGCTATATATCAAAGGTTATAAAATTCCTGTGTGCTGGGACACAATTTTTCTAGGCTTTGTTCTGAACCATTAAAGATGACATATTGAGTTTGTGTGCCTCTGTGTTTAGTAAGAGATGTTTAAATCTGATTTTAACCTAAACTGGCAATTTTGACATTTGTCTCTGGTCTTTAAAGCAGGAGCTCTGATGGCACCAAGTGGGGGGGTGGTGGGCAACCCCCACCCAGCTCCATGACCTCACACGGGAGGGGAGGAGGGAGCAGCTAATTAATTTGTTAGATCATCAGTGATTCATGTAAAATAAAACCATCAGTCTCTGTACAGTTCTCCCTATGAGGAGAAAAAAAATAGAAACTTAAAAAGGGAAAAGAGGGAGGAAAAGAAAGGTCTGGTGCAGAAGAGGCCAGGGAAGGCACATGGGAAGCAGGAGGAGTGTGGGCTGGGGGTGCAGAGCCCCTCTGCAGACACTGGTTGTGGTCCTTTGAGCCGTGCTGGGATGGAGTCCCCCAGCTGAAATGCACCCCCAGCCCCACACACTGCCTGGTCCTGCCCCTGGCACCGCAGCATCCTCTGGGGTGTGGATCATCCCCACGGAGATGTCCAGCCACTTGCAGAGGATGAGAGAATGTGGTAATTCCTGCCTGGGGCCCTCACTACTGCCCGTGCAAAGGCAGCCCACAGAGTTCTAACATGAAATAAACTTTGCAGTTTAGGCTCCCCTGAAACCTCACCCAAAACTTGCCTGAACTCAAGACCACTTTCTGTGCAATCATTGATTTTTCAACCCTGGAAATTTTAACTAATGCAAAGAGGTTTTCCACCTCCGGAGCTGCTGCCGCAGCAAATCCATCTGATGCTGTTGTAGCACCTCAAGGGAGGGAAATGGGAGTTTAAATCTGGACAGGAGCAGCAGGAGATCCTGCTTTGGGGTATGGAAAAGAACTACTTGCACAGTATTTGCTCAAAGATCAGAAATACAGATGGGACTCTGCAGGCGCTGTGACCCCTGGTAACAGACACTTCGTAAGTGTAGAACAAACCACAAATTGTTTTAAATCCAAATAATCTCCTCCAAACCTGGACCCCACCAGCTGCACTGAAAGAGAAAAACTGTGGCTGAAAGCTCAAAATCCCTAAACCAGCGATTTGTTGGGAGTAGGGAGATATTTGTTTACTGCATGGATGTATCAGCAAGAGAGACCAGAGTTCAGGCCCTGCAGGGGCTGAGCTGGGCAGAGGGTCCCTCAGGAGACCCCTGGGATGCTCACAGGTCTCCTGGGGAGCCCCAGGGAGGAAAGCGGGTCCCTAATACCTCCAGCTCAATACCCAGCTCTGTGCTTGGCTCTTCCCTACCCTGTGCAGAACCTGGCAGAACAGGATCCAGAGCTCTTTGGGGGTCTCCAAAAGGCAATGCACTGCAAATCCTATGAACTCGCTCCACTGCTCCCACGCACCCAAAGCACTGGGGAGGAAAAAAAAACAGCCAAAGGGACTCCACAATCTACTCCCCAAATATATTCCAACTGCAGAAGAAGATTTGGTAAAATACACTCAGCATTATAAGGCTGAAGAAATCTGCACACCTTCAGATATATTGTTCAAGAGATTGGAATTTATTCCCCTCTATTTTCACTGTCCCTCTCTCCCCGCTTTCTCTTCCCAGTGTCGGAGATAATGAAAACCTTGGTATTTAAATTCAGTTGCAGCTCCTCGCCTCACAGATTGATTGCTTAGAAAAAAAAACATATATATATATATCTAAAAAACCCCTCAGAGCATGTGTGCATAAAGTAGATGGTAGATTAGGTGACTGGGAGAGGAAATGTCCCCCCCCTGTTCTAGGAGTGCACTGTTTGCAGGAAGATTAACTGATGGGAGCAGCGAGTTGCTGATGAAGGCAGTTTGTGTAAGAGCAGCTCCTGACTACGGAACCTCATCAGTCACAGCTGTCTGTGGCTGCTTGTGGCATGGGGGGCATGGGGAGCACGTGCTGGTGAGGCTCTTCCTCAGGTCTGTCTTGGAGTCCAGGATGGGTCCTGCCATGGAGGTGATGCTCAGGAAAGCACAGGAGGATGGTGTGCTTTGAGCTCAGCAAATGGAGCTGGTTTTGGTCAAGGAGGTGCAGAGGAACCAGAGGGAGAAGGATGTCCTGGCTGTTCTCTCTGGCTCTGTGGCCAGATGGTGCTTTGAAACACGACCATCCCCTGGTCACTCCCACATACCTTCACTTGAGACCTGCAAAACAGGCATCTCTGGGTGCTGGGAGTGTATTGAAGCCAGAGGAACACTAATTTATGGGCTCGCTAAGAGCAGGAATGGAAAATGCCTCCAAGCAGAGCTGGAAAATGCCTCTGAGCTCACGCCTGAGCTGAGGCCGACTCGGTGTTGTAACAGCACTGGCATCCTCAGCTGTGCAGCCTTTGAAGCAAATACACCCCGAGATGTGGCCAGGAAAGAGGAAGAGGAGGAATTTCCACTGGGAGCTGTTGTAGCCAGCGTGGAGAGCCTGAGGCTGACACCTCTGGCAAACACAGCCAAGGCACTGTGAGGGAGTGAGGCTCAAGGCACGTGCAGCTGGAATGACAGGACTTTGCAGGTGGATGGAGCCGAGAGCTGCTGGGAAAGCCACTGGCAGCAGGAAATTGGGAGGTTGTGGAGGTCCTTGGGGAAAGCATCCCCCTTCCAGCAGCTCCCCCAGCCCCAGCAGCCTCCTTGGGGCATCTGTACAGTGCTGGGGGACGAAGTTCTGCACATGATTCCCGTGTTCATGGTCTGTCCCCATGGCAGGGCCATGTCTCCCTGTCCCAGAGCGATTCCTGAGGTGCCAGTGTTGAGCTGGGATGGATGGGCAGCCACCTGCCGGAGCTGCTGCCACACTGGCCATGTCCCATGTCCCAGTGCACAGACCCTCTCCATCCCCAAGCTGTGCTCTGGAGTCCAACAGCAGCAACAACCCACTGTGATCTGGCTGGGGAATATTCCCAGTTCTCCTTGCGTTTTGCTGCTCTACGCCCGTGCCTTTTCCTTAACCAGGCAAGACATTTTGCTACACACACACACACACACACACACACACACACACACAAGTTTTTACATGAGTTTCCTGAGTTCATGGATAAAGTCCAGAGCTGCCAAGCTCCCAGTGCTTTGCCATGTCACACTAATAGCTTCCAGATCCCATCACATATTAAATTCATGCGGTTTCAGCGGAGCCATCTATTTAATGCAATTCGCTAAATGCCTGCGTAGCTCCGCTGACAGTGACATATTAGGTTTGCAGTCTTTTGCAATCTGATATCTCTGAATTTGCCACTGTACTAAAGATTTGATTAATGTGGTTCCATTTCAGTGCAGTAATTGGCTGCGACTGTTGTAGAAAATAATCAGGCTTTCATTCCTTACAACTGCATGGACATGCTAATGAGAGAGTGGGTTAATTAAGCCCCAGGCAGAAAGCGACAGTTACTGATGACTGTTATGACAAACCACCGACTCGGCATTTGGGAGCAGGACAGCAAATTTGCACTTTATGAAATTACAGGAAAACTGGGACATAAGGAATAAATAGTTACATCTGTTTGGTGAAAGGAGAAGAGCGAGAGAAGAGAGTGAGCGAGATTGTGTCGCTTCCTCAAATCAGGGCACAAACACACAGGAGGAAAGTTGGGAGCCCAGAAACGCAGGGAAGGGAATAAACTTTCATTTTCTTTGCAAGCACTTCACAGCTTCCCAGTGGGTTTAATCCACTGGCAGGGTGTGAAACATGGACACCCAGCGAAGGGATTTGTGTTGCTGTGATGCAGCCGAGAGACGCAGCGACGGCTCCTCTGGCAGGCGGAGGCTGCAGAGATGGCCTGGAATGAAGCCCATTTCCCCAGGGAAGAGCCAGCCCTCTGTGGGCAGCACTGTGGGGAGACATCCATGGGTCTGAGCTCCCCCTCCCCTCTATCTTCAGGGAGCAATTCCCCCCAGTTAGGAGCCACTGGTGTGGGGTGCAGCAGGGACCTTAAAATGGCTGGGAGGAGTGGGAGGCTCTGGGAGAGCGGGAGGGATGAAGCCAGAGCTGTGCCATGACATCAGTGCTGATGTCACGCTTTGGAAGAACATCAATGCCTTCACAGAGCCCAGCAAATCAAAGCCAGCCCCAAGTGCTCCTCACAGAGCCCAGCAAGGAGAGCTCAAACAGCCTGGCCTTCCTCGAAAGGCTCCTCCAGCTCCAGCTCTGCAGCACTAATAAGTAATTTATAAGGACTAACGGGCAATTTTTTAAAGTTTCCCTTTCATGCCAGGGATATTTTGCCACATAAGCACTGCCACCATATAACCAATGATTTAGCTGAGGGGTTTTATAGGCTGAAATGGTTTTAAAATTTGTTTGGAATTACCTTGAGTACATTTTAAACACTTAAATTGTCATCTTTGCATTTTGGGCTATTCATGTTGTGCTATAGGAGAGGTTTTTTTTTTACTCCATTAGATTGCACAGTAACTCCTGCATTGTTTTACCAGGCCCTCCTGAAAACAAGCTGACAGCACATCCAAAACACTCTTTATGACATGAGACAGATACCAGGGGGAATGGAGGGGCTTTGGGCTGCCCCTGTGTCTGTCCATCAGCACAGGGCTGTCCATGGGAGCTGCTCCTCACCTGAGCCTGGCCCAGGGAAAGGCTGATTGGCACAGCAGGTACCACCAGCAGACCCTCCCTGTGGCTGCTGGGCTTTGGGACATGAAAATTCCCCCTGCAGAGATGAATGTGAGGACTCTGAGCTGGTGTTCCCAATGGAGAAATAGGTGTGGGAATCCTCCATCCCACTGCCATGGTCAGCAGCTGAGCAATAGGTGTGAGAATCCTCCACCCATTCCAGCCTCATGAGTGTCTTTGAGATGTTCAAACTGGGCTTTGATAAACCCATCCCAGGTGGGATTTGGGCACATCCAGGACCAGGAAGGCAAATACATTCAGGAGTTACTCATTTCATTAAGTCTGGAGGTTAGTTTGGGTTCTCTGCTCCCTTTAGAAACTGTCAGGTTTTATGGAGGGCTCTGGCTCCCACCTTCCCATGGCTACTCCTCACCTCAGCCTTCCTCCCTCTGCCTCCTGCACTGTCTCCTGCTGGGGGACCCTGGGGGTCCCCACCTGGCCCCGATGGCTGCTGGGGGTCCCGCACATGTTTATACCTGCCAGGTCCTGGCCAAGGAGCCCCTGGAGAAGAAGCTGTAAAGATGTTTTATGTAGGAATAGGTTCGTTTCTGTGCAATAAAACCCGGAGCCATTGCAAAGCAGCTCCTGTGTAATTACAGAGACAGAGGAGATCACTTCCATATGTCGGAGTGGGTGTGAGGGGCCCCGAGCCCGCATCTGCTCCCTTTGTTCTGTGGGGGAAAAGGGAGAGAAAGAAAGAGAAAACAGAGACAGAAAAGGGAACTGAAAAGGATCTGATGGAGTGAATGACCCTTCGCTAAACCCTGCCCAGGGCCGGGCTTGGAGGATCAAGGCACGGCAACATCTGGCCCGGCCGAAAGTGCTTGATCAATAAATTGTGCTACCAGGCACAAAATCAGAGAGATCTGAGAGCCATTCATTAACAAGCTTGTTAAGTGATTGATATGCTTAATTTTCCTGTCAAATGCGGACTTCCCTTGTAAACATGTCAATTGAGAAAAGTTCAAGCTGGTCACTGGGATTTATGGCTGGAATAACATGTAGGTGGAGAGGAGCGACGCGTCCCCTGTGGCCCCTGTTGTTTCCTATTACACGTAGGGCCAACCAGTCCAGGTGCCGTGTCCTTCTTCTGCGTACTCTTCCTCCTCCGTCCTCCCTCCTCCTGCCCACAGCTGAGATAACAAAAGCAGAGCATCCTGCTGGAAACACACGAGAACTTGGCCCCAGCAACAATTAGTCGATGGATTTGTTCACCTTGATAAAGTAGAAGCCTTGAGCTTCAGAGAGCCTTTGATGGGTTAGGGTGGAGACCCAAATCCCACCCTTTTCCCTGCCTCCAGTAGCTGCATGTTTAACCTGGTGCAATAGGCACGGTAGATGGTTTCAGCCAGGATATTTTATTTAACACCAGACCCTGTGGTTGATATTTTTTGCCATTACAGCAAGGTTTGGCCTTTTTTTTTTTTGCCACATTCTGCCTTTTTTTCCTGCTCGCACCAGGGCTGCACCTCTGGGGGCTGGGACTTTGGTCACCACAGCTGAGCCCAGCACAGCGTCCCAGCTCCATCCAGAGCCTGCCCCCACAGTGATGTATAAACACAGGCAACACTGAAACATTTAGCTCAAAATATTTGGGTTTAGGCCAAACACGGGATGTGTTTTGTTTTGTAAGCACTGTGGAAGGGACCGGGGTGGTGTTTGCTGAGGCACAGAGTGGGAGGGAGAATGGGCGGATGAATCCAGGAGATGCTGCCCTGTTTGGTTTGGTCTGAGGGCACTTTGAGGGTGCAGCCTGTTCCTCCCAGGAACGTGAGAACCGCTGCCCTGCCTTTCCCAGGGATCCCCTTCTGGGCCAGGCGCTGCTATAAATAAGCTGTTTTGTGACTGATTCATTTTTATTTCTGTTAACTTTTATCACGAAATAGCAGTCATCGAATCGACACCTCGGTTCCCTTGAGCATATTCCCTCTGGTGTCATTTTTTGATAAATGCCAAGAACAGCCTAGCAGCAGGAGACCATTATCCTGTGACATGCTCCACTCTGCTCACATTATCTCTAAAATAACACGGATGCTCGCACAAATCCCCGCAGCAGTTGTGACAGGGACCAGAGACAGACCCAGCCTGGCTGGACCGGGGCCGTGCGGAGCAGCCGGCGAAGCTCAGCCGCCTCGTGCTTTTCCCAGCCAGGGTCCGTCTCAAAGCTGCCTGGCACCAGCAGTTCTGGTTGACATGAGAGAGAGAGGGAATCCCGATTCCTTCCTACAGAAGGGGGGGGGGACAAAAAAATTATTTGTTTTAGGTTTTGTATTCTCCACTTTCTAATTTATTTTAGGGAGATTCCTGCCTCCTGAGGGGCTGGAGGAGCCCGAAGCATTGTGGGAGAAGATCAGCATCTCCTTGCCAAAACCACTTACAACACTCACAGATTCTGAAGTAATCTCTTCTTCCCTTTTCCCTACTTTTTTTTTCCCAATGACATCTCAAAGACCCCACAAACATGTGAATGAAGAGCAAAAGGAGGGAAGGGAACACGAAAACCAATGCTAGCACCACTCAGGCTTCGCCTAATCCCCCAAACCAAGATTTTCTTTGTGTTTTTTCACAAGAAAGAGGAAAGCCTGGAATTAAATTTGCTATGGAAATGTAATTTTCTGTGGGAATTATTGGGGGGGATATTCTTTTTTGTAGCAAAATCATCAAACAGCCTGTTAAAGGCAGCTGGAGATTAGGGTGAGGGGCGAGGAGCTGTAAGCGAGTGGATCATGGTGGTGCAGCCTCCTTCCATGGGCTCCTAGGAACTGGGGGGTGTGCTGAGGGGAGGGAGGTGGGCTGGGGGCTTCCCTGCACAGCTGGCAGCACAGAGGCAGTGAAGGAAACCCGGGGCAAAGACTCCCCTCCTGTGTTTTCCCCATGAACACATAAGCCTGGCAGCACAGGTTCCTGGGGCCTCTCTGGGCAACATGAGTCCGATCCCATTCCCAGGGATTTGCCATCGTTTCATGTCAGCCTTGCACTACATCAGTATTTATTTTTGCTAATATGACACAATTAAAGGGTAATCGTATCTGTACCTTTCATCTCGTGTCAGGCACAGGGAATGCTGTTAGAGGGCTGAGACTAACGGGACACGATGGGACGTAGTTAACGCGATGAAACATTCAGATCAAATTAATGTAAGGGGAGAAGGGCGGTGGAGCTCTGGTGTCTCTCACCCTTCTTGGGTGGTTTGCTGCAGTGCCCAGGAGCCCAGGGCTCATCCCTGGACTCTTGGCTGCTTCCCAATTGAGCTGGTGCCTCTGCAACACACCGTGGGTGGCTGGGGTGGCCATGCCTCAGGCTGGGATGCTCACGGGCAACAGAGCAGGGAAAAAGCCTCACAGAGCACAACTCCTACACCCCTCTGTGATGGCTCATGTGTCTGTGCCTGCTTCCCCTTGCCTCTCCCAGCCTCAGCTCTCAGCACCTCTGACACTCTGCCTCCTCAGCAACCCTTCCCACCTAAAATTTTGAGATATGGTGGCAAAACTTGGAGGAAATAATTAACAATTATTTCACAAGAGAAGGTTCCAGCTGGAGCAGTATCTGGTGGGGGAACATATATCTAACAAAGGCTTGTTATTTAAGCAATAACCCTTGAGAAATTGGTCGTTACCAGCATTAAACGACTCAGCCCATTGCCAAGGATGGTTAACGCTCTAATAAACTGGTCATTAACTGCAGTAACAATGAATTTCGAGGGGATTATTGCTATTATAAACCTTAATCAATGGTTTATAACAGCAATAATGTGGTCCTTTCCTTTAATGGTAAGTAGTGCGGCATGAGCCGCCTGCTTGGGAATATTTTCAGTGTGGCTGATAAGACAAAAGCGGGTGTTGAAGTCCTCCAACTCCAAACACTCCAGGGGAGGACACAAGGGCCGGTGAGACCTGCAGAGAGCAGTGGTGGGTGACGGTGCCATGGACCCATGTGCCAGTGGGTGCACATGCTGCCCACCCCTTTGGCAAATGCACTTTGCCCAGTTTGGGAGCACTGGGATACACCCAGCCAGGAATCCACCAGAGCTGTGTAGGTAAGGACTCCCTCACACATAGGGACTCCCATATCTTGAAGGATAAGATCCATCTCTACCTCCTCACAAAGAACCACAAACGTCACTATGGGTCATAAATTACCTCATCTCCTGAAACCCAACTGCTACTCTATACTTGACCTGCAACCTTCTGCTGTATCCCCACACCCTGAAAATGCCACAGGGCCCCTTTCCACCTCCTTTCCCTGCTGCTTCTTTGGAGACTCCCATTGCCACCTTTCATTTGCCATGGCAGATGGAAATGATGCTTATTTAGAGTGTGGAGAAGGTGGGGAACAGAAAAGGTTCATTTTCAACCTGAGGTGGGCAAAGAACAGGTTCTTAATTAAAGGTTAACTAAGGGGATGAGGAAGAAGCCAGCCATGCTGGTGAGTGGGGCAGAGAGCCCCAGAGCGGGTCAATTTTCTGGAAGAGGTTTAGGGAAGAAGGAAGAGCCCTTTGCTCCCACTCTGGAAATGGTGAGTGTGGGCACCCAGGAGGCAGGAGCACAGTGCTTTGCTATTTGGAACATCCTCTGCAGAGGGATGGAAACAAAGATCTGGCACACTCCCATGTTGTTTCATGCCCTGTACCCCTTAAAAAGTAATATATGGCAATATAATAAGGTAACAACATGATATCAGTGTTTCCAGGGGCTTTAGAAGCATCCTCTTGTCTTGCATAAGCGAAGCTGGACCGAAGGTCAGTAACTGCACAGCCAGTGCTTCCTCCCCCAGACAAGCTTCTGGGAAATCCCTTCTTGGGCCGAAACTTCTCTTGTCACCCCCATCCAGGGAATTATCTCCACTTCTGTGTCGAGCAACCAGGGCTCAGGCACCTTTGCTCTTGCTTCAAAGCTCTGGTGGATCCCAGGAGCTCCCGGGGGAGGGCAGGGCTTTCTCCAGAGCTCAGGCTGCAAAGCCCCCAGCCAGCAAGCGAGTTATAATTATGTTCTGACTTTAATGGAGATTCTCTCTCTTCTGTGCTTGTGATTTTTATGGCTCTTCGGAGCCGGTTCTCAAGCCCTGCTCTTATCTCTGTGCTCCCTCAGCTAAGCTGGCTGTGGCTGCAGGAGCACAGCATCAACTTGCATTAACCAGGCTGAAACCAAGAGCACTTTGGGGGCTTTGGCTGGTTTTGGCCAGTCTTATGACATCTTTTCCCACATGGTCTTGCTCATCCCTCCTTTGCTTTGCTTGTCACTGTCCCTCAGAGTGGAGGGGGTGGTTGGTAACTCTTCTCTATGCACTTTTTTTTTTTTTTTTTCAGAGAAAGACTGCAATGGAATAAATTGGAAAGTTTACTTCATGTAGCATGGAAATAAAAAAGCTCATTCAGAAAGTTAATGATTTATTTTATAGTTTCATTATCAGGGTCACATTACTCAATAGCATTTCAAACATGTCATTTGTACAAACTATGGTAATTAAAATTTATAACGTACTTCATCAGCGGCATATGAATCTTTTAGCCAGCACTCTGCTGTCATATAAACAGTGTAATTTCAGCTGCAATTCACCCTTTATTGGCTCTCATTTGTGATTTAACAGCCATCAATGACTGTGCTATAAAGAATAAATTAACCATCCGTAAACCTTATGATGACAGGGACAGTCAAACAGCCTCAAACTGCTCCACCAGGCCCTGGCTGGCCCGCAGGGAGCAGACCCAGAGGTGCTGATGCAAAGGCATGACTGCTCCCATCACCAGGATTCTGGGCACGACACACGTCACCATGAGGTCCCCAGGAGGCCCTGAAATGGTGGGTTTTATGGCCATTGCCTGCAGGGCCTACTGGAAAGATACTTTCTCTCATGGAGGGAGGAGTTTCAGCAACCAACAGCTCTGAAATGCACCCCATGTCCCTCTTGCTACAGCGCCAGCCCAAGATTCATTCACAAGATCCCCACAGTGGCATCCTTGCTGTAAAGCCACGTTCCCTGCGCCTTCCCTGACCAAACAGCAGATTCCAGGAGCCCCAGATCCTTGTCCAGCACCTGGAGGGTCTGGGAGGAGACTCCTGTCTCCACCTCTGTCACCTCAGTCCCCACAGCCAACTCCTGCCCACCCAGCGGTCAAGGGGCCAATGGCCAAGCCCAAACCCAGCACATCCAGTCTGGAAAGCTTCATGGACACAAGGGCAAATTCCTTAATGGGGGGCTCCTTGCAGCCAACGATTATCCAATAGCTTATTTGTGCCCATGGTTGGCAGAGGGAGCAATAGGATTTAATGGGATCCCTCCCGTGCTCTGAGCTGACACTGTGCAAAGCTAATAAATGATATGGATTGGATTTGTTACTGAGACATCTCCAAGGAGCCTGGGTCATACAGGCCAATAAAATTGGCCTCATAAATTTACCCTGACACACAGGATTACTCCAGCATTGCTGAGGTCACCTTCTCACACTGATTTATTGCCAGCCCATGGGTTAATAATACTGTTTACGGGGTTGTTGTTTTCCCCTACACGTAGCAGATATTAATCAGCCCGTCCGTGCCTTTTCGGCGCTCCGGGGGCGGGCGCAGCGCGGGGTGAGGACGGGGCGGGGAGGGCCTGCCTGATTTATCTCCGAGCCAAGAGTTTTTGTGTTTAAAAAATTTTCTGAAAGACCTCTGCGGGAACAGGGAAATTCTTCCCTGTGAGGGTGGTGAGGCCCTGGCACAGGTTGCACAGAAAAGCCGTGGCTGCTCCATCCCTGGGAGCATTCAAAGGCAGGTTGGATGAGGTTTGGAGCAACCTGGG
The DNA here is from genome assembly GCA_013400415.1 of Scytalopus superciliaris. NCBI lineage: Eukaryota > Metazoa > Chordata > Aves > Passeriformes > Rhinocryptidae > Scytalopus > Scytalopus superciliaris. Next base: position 292,875 of record VXBX01008231.1, read on the forward strand.
CTGGTGGAAGGTGGAAAACCTTTTAAGCTGGTGCTTAAAGCCCTGTAGTAAGAACTGCCTGTGTGAAGCAGCGGGAAGCTGGGACAGGGCTGTGTGTCTGTCCTGTCTCTCTGTCCCTGCTCTGGTGATGGTTTTTGGAAGTCCTCCCTGTCCCTGAACAGCACTGTGTGTTTCCCATCCCACAGCCAGGACCTGGGGCAGCCAACCTCGCTCCTGTTGCTTCGCGTTATTTTCATCCCGCCATAATTGGAGGGGACAGGTGAGATGTGCTTCAAAACACTGTAATCATATTTTAAATGGAAATGAAATGTGTGAATTAAATGTAAATTACAGCAGAATGGAAGGACAATCACTATTAGTTAAGGTCTGACACCTATTTTTGCAGACCTTTCCTAAATGCCACAACTTGTTTCTCTGCACTTGTGACGAGGACTTGTAATTCCATGGCAGCTGCTCCTGAAGCCGGGCAGGTGCTGGGTGCTGAGGGGGCCTGTGGATTTCAAATAGGTATGGACTGCTTGTTGGCTCTGGGAAATTACTAACAGCACTGATATTTTTATTCAGGAGCCATGAAAATAAACCTTGGTGTTTTCCCCCTGAAAAGGTGAGGCGGTAATACAAAGGGACGTTTTTATGGAGTCAATTTATTTAAGGGTTCCCCCATTTGCTTTTGTATTGGAAAAATATGTGTTGTGCCAGTGAGCTGAAATTTCTTCTTTATCTTTAATCTCAACCCCACCTCCTGGAGCCACTGGCTATTCCCATGGCCTTGCTGTGCCTTGAAGCCTCCCAAAAGATCTCACTCTGTTTTTCACACCAGGAAGCATCCACAGGCCCTCCCAGTCATGGTGCTGGTGCGTTAAACGTGGTGCATGCTACAGGCAGAGACAGGCCCATCCCCTGCCCTGTGGATGCTGCTGAACACATTGTCCTGCTGCTCTGATGTTCCAGTGTTCAAAGCAGAAGGATATTTGGGCTTAATTCCATGTAGTATTGCACTGGGAGCAATGTATCATCACATGTTGGGATAATCACAACATTTCATTTCAGCTTCAGCATTTCTTACAGATATATATATATATATATAACATTGAAACAAAATGCTTTTTGAAATGGAAAAAAAAAACCCTATGCCATTTAATTCCTAAAAGGTCAAACTGAAATGCTTTGGCCTTATCGAAATGATTTTCTCCTTTGATTTTTCTTTCCAAATGCAATTTCATCAAAATCAGCACATTTCCGCAAATGTTTCACCTTTGGTAAAATGGCATCTTTTGATGGGGAAGAGTTTTGGGGGGAAATTTCTGACCAGCTCTTGCTGGGCATGACCCCCTGATGGTGGCTGGCCTGGAGGATGAGGGGTCACCCAGTGCCCACCCAGCAGCTCCCGTGGTGCAGACATGCTCCAGGTAGGACTTTCCAACCTGAGCTGCTGTGGCTGGAGGTTGAATGCCCAAGACTAGCACAGGGTCCCTCCTGCTGCCATTCCCACCATCCCCACACTGCCAAATGGAGCCAGCTGGGATCAGGCCCCTTGGCATTGCTGGATCAGCCACGTGTTTGTATTTTCCCAGTCCCTGACCAGGATGTGTTGGAGGGGGAAATGTCTCTCATTCCTATCAGGTGATTCACTGCCCTGGCCCTGTGCTGAATCCTCCCTCCTCCCCGAGTGAGCTCGCTGGGAGGATCCAGAGCCTTCCTTCCTATTTTTACAAAGCTTGCAGCATTGTCAGAAAGGAAAGGGTACCATCTGGTTAGCCCTTGTTTACTGCACACCCTGCCAGTTTGAGCTTATTAATCATATTTACCCAAGTATCTTAATTACTCCCTGTCTAGCGACTTGCCTTGCACTCAGCTGTTGACCCGCTCCCCTCCCTTCTCCCTCGCTCTTTTTTTTTTTCCCCTCCTTCTTTTTAATTCCTTTCCATCATTAATCACAGGAGCAGCGTGGGCAGAGGAATCCACGGCTTGGCTTTCAGTGATGACAGTGCTGCTCTCACAGCCAAAGGGCTGGAGTTCAAGCACCGGCTCCTGCCAAACTTTGGAATGTGCCCACTGGGGTCAGAGGAGGGTGAGTGGGCAGGGAGGGCAGCACGGGGGTCACTCCTGCCCACAACTGCCCCAATCCAGCTGCCGTGACAGTGCTGGGAACTGTCTGGATTCCCTGGGACTGAGACTTGTCCAGGCTCTTAGGGTGCTGTGGCAGGGCTGGGGGTTGTCCAGGCTCCAGGGCTGGCCATCCTAGGGCTGTTCCCACCAGGACACACTGGAGGGCAGGAGCTTGCATGAGGAGACACCATTAAAGATGGTAATTTGTTGATCCAGGCTCTCCCGGCGCTCCGGTGCGAGAGTGGCACCGTTTTCTTTACGACCTCATAAAGTCACAGCCGAGAGGCCGATTTGGAAAACAAACTGCCTCAGGTTGACAGATAATTAGATACAGGGGACATATTATACGCCTTTGCATATAAATGCGCTCGGAAGCGCGTTGGTTCATCAGGAGTTTAGGCTACGGGAGGCGCAGGTAGCCCCGGCACACCAGGATATATGTGCTGGCACAGCCTTCAGCAACGGCTCCATTTTATGGCCTTTTCATCTCCTGTTCTCTGTGTGCCGTGCACAGGCTGCACTTTCAGAGCAAGATTGTCTTGGTTTGGCTCGGTTTGGTTCGATTTGGTTCACTTTGGTGATGTTTTTTACCCCAGCAGTCTCATGAGCTTCCTCTTTCGCAGGAGCCAAGGCTTGTGTTTGGCATCTCAGATTTCTGCTCCTGTGCTTGCAGCAGGAGAGGAGGGGCTGAATAGGGATTCATTACTATTATTACTATTTTTGTGTTCCTATACCACGTCCAAACCTCACTCTTCCTGAATGTGAGCCCGCTGAGAGCAGTGGAGCAATTCTGCACTGACACGGTCCTGGTATTTATATGGCAATTCAGCCTCCTGCGCTCCCAGCCCCCAAACCACGAGGTTTCAGATATTAAAACAAAACAAAACAGTTGGGTTTCTTTTTATGCACTTCAGGATTTAAGGTGTCAGCCAGCGCGTTGTCAAGCTCTCAGGGTTTGCTTTTCCAAGCAAAAGCCAAGATCCCTGTACGACCACAGTTCCTGCTGGGGGTGTTTTCAGAGCGTAACCCCAGCTTGCAGGGTTTGACCATATTTAGCATGACTAGCTGCATCCCCCCTGCTCACCTGTCAGCGGTTTCCTCCCCCTCGGAAGCAGACCTGCACCTCACGGAGATAACCTCTCCTTCCAGCTCCCCCCCCGCATATCCCGCTATTTTGGGGGTGAGGCAGAAAATGTCAATTAAATGTCCATATTCCCAAGGAAAGCTTCACTATCAGTCCTTCTCCCCCAGAAAGGGAAAATTAAAATGTGTGTGGGAAAGATAAAGCTGTCAGAAAAGGGAAGAGAGAAAAATCCCCAACACTAAACCCCCAGCAGCCCCCATGGAAGGAGGTGATATAAATAGAGTTGCTGTCACTTTGATGAATTAGATCTTTTGTTAATTAGGATACATTGATTTAAGGGTTGTCCAACCAGATAGGCCTCTTTCCTTCCCCTTCCCTCGCAAATCACAGCCCAGGGTGGTGTCAGTGCTGCTGCCTCCTGCCTTTCCTTCTCCTCCTTCAACAATCACGTTTCCACTTCCAGGTGTCAGAAGGGAACCTGGGCAAGGTGGCAGCACTGGCACCTCTGTGACTCAAGGTGTCTTTGGTGGGGAACACGCTGGAGAGCTGAATGTGCCTCTGGCACATCTGACACGGGTGGTGTTTGCACCCACTCCATGCACGGCAGGACTGAAACTGGTTCCACAAGAGCCCCCAGAGGCGCACTGGAGGGTCAGGATGGGGGATGTGGTGCCATCCATTACCCACCTTGGCTGGGTACAGCCAGTGCTTGGAGCACACATACTGGACAGGCCAATGGAGCAAAGGCCAAGACTTCCATCTACTACCTGGGAAAACAGGCTTGGAGGGGCTTCCACAGAGAGAGTCAGGATCAGGGCTCCCCAAAGAGCCCTGCACCCTCAGCTGGGTCACCTCTCAAGTGCATGCAGACCCTGTGCTGGCAGCACATGGATGAGGATGATTTGTCCAGGCTGCAGAGAAGCTTGGCCCCTGTGTCTGGCCGGGCTGTCCCGGTGGGATGCTGCAGAGCCTGAGGGATGGCATTGTTTCCAGTCCCATCCCACACCGCAGCTGCCCCAGCTCCATCCTCCTTGGGCAGTGGCAAGTGAAAACCATTGCCCTTGGAACTGGACCCCTCTTAGCCAGGCACCCCCTCCCTCTGACCTCTGCAGAGGTGCCCCTGCGACTCTCGTCCCTCCACAGCTGTTGGCTCCGGTGCGATGTGGAGTGCAGACCGCCCCTGCTCCTTCCCGCAGTCCCACAGGACACATCCAGGCTTTCCAGGTTTCCTCGCCGCCTCTTGTCGTCACTTGAGCACCAGCGAGTGGAGGGAGAGAGAAGGGAGGAAAAAGTGCTGCGCTGTGTGGATTATTGTGTGTTTGTCACGGGGAATGGTGTAAGCTGTAGGTACAGCATCTCCCAGCGGTGATTTATGGCCCCTGTCAGCGGCCCCGGCGCGCTGTCCGCTGTACTGTGGAGGATGGATGCGGCGCTGTCAGCCCGCGCCCGCTCCCGCTCCCGCTCCCCTCCGCACACTCGCTCCCCCATTTCACGCCGCTGAACATAAACAATCTTTTGTAAACCTGACAGTCACACTTGCTCCTTTGGAAACAGAGCGCAGGAATGTATGACTTGGCTCTCGTTGCCCCGTTTCCTGGGCTGTGCAGAAGCTCTCCGGGAAGACGGGGGAGTCCCCGAAGGACCAGAGAGATCCCAAAAAAGATACAAGGAAGGGACGCACATATACGACACCTGTGACCACACGTGCCCCCCACCACGCTGCATCGTGATTCCCACACCTATTTCCCACTGCAGTCCTGACACACGTGCCCTCCACAGCCAGAGCTCCATCGTGCTCCAGAGCAATGCACGCTTCCCACCTCAATTATTCCTGTCCCCCTTCCTCCTCCAAGCAGAAAATCCAGCAGTAGTATAACACCGGGATCACAGCCTGCTTGGGAATGGGCTCTCATGTGCCACCAGAGATAACAGAGCATCTTACAAAAAAACAACATGCTTTTATGACTGGTAATAGTAATTGGAATAATCCTGTACAAGGGAAAGTGCTGCAGGGCAATGCCTCAGCTACAAAGGAAACTGGGACCTGCTGGAGGGTAGAACATCTTGGCTACAGCCTTCTGATGTTGGGAACTGGTGAACAACAAATGACTTTCCCATTCAGGGGCTGAAGTTACCAGTTCCTCTTAACATGGGAGGAAGCCAGGATAAAAAGCAGAGAGGGAGAAGCTCTAGCTGTCCTCCTGGCTCTCAGTGCCCCCAGCACCATGGGACAAAGCAGCTGTGGGTGTCTCGCCAGCCCTGGGCCGTGCTGATGAGCTGGGCTGCCTTGCCATATTTCCCACGAACAGCTGCAGCCTTGCTGGGAAGACTGTTCCACTGACACACTCCTTCCGTTCCCCGTGCTGCTGCTCTGCTCTCTGTCCCCTTCCCTGTGACTTTGAGGTTGGGGACGCCAGGCGGGGGATGCAGCAGAGGAGGGAAATCACTTGCAAATAGTTTGCTTGTATTCTCTTCCAGATGGTTTGTTCGGGAAGTTCCTCTGTGTAAGCCTGAGTGCTGAGTCTTGAACATCTGCTGAGGAGGAGCGTGCTTGGGATAAATGGAAAGAGGCTGCTGGAAGGGCACGTTTGGGAAAGTCCCACTGCTCCCAGCACGGCTCAGCCTGGTGGCACTGGTTGCCCTTGATCCCGAGGTGCCCTGCCTGGCACCCTCCACCCTGTTAAAATCTGCAGCTGCACTCTGTTAAAATCCACAGCTGCACTTTGGGTGGGATTTGGGTTTTGTTTTAGTCTGTGTCAAGGACACCTAGAACTCAGGGAAATGCACCCTTTAAAAAATTTGCATAAACCTCGATAAGCAAACAAGCTGGTGTCTTATATTGGGGCCTTTTCAATGGCTCAACCCAGTTATTCATACTTGTGAGCATGATCAAATGGGTATTTTGGTACATTTGGCTGCTGGGAGTGGCTCCACGTTGGGCTGGGATGGCTGGGATTGTCCAGGCTGGAGGCCCACGGGAACCACGGAAAATCTGAGCAGCCAGTTCAAGGGATCAGTGACAGGAAAAGGAACTTTCCTGGCAGGTTGCTATTTAAGTCTGTCGGTTCGGGGTGACTCGTTGTTGCCACGACCTCTTGGAGAGGTACCGTGTTTGGGGAAGTGCTGCTGTGTTTGCTGGGCTCTTCCTGCGGGAGGGACTGACCCGGTGGGGCGGATCTGAGCCAAAAGTGACACCAAATCATTCATTTGCAAGAGACAGTAATTGCCACAACAGATGATATATGGCAAAAAAAGGACTAAAAGGCCCCTCCCAGGACGGCATTGCTTGCCATTCCCAGCCTTTTGCTGTCGAGCTTCTCCTCTGCATTTTTGTGGAAAAACCCAATCCTTGTGTGAACTGGGAGGGCTGTTTGCAGCTGGAGCCACACAGATGCCGTGGAGTTCCCAGCCAGTGCTTTGTCACATCGGTGGGTCGCTGACCCTGCTCAATACCCTGTCACCTCTCCAAGCTCTGAGGGGACTGGAGTGTGTCCTGCTGGGAGCTGCTGGACCCCTCTGCCTCCTTCTGCCAGGGAATGGGTCTCATTCCCCACTTTGCCACAGCAGTTCCCTGCATTTCTTACCCAACACAAGCCTTTAGTTGTAACTTCTATTGAGTTTTAATCTTATTTCCCTGTGCTAAAGGATCCCTGTGCCCGTCCCAGCTGGCATTGCTTCTCCCCATCCCACATGGGGGGAGCACACCTATTTCCACGGAGAGAATTGATTATTTTTCCCTGCAGCTGCACTTGCTGTACACAGGAATTATGGGTCTTTCCACACCTGTGAGAGAAACATTATCCTTAGCCTTCAAGGGTGAAGCATCTTATATTTAGTTGGACTAAATAATGATTCTTCTCTATCTTTCATATCGGGATTTAAGAGCACCCTGGAGCTACAAAGTTTATTAGAACCCATAAGAAGAACTGTACCATAAACGGGACAACTGTGGCCATAAACCTGCACCTTGAAGTTGCAACAAATCCTGGGATGTTGAAGTAGGACACGGTCTTGTCTCAGTCAGCAGAAAGGAAAAGAAAAAAAAAGGAAAGAAAGAGAAGAAATGCAAACTTAAGCAGAAATGAGGCCTGGAAATATAGAGAGGAAGAAAGGGGAAAAAAATAATAATAAAGCAAAGCATGGTGCTTTGCAGAGCCTGCTCAGCTGGAGCCCTGGGCCAGGCGCCCATGGGATGCAACTCAGATTAATGGGGAGAGAGACAACAGGGAGCTGGAGGAGGAGAGGGAAAGGTGAAAGGAAGGAGGTGCTGGGGGTATTTATGCATGTGCAGGGAGGGTCCCTGAAGCCAGGGAGGTGATGGGTGCTCACAGGGCTTGGAGCCTTCCCTCCTGTCAGCTCTGGGGGATCCCCACTGCCAGTAACACAGAGAAACGGCCAGAGGGGACAAACCCCAGAGATCTGGGGTGGAGGTGGGGGGATGCCATTGGGCAACACTTGCCAGGGGCCAGGATGTGGTGGGCTCAGAGGCCCCTCTGAGGGCACATCCCTCATTGCCCTGCGCCTCTTCTCCCCTGGGTCTCCTCTCCCTTTAAGTTCTCTGCTGTATTTTACTGTCACTTAGTCAGTTTGCATTCCCTCCGTCGGGAGCCAAAATCTTTTCAACGTCTCAGCCTCTGAGCTCTCTCCACTTCCAGCCCCCATCCACACCAAGGGGGGGGCTGGAGTGTTTTGGTTTGTGCATTCTCTGCCTTCTGCAGCCGTCGCAGACGCGTGACTTGGAGACGTCAAAGGACTTCTGGGATTTCAGGCGATCCGGGCAGGCTCCGAGCCGCCCTCCCGCACGCACAGAGGCTCAGAAGCCAGCGAGAGCCCTGTCCCTCCCCTCCAGCCTTCACTCTTTTGTCACATTGGGTTATTTTTCCTGCTGTTGAATAGATTAAATGACAGAGCGGGTTTTTTTTTTTTCCTTAAGTAATTGAGTTTTATTTTGGAGAGGGAAAAATGGAGAGCTAAGTGGGAAAAGGAGGGAGATAGGAATAAACCACACATCTTTTTATATAGGATCCACAGTTAATTCTTAATTAGAACTGACAGATGCTTCTCCCATAATCCTATTCCCAACATGTTCTGTTTGCTTTGTTTGGCGCTGCATGATACATGGTGGCATCGTAATGACCTTTCGCAACTCCTCCTGGAAGTGTTATTGGCACTCCAATGATTTATTGCATGTTCCAGTTGATTACTGGGCCATTTGTCAACATTTTTTTTTCGCTCTCCATAAACCTGTCTCCTGTGTCACAGACATTCGCTAGCATGAAAATTTAAACAAATAAAGTGTGTGGCTTGTAGTCAGCATCTGACTTTTACTCCAGGCTTCCAGCACAAATCCATCCTGGCCTCGGCCAGGGTTTCAATATCGCAGTGCGAGGGCGAGGGGCTCTGCCTGCAGGAGACGTGGGACACCCGGGCGTTGTTTCCAGAGTGGGATTTTAGGAAGAGCTCTCCAGGTGATTCATGCCAGTTGCTTGATTGTTTATTGGCGTTTTGATACCACTTATGGGAATGGGGGAAAATCAGTACTGGAATCTAACAGCAAAATAAAAATCCTTACAGTGAGTGCCTGAGGAGAGCCTGGGTTCTGTCCCTCAGTTGGCATTGTGGGGTGAGCAGAGATAGGGATCAAAGGGGGTGATGGGGGCTGCTCCTGGATAAGAATCCAGCCATGAGCACAGTGAGGCTCCCAAAGGAGGGGCCTTTTGGGGCAAGGACAAAGCCAACACCACTCAAGTCATACTAACACTCCTCTGAGCAGACATATTTGGGGTCGGGGGGGAATTATACCAGACTGACCAAAATTCCAGGACAAAAATGCAATTACTCAAAGCTCTGAAAAGGAGCCGCTCTCCTTGTGCCGGTGCAGTCCCAGCCCTCCAGGCACCCTGAGATGGATGAATGGAAGCTCCCAGAATCACCTGCCTGATTTAAAAATCCCGGCCCATAAGTAAACTGGATATAGTGGCTGTTACAGTGGCCTGGAGCATCTGCACTGCATTTCGAGGAAGCTTTTCCAGGCACTCGTATAAATCACGGCTCTGCTGCAGGAAAGGCAAGGTATTGTTTCACTGCTGTGACATCAATGCAGGCCACATAAATAATTTTTTATTAAGTGTGCAGTGCCCTGTAAAAATACACACAGAGCTGAGGGTACTGCAGAGCAAATGCAGAGGCAGCTTTGAACAGCCCTTTCCGTGCAGGAGAGGTTGGGATGAGACAGGAGACTCACCAGGGTGGGGAGAGGGGTGGCTGGGTCTTTTTCCAATTCCAGCTCAGATCGGCATGTAATGTATGGCTTAATTTCCTCTCAAATTAGACACTTGATAAAAAAAGTTATTATATCTGTCAAGTTGCCAGTGCTTTTTATGAGTGTGATAAACTAAGAACCACTGCTTTACAAACCTTGATAGGATGTTTCAGTACCTGGAAAACAATTTTATTGCAGCCTGGACTACTAACAAATTGCAAATACTGATTAAGCCATAAAGTTACAACAACATTAAAAAATAATGAGAGGTTATTGCACGAGGAGAAGGCTCTCGAGCAGTGGTTGCAGCCGCCAGGTTTCCATTGTGCAGGGGAACAGGGCAGCCTGCAAAGAGCAGTTCTCCGGGAGTGCTTCCCACTGATCCCTGTGGAGGGTGCCCAGGAGGGGATAGGTGAAGGGGAGACAGGCAGAGACCCCTGTTACAGACTTTCATATCCATGCTCTGCATTTTCCTAATAAGGGAGCTCTGAAGTCAGAACTTTGCACAAAGACCCCTCTGCCAGGCCCTGATGGGCACAAAGGCTGGGGTGGGCTCCTAAAATCTGTCACTGTATGGGCCCAGTACAACATTCCTGAGAAGCTGCACCTCACGTAACCCACACTCTGCCACTCATCTCCAGCCACATCAGCTTTGAGCAGGAGTTGAGGGGCTGAATATTGACAGACCTGAGACCAAGGTCTCCCTGTGCCTCAATTTCCCAGCTATAACCTTCAGACCACAACTTCAAAGTCAGGACAGGCCAAGAATGATGTACCAAGGGCTTGGGGGTCTATGAAGACCCCACCAGATCTCTGCTGGCTGATGGATGAAGGTACTGACTTTCCTGACTGGAACTGGAATAGCAGGGAATGGTGTAAGTTCAGAGTGGCCGAGTGTGCCTGAGAGTCAGCACTGCTCACCAGCACATGGGCAGAGGGAACCCGCATTTCAGACCCTCCCCAACAGGTCCTGCTGCCCCCACCCCACCTCCTGCTGCCTCGGACCCCTCCCCCTGCACAGCTCTGCAAACAGGGGCATGTTTGAGCACAGCTTTAATAATGACTGTTTGGACAGAGACCAGACTGCCAAAACCTCCCAGGGAGCTGAAGAGGAATTCCTTCTGGGAAGCCCTGCTGCCATTTGGGCCGGTGCAAGGTTGCGGGTTCAGCAGGCAAAGCACAGAACTGCTTCCAAAATGAAGGGCGGGCAGAGAGAGCCCACGTCTCATGCCAGACCCTTGTGCAGAGGCATCACCCCCCTTGGCAGCACCTGGGCAAGGATGGACAAGCCACTTCACAAACACAAAGAAAAACAGCAGTAGAAGGGGTATGAACGCAGAGGCACCATGAAACCACTCCAAACTGGAGCTTCCATTCCCCCCTCTCCTCCCTTTCTGCTGAGCTCTGCATGCAGAGTGCAGGTGCCCTCCGAGTCCCCAGGTCTAGGAGGATGCAGGACAGGCTCAGCTGGGACTTCACACCTGGCACATCCTCTTAATGGCATTCTTGCCCTGGAGCACCTGCCTGCTGCAGCCCGGGGGGCCTCGCGGCCCTTGTCCTTGTCCTTGTTCTTCTCCTCAATAGCAAACTCTGCATCTCTTCCTCCCTCCTTCATTTAAAGCCGTGCTTAATTACTGCATGGCTGAACTAATGATGCTGCAATTAAAAGCATTTAAGGTTATTACCAATAAGGTGGATTTGTGAAGTTGATTAAAAAATGTTTGCTGAGGAACATGATGAAAGAGGGGAAATAAGCAAACAGGCAGAAAGATGAAAATGGAAGTGAGAAAATGCTCAGGCAAGATGGTCCTGTGGAGAGGCCCTGAATTAGGGCTACTCCTCCGTCCTTCATCTCACCTGCAGGAAAAGCCCCTTTACCTCTCCAAGACTCAGGCACAAACAGATCATTTCACCTGACCCACCAAAGAGGAGAATTACAGCTAAATTATCTCAAAGATGGAGATTAGGGGGAATGTACTGTAACAAAAAAGTGGCTTGAGGTTCCCAGCAGCCCCTCTGCCAGGCTGGGTGGCAGGTCATGAGAGGAGCTGCAGCTCCGGGTGCAGGGCAGGGACCCTCAAGCAGACGAGCTGTGGGAGGGTGTCCAGGTAAGTGCTGTCTGTTACCTGAGCTCGTCAGCTGAGACACAGCCCTGCACAGACACAACTCCTGTGGGACCAGGGATGCCACACTACTGCTGACTCTGTGTCCCCACATGTCCCTTACCTTTGTGGAGCTGAAAGCCCAAAGACCTCTGCAACACACCCCTACCAGATGAAGAGAGGGGCCCTTGCTGTCCAAACCAGCCAAATGAGGTCAGTCCCTGTGCTGTAAACACCCAGGGCTGCTCTCTAAGGGGCTCCCCACTCAGTTGGGAAGTGGCACCTCCAAACCTCGAGCCTGGGGACCATCCAGGAGCCCAGTCCCTTCCACTCCGCTCCTCCACCTCACACGTCCCCAAAGGTGAGGCTGAGTGTGACTGGCACCCGATGGAAATATGTGCTGCTCGTGAGAGGGAGCTGAAAGCGTTTTCTTATGCACACACAGAACTGGCATTTTGCTAGATTTAGGGAAGTAGGCAAGACGTATTTGTCTGCGGAGGCTTTGCACCTTCGGCAATTATGTCTGCAGCCTGGAAAACAACAGCAGCAGGGTTGCAGCAGGGAGGGAAAAAAATTCTATCATGTCAGAATAATGAGATCTGTGATTTCAGCACTTACTGGGTCAGAGACACACGCAGTGTGTTATCTGTAATGCTTCCCTCTGACATTCAGGGAAATTGCATTTATGCAGAGGACACGAGGCACCGGAGCACAGTGAGTGCTTTGCCGGCCCCTGACAGGGGATGCTGTGCCCTGGCCTCACCTGTCCCATTCCTTTGGGCTCTCAGGATCCCCCCAGGGGCCAGGAGGGAGCACAAGGCAGCACAGTCCTTGTGCCCACGGGCTTTATGCCCTCACTGAGACACAACTGGCTTGTGTTTGATGTGGCAGCTCCTTGGTGGGCCCAGGGACTGGGGCTATTTGTGCCCCCTCCACAGGCTTGGGGGGCTCTGGCAGTGGGACACTGGGGTGGGGGATCAGTGACACTATCTTCCTCACCCCATTAAGATGTCAGATGAGTTTCAGGTGTAACTCCTTGTGGCCAGTCCCATCTCCCACAGTTCTAGGTTTGACCCAGTGGGCCACGAGGGGTGCAGAGGGAGTGGAAGGTGGGATGGGAGGATGTTGCCCCCAGCACGGACCCACTGTCAGCCTTGGCTTGGCTCAGCAGAGGGGCATGGGCTGAGAAGCAGAGCTTAACACACAAAATACCGTACCAGGTGGAGTGGGTTGTCCTGGGGTCAGACTCTCAAGGAGACAAAACAGTGTTTTCTCATAATCTGGAAATGCTCCACAGGCATTTTTGAAGTTTTAGAGAAGCAACTTAAAACCAGAGGAATTCCTTCCGCTACCTCTCCCTGCAGAAACCCAGAGCAGTGGAACTCAAAACATTTTGCTTTGCCAATTAAAATCCTCATGTTTTCATCCAAACTGGCTTGTTTTCTATCAGAAATACAGTTTTCCGACAAAAATCTATTTTCTGATAAAAAACAACCAACCTTCACAATGAGAAATGAGCCAAGGGGCTGCGGGAGGGAGCCCTGCCTTTGGTGTGCAATGTCTCACAAGGGTTCCAGGACTCCAGAGCCGCTCATGGCCACCAGCACTGGCCAAACCATCACTCAGAAACTCTTTTCCAAAAAAGAACATAATTTTCCACTAATGATCTGAGCCCTCAGATTATACAGGGCCTTGGACTGGGAGCTGCAGAATAACTCATAGTGGGACTGGTTCTGCTCCTCCGTACTTCTCACCATCCAGGGGTTTATTACAGCTTTTGCTTTTTGCCTCCCCCCTCTTTCTTTTTCTCTTTCCAGCAGAGGAAGAAAACCATGTCGAGATTAAAAAGATCTTGTTTTCCAGCTGTTTAAGACAGCCTGAAACACAGGCCTGAGCCAATACCCAGGATCAAACCTCCCACTGTGGGAGAGGCAGTTCCAGCCCAAGGCCAGCTCTGAATTTTGCCAATAGCTCCTATATTTACAGTTTTCCTTGAGGGCTTTCATTACAGGCCACAGAGCTTTTGCAGGCGGGGTCTGGAGTTTGTCTTGGACTTGATCTGCGAAGCGTGGGGCTGCCTCTGCAGGAAGACATTTCTGGATGGTTCTTGTGCAAGACACAGAGAAAGAAGGAGGAGGAGGAGGAGGAGAATGAGGGAGGCTGTCTTGCTGGGTCACCCCCTCATCCCCCATCTCCCAGGGGCCTCCCAGACAGGGCAGCTGGGAAAACCACTCCAAAGTGATCCTGCAGGAAGGGCTGCCATGCCATGGGCAATGCTTTCCAGCAGCCCAGCTCAGCACTAACATGATCATCTTAATTTCCAAGCTGAAGCCACAAGCCCCTTGCTGCCCAGGAAAGGCAGTTCACAAAACCCCCCTAATAATATGGCAAACCCTCTGAAGAGCAAGGAGAGTGTTTGATCTCACAGAATCATCATGGAATGGGTTGGGCTGGAAGGGACCTTAAAGACCATCTCATTCCAAACCCCCTGCCCTGGGCAGGGTCACCTTCCACTAGACCAGGTCCACCCAGCCTGGCTTTCATTTCATTGAAAAAAATGGTCCAACAAGGAAAGATTACTTTTGTAGGCACAACACTGCCTGCCTGGTGCTCGGGGGCAGGTATAACCCCCCCCAGCCTCACTGATTCTGAAAGCCTTTCTCTCCCCATGGCAGTGGAGCTGCTCCTGGAGCCCACCATGGGTTTAGAAAGGGCAGAGAAAGTGGCTTCTTGCCGTGCCCAAGAGCAGGTCCCTGCAGCTGTGTTTTACACTGATGGAATCACCTAACAGCGGTCTGGAACACTCCCGCTCGTCCGGCTGCTGATCTTTTGGGCAATTATTTGGAAGTAATGAAAGTGAATGCATGACATTTAAAAAAGAAACTCCGCTGTCAGCAGGAAAGCTGCCACATTCCTCCTGCACCTCGGAGAATACGCTTAGCTTGAAATAATGTTCATTTTAGCAGAGTTGTAAATTACAAGTGTGTTGGGGTCTTGTGGGATTTATTACCATTTGGAAAGAGGTTAGAGGCCTTGCGCTGTTGCTGCTGCATCTGGTGCAGCTACAGAGCTGAATTTGGAGGCGAAAGAAAGCACCTTTTATAGCTCATCCCTGGTGGCTTGTATCATCAACATTATACACACACAAACACACACACATACACACCAGCTCCATCAGGAAGGAGGAAGGATTTCAGAATCCCTTTTCCCAGTCACTCATTGTCATTGATCCGCTGTTATTAATACCCAGTGACCCAACCCCTCTGGGCTGAGCACAGAGCGTGGCCAGTGGCCCCAACTCCAGCCTGGGGTGCTGGGCACAGGCTGCAGCTCTGCTGGGACAGCTCTTTAATTTTCTCAGGTTTATGTTCTTTTTTTTTTCATTGCAGGTGTTTCATAAAAATGCAGCCATGGACCTGGCAGGAAGCAATAAGCTTCAGCTTCCTCTGCATGAACCAAAGGGATTTCTGCCTCCCTCCTGGCAAGGATGGAGTTGTGCTAATGTAAGATTAATGCTCTGCAATCCTGACCCTGCTGTCTTCAGTCTGTAAATGCTGAAGGGTCACCTTTAGTCCATGCCATTAGTGATTAATTAATCTCAGTGTTTATTTGATTCATCCCTTTCAGTGAGAATTTCTGCACTAACACTTTTTGATTGCTTTAGCTCCCTCCCCTTTACACACTGTTCCCCATCAGAGCTGTGCAAGGGGTCCCTTTGATATCCCAGAGGAAGCAGGACTCTGCTCCTGGATCCCAGCTGCACGGGAATGAGCCTGTACCAGGAACACAACCACAGGTCCACAGGGACAGCCAGAAGAAGGAGGCTGAGGAGAGAGGACGCTTTAAACCCACATCAGAGAACAACAGACAAGGAAATGAATATCATCATAGCTGGATTGCTGAATTCCTTGCAAGTTTCCATGCCAGCTAATATATGAGATTGATTTTTCAACTTTTACCAGACTAGTTTTTCCCTGAAGAGGGGGCCAGTGACTGAGGAACACTCACGTGGGGAACACTGGAAAAAAGTGATGTTAAGTTAGGTGGGAGCTGTGGGGAGGGGGCCAGAGTGGACCTGGGGGTGAGGAAGGAGCACTGTGGTGCTTCATTTCCGCACAGGTGAGGCAGCAGCACCCTTGTCCTGCAGGAGCACACTCAGGGCTGCAGCAGCTGGGGCAGGACTGAGTGCTGAGGCCATCGGGGCTGTGAGACCCTGTGAAACAGTCACCTCCTCACCCTGCACGGAGCAGCTGCACTATCAGAGATGAACATCCCTGGCCATGTGAGGAACAACCACGACCACGAGCTGGTGAGGCTGAAGAGGCCAAGGTGAGTGGTTGGCACCCACAGAGCATCAAACTCAGTGAGAGCTCCAGCTCACCAACAGCTTCCCAGTCCAGGGATGGGATTTTCTCAGATCCTGAGCTCTCCTCCCCATATGTTTATCTCTGTGAATTCCATTAATCATGCTCTGTGCCTGGACAGTTTATAACACCACATCCATCCTCTAAGAGCTGTTATCTTACACCCTGAAGATCTGTCAGATAAATAGCCAGGTCAGCTGCAGCTGTTCCAATATCCTGAAGAAATCAGATTTATCATTTTAGATTAAAAAAAAAAAAACCACACAAGCACATGCACCAGAAGATCCCCCACCCGCCAGTGGGCTGGCTGGGAACCTGTGTGTCTTGGCCCTGCAGGTCCTGCTGCTGCTGCCTTCCATCTGCAGCCCGTGATAAATGGCTGCAGGGTGCCAGGTACAGTTCAATGTTGAAAAATCCCAATATGTGACTGAGGCATCTCATCGCAAGTCATTAATCTAAAAGGAGGCTGGTGCCAGGACAAGGCTCTCACTCACTCCATCGTCATCTGGACCCGCTCGGCGCAGCCGCTGCCAGAGGCAGGGAAGGAGGGAAGGGAAGGGAGAGGAAGGGCCCTGCCATTTTCCACTCACGTGGAAAGTGCTCTCTGGGCCTTTAACCCTCTCTGCAGTCCAGGAATGTGCCCTGAAGCCCCGAGAGCTCCCACATGGCTTTGACACCCGAGGGGAGGCCTGAGCACGAGCTGCAGAAAAGCCCTGGGTGGTGGGTGATGCTCAGCCTCTGCCCTGCACAGCCCCTCAGACACCATTAACCCTTTGATCCACATGGAAAGGCTGTAACACCCCCAAGCAGGGACTTCCATGAGTAAACCAGCAGGGCCCAGGGAGCGCTCCGAGCACATCCCTGAAGAGCAGAGCAATGCTGGCTCCCTCGGGGCTGGTGCCCACAAGCCCTGTCTGTGGCCACAGGGATGCCCTGGAGGCAGAGCTCTGACACCTCTGCAGCTACAGAAAGTGAGACTGAGCCCTTCAGGCATCCCTCCATGGTCCCATCAGCCATTCTTTTCTGCTGTGATTCCAGCCCCTGGAATGCCCAAAGATGCCAGCAGGAGCTCCAGCTGGACACTCTGACACTGGGACCCTCTCTGTGTGGTGGTCCATGTCCTTGGGGGACTGGCCAGGCACGGGTGATGCTCCAGCAGGCCGGAGGCACCGGGCTCTCCCTGGGAAGCCAAGTGTCCTGCCAAGGTGCCTCTCCTCCCCTCCACACCAGTCACATCCCGAGCCGCGTGCCTGGTGCCAAATTGAGTTGTAGCCGTGAATTATTTAGAAGCATCAGTGGAATATTGTTGTATCAGTAACGCAGACTATCAGTTTGTGGCCTTGGGGCTGCCTCAGTTACACACTCCATCACTATTTTCTCTCATGAATAATGTAGGAGTGGAATTACTCTGCATGTAGAGAATTCATACCCTGAGAAAACAAGGTTGCTCCAAAATTAATTTTCCGTACTAAAAGAGCGACAGAAAATCAATTAATCGCATATTATTCTATACGGAGACAGAGTAAGGGAAACAGGGAAAATGGCTGTAGCTATACATCAGCAAACGCTGTATTGGCAGAGAGCTTTGCAGGGAGGTGAGTTACAGCCAGCTACAAAGAAGGGAAATATATTCCGCCCGAGAGAGCCCTCGAACATCAGACTCCGGCGCTCGCACACAGCCAGCTGGGCACTCGCTGCTGCCGCGTTCCGAGGAGGAGCCTCCGTCTCTCTCCCGGCTTCTTCCTTTGTCCTGCCACTAGCGGGCTCAGCTCCCAGCTGGCAGCACCCACGGACGCTGCTTTTCCAGAGGTGCCCAGCCCCGGCTGCCTGTGCGGAGCTGCAGGGAGGCAGCACCGGGTCCTTGGGGATGTTGGGATGCGGGGGCTGGATGCACCCAGATCGGTACAGGGAGATTGACCTCGCCAGGAACTGGGAGCAGGAGTTTAGAATAAGCTCGTGTGAATAAAGTCCCTGCTCCTGCACCGTGGAGCTGGAAACCCTGGGAAGGGAGATGCTGCTTTGCCCTGGCCTCAGGTGGTGGGTGCTCCCAGTGTGGGAGATGTGGAGCTCTCCCAGTCAAAGCCACCAGCCCACGAGCCCAGCTCTGCTCCTGCCTCTGGCACCACTTCACCATGCTGCTCCTGTCAACATGCCTTCATTTTTAGCTGTTTAACACAAACAGTAACGAGCCATTGTAGACCAGAGCTGAGAGACTTAATTAATATTTAAAATTGCTTTGAGTCTCACAGCAGAGCAGAGCATCATTCCTCAAAGTACTTCTGAAAAGGAGGGAATGCTGTGAAACTGATGAAGACTCAGGCACAGATCTAGAGCAGCACGGAACCATCACAGGCAGAGAAAACCTCCAGTTTTTCCAAATTGGAAATATTAACAAGGATGAAAATAAGCCAGTGTATTTTGTGTGTCAGCCCAGCAAACACTGTGGCCTAGCTATCATGGAATTATAGGATGGTTTGGATTGGGAGGGACCTTAAACCTCATCTTGTTGCACTCCCCTGCCATGGGCAGGGACACCTTCCAGTAGACCAGGTTGCTCCAAGCCCCATCCAACCTGATCTTGGACAATTCCAGGGATCCTTTACAGCCAACAGTTCTGCTCCTCAAAGCAATGTGGGTTTTTTTCCTACCTTGGAGGACAAAAAAAGGCTTTCAGCTTTCAAGACCAGTTGCAGACCTGCAAAAGTGCATGTGTGTGTGTGCACACACTTGTGCCTGCCTGTGCTGGGGCGTGAGTTTATCTGTGCTTGCAGGGAGGTACCAAAGGCCACATGTGCACAAGTTACCCACTGGCAGGTGAAAGTGAGCCCCTTCCCTGCTCCAGGAGTGATTTATCTCCTGCTCTGCAGAGGCAAAACGTTCCCCAGCGCAGGGCCCCGGCGAGCAGAGCATCTCTGTGGGTATGGAAGTGTTTAAGGAGTGCCTGCGAGTCCCCAGCTGCAGAGACATGAAAGGGAAGATGCTGGGTGTGATTTATTGCGTGCTGAGCAGTTTGACAGTCATACTGTTTGAAACCACTGTCCTCTGGCTTCGTCCCTGCGAGGGGATGGCTCGGCTGGCCAGTGTGGGGGAGGAGGAGGAGATTTATGGTGCTGCTCGGCCGCAGATGCCGGCCCCCTCCCGCCTCTCGCCAGATGTGGAACAGGGGAGGATCTGCTCCGGAGGGTGCACTTGGATCCCAAGCCCTCTACTCCGCAGATGTTTATTGACTTATAAATTCAGTCTTTCAAGAAGTTCCTCAGAGTGCAGAGCTGCAGTGGTGGCTCTGCTCTCCTCCCAGCACAGCTGGTCATGTCCGGCCGCTCCCCCCAGGATGGGGATAGCGGTTTTGGCCTCACAATGGTGGAGGGCACAGGGGCTCTGTGGCTTAGTTAATTTATGGGCAGTAAAGAAGGTACCAGCATTGGTCACCTGCTTTTTTGTCCCTGATTTACAGTGAGTGAACCCTCTCTCCCTGGGGCTCCTGGCAGCAGCCCTGCGAGGAGGAGGAGGAGGAATTCGTCTCCCTTCTCCCAGTGAGCCATCCCACTTCCCCCAACCCAGGCATTGCCTTAAACCCTGGGAAATAAGGAGAAGTGTCTTTCTGCTATTGCTTTCTTTGGCTTTTAGGACTCATAATTTCCCTCTGAGCATGAAGGATGGAAACTTCCTCACACGCAGAGAAAAGAGGTCAGATTTTAGGCAATAGCAGGACTCCGGGAGCTGGGATTTTTAATGACAACAACCTTTTTGAAGTCGGTTTTGTGAGAACTGCCCTGCCCGTGTCCAGCAGCTGCCACCACCCAACTGGAGCTGCGGCCATGCCTGTGTCCTACAGTGGCCGTTGCTGGAGACCCCAAATCCCACTCTGTCGCTGTCCCTCAAGCATCGGTATGGACACTTCAAACACCAGATTATTCTGCCCACCCCCTTTAGACTAAATCTGCCCTGGAAAACAAATGACTCTATTGGGCTCAAAACGCTCCCGCAGCTGACTCTGTAATGAGCTGTTTATTATAGTTCCCATAAGTGAAAGCCATTAAGTCTGACAGAAATGCAGCGAAAGTTTACATTCCGCATCCGTTTGAGGGCAGTTCTGAATTAAATTTGCCCCTTCCCTCCTCCACCCCAGCAAAGCTACACACGATACTTAAATGAATTTTCCATCATTATTTTCCAGAAGAATAAGGCTGAACTTGACTGGGCCCGGAATGATTTGGCAAGTTGTCCAACTCGTCTGCTCCGAGTCTAAATTTTCTCCCTTCCAGTGTCAGTTTTCAGGCTTGAAAACTTGAAAGGAAGAAAGGTGGTTTAGGGATGACATTGTTCCTTAAATCTTAGGAGTGAGTGATTTGATGTTTTCTACCCTCCTCTCAAGATTAATCTTGGCGCAATGGGGTTACTGTTACAGCTGGATGGAAAATGGAATTTCCATTGTATGAGAAGTTCTGAGGTTTTTGTCTCAAATCTATACAGAAAAGCAGTGTCTGTTACTGTGTTATAACTGAACAATTAATCCTCTTCTTGTGTATCAATTACAATATGACCTTAACACAGAATGGTGAAGTCAAAATGAATGATTTGGGGATTTGAAAAGCAAAATGTTCACATGGTTTTCAAGAAAAAGTTAAACAGAACGTGGATGTTAGCGTGGAACAGTTTTTTTGCTGTTGAATTATCAGCTTTCCACAGAAAAAGCATTCCAGGTACATCCTTTTAATCAGGTTTTATTATTGCTTTTAAGTGCTGTCTAACACAGCACAGGGCTGGAGGTGTTTTCCAACTCTCCTGACAGCAGCGAGGAAATGGGAATTGTGTGGAGCAGTAAAAGGTGTGAACAGGGGCTGAAGAGAACAAACAGGACAAAGTGGGCAATAGGGACGTGAGATAAAAGTCCTGAATCAATGGCAGAACTCCCTTCACCTTCAGCAGTGCTGGGGGTGAGGGGGGCGTTTGGCATCCTCACCAGGGTACCTGGGCACTGGGGGGCTCCCAGAGAGCTCAGAGCTCCCCAGCAGCTGCAGGAGAAGCAGCTGCTGCCTCCCTATCCCCTCTGCAGCAAAGGTGAGAGCATCACCTGACTCCCCCCGGAGAAAGAGATGAGTCTCTTACCCAGGGAATGGCTCTGGAAATCGCAGTGATTACACAAACTGCGCCAGGAGAGGCTGATTGACCTTGGGAAAGCACTTCATACCTCTGCAGATTGTAATCAGGTAATGTCTGTGAAGTGCTCTGAAGGCTTTGGACAGAGAATGTTGTAAGATGATCCCAAAGGCAATAAAAAAGGGAGAAATGCTGTCCAGCCATACACAGAACTGTATCCTTGAAATTACATTTCCTTCCTCCCCTCTCCTCCTCCTCCTCCTCCAAATGTGGCACCGATTTGTCAAGTCTGGACAGATAATCCAGAGCTGTGTGCCTGGTTTATCACCAGGAATGGCTGTATCACACCTGCACTAGGCAGGATATAGATTTTGATTAACGAAGATAAATCCAGAGGATGTCTGATGGTTGTATTTTATAAATCCAGCAAGAAAAGACTAATTTCTCTACAGTTGTGTGTGGTATGTGTGAGCAGGAGAGCCTGTCTGCATTAGCATATAAATGCAGTTAAAGTGAGACAAATACTGGTGGCTTTGGCAAGCAGGATACCTCTGGAATCAGGAATGTAAACTGTTTAGAAAAGGCAACATTTCTGTTTAAATGTAAGGAAAAGGCGGCCGGGGAAGGTAAACATCCTCCCAGAGCAGAAATCACCGCCGGAACTCTGGGGAAAGGTGGACCTGAGAGGTCTGGAGCTGGTACCTGGGCACTGGCAGCAAACCCTCCTCCAGGGAGACTGTGGCACTCATGGGAAGACGGGGCAAGACATATGTGGGAAGACACACAAGGTGG
This sequence comes from Scytalopus superciliaris, assembly GCA_013400415.1. Lineage (NCBI taxonomy): Eukaryota > Metazoa > Chordata > Aves > Passeriformes > Rhinocryptidae > Scytalopus > Scytalopus superciliaris. The sequence continues at coordinate 314,688 of VXBX01008231.1, forward strand.
AGGGTAATTCCCAGCCAGACTAGCCCTGAGAGCAGTGATACCTGCAGAGGGATGTACACACACTGCTCCGAGGGGTGAAACGCTACCAAAACCAGACCCATCAGCATTAACTCTCCTTCCAGATGAGGCTGGATGATTTAGGATTGCAAACTCATCAAGGGTTTGGCCACTCCTTTGGTATGTGCATGTACAATTCCCACCGCCAAGGGCTTGCCAGCTCCGAGCACAGAAGAAATGACAATAGCAATAAGGAACCTTCAGAAGTCTTAATTAAGCAGTGACCCGAATTTCTCTCTCTCAGCCTGGAAAAGTTTAAGGTAGAATAAGGCCTATTCTGTAAGACAAGCGGCCTCTTTAAAACCACCTACTGCTTGGCTTCATGGCATGTTTACATGGGGAAGGAGAGGGGGGAAGGCTAGCAAGGCCCCAGGTCTGTGTGAGCCCCCCCTGTGCCCCACAGACACTCTGTCCACTCACAAACAGCCCCGCTGCAACACCAACTTTCTCCAAACAGGCAAGATTTTGTCTGTTCATCACTCAAGGTTTGTTTTGGAAACAGCTGTTAGTCCGTGTGGTAAAACAGAAGATGGAAAGTGTCACAGGAATGTGGTTGTCATGCGAAACCTTCCCCAGGAATGGCAAGGAGATTTATATTCTGCATTTGGTTTTAATTTGATGCATATGGCTGCAGATGCCTGAGATTGGGGAATGGCACTCGCAGCCAGGCTGCATTTTTCAGGGATGGCTTGTGGCCGAATCCAGGAGGAGAGCACACTGCAGCCACACCATCCACCCGCACCGGGCAGGACCATCCACCCTGTCCCCAGGGCTCTGAGGGCAGACAGAGCTGTCCCCCTGGTGGCACTCAGGTGACCCTTTGCCTTCCCAAGTCAGGCCCTGAGCTGTTCCCCCTCTGTGCATCCTGGTACCCTGATGCTGCCTCCGCACAGAGATGAGACTCCAGGATGCACAGCACCCATCCAAGGATTCCCACGTCCTCCAGACTCTCAGGTAAAGCATCCCAGTCCTTTCCTACCCATCTGCTCACTGCTGGCCATTGCTTCCTTACAGCAATTATTTCATGCCCAGCTTTAGCCAGGGGTGCAAGGAGCGGGCAGGCAATGTAGAATTATGAGTTTAAATACTTTCCCCATCCTCCCTGCATTTCTTTTGGGAAAAAACCAACCAAACCAAACACAAACCCAAACCAGATGTAGCCTGTGTGCTGTGAACAGAGTGGGACTCTCACGAGTGGCCCTGGAGATAAACAAGGCTGGGCTTGTAAAATGGAGACTGGTGGTGTGGGGGGAAGGGAAGAGGGGTGAGAAGAGGATCTCATTTTCAAAGGATTAGAAAAATGTGATGCAACTCCTTTAAAAGAAAGGAAGAGAGAGGGAGAGCAATGCAGGGAATGCCACAAAAGTCATGTAGGCAAGAGAGTGCAGCTGGCTGAGTTTGAAAACAAATGATTTTAATCAGCTGCTATTCAAGTACTGTCAGCTCTGATTTACTGTGTGCAGCCAATTAAGGTTTTTGGGGGTTCAAAGGTTAGGAGTGGAACACAAAAGCATGTTGTCAGGAGACAGGAACACTGAAGCAAGAGCAGGAGTGGGGCTCTCCCAGCCCTTCCTGAGATAACCCGGTGTTGGCTCAGGCTCCCCACCTGCACAGCCTGCCAAAGGGGCTCATACCAGCCACACCGAGGGCTCACCTGAGTTTGGGCACCCTGGCACCAGGGGTTTCTGTGTCAGCCCAGGCTCAGGCTGGGTGACCCCTGGGCACAGCCCCTTCCCCAAGGATCTGGAGCAGTGCAGTTGCTCCTGCTCAAACCTGGGATAGCCCAGATCCTCTGAATGTGCACAAAACCCGATTGAAAAGCTTGATAAAAGGAGCAGAGGCCTTTTAAACGTGCTGTGACTAAATGGGACATGGTCTGCAACGATGAAGCAGCCACACCATCCACCCATCACAATGCTTGTGATGTCCCTCCAAGTTTCCTTTCCCAAGTTTCCTGCAGCACCAGTGACCTGTCCAGAGGGTTTCCTGAAAAATGTGTCTTCCAACTTTATCAGTCTCACACAAAGCAAGTTACTTCCATAATCTAAAAATGACAAAATGACTCGAGGTGTCTTCCCCCTTCTTGGATCATCACTAATATATTCAAGGCAAACAGATCCAGTAAGGCTGTGATATGAGCTTTCCACAATTAATTAGTCCAGCTAAGTACTAAGCAATGAAGAGAATTAAAAAGAAAAACTATCTTCCCAAGTACAGAGCTATCTGTGTGTTTGCACAACTCCCACCTTAGTGGCAGATAATAGTCTGGAGTCTTTGATCCTATAATAACTCTTACAACTATTAGTATTGTTGAAATGCTCCAGGCTTTGGCTCCTGGCAGTGCCTGCTCCGGGGCTGTGCCGTGCAGAGCAGATGTCTCGCCGTGTCCCACAGATTATGGTCGGTCGGTCCTGTTTGCCCTGAGATCTGCAGTTTCACTCATCCCAGAATCGTGTCACCCCGCTGTCTTTGTTCGTCCTATTTAGCACTTTGATTTGTGCAGCTCTGCTAAGAATCTCCCTTGCAGCTTGTTGACTTATCACTCATCCCCGTGAGTTCCCATTCTCTCCTCTCCTGACAGCTTTGCCTAATGTACTTATTCATTCAATTTAAATAAATCGAACACGGGCCTATGACAGCCGATAAGTGAGTCACACAAGAACAAACAGAAAGGAAGCACTGCAAATAGTCAAATGTCAAGTAGGAATGGAAAACTGTCCCTATAGCTCCAGCGAACCTTAGATGTCTAATATTTATGGCCAATTGATGTCATTAGAAAGTAAATAAGCCCTCTTATGCTGCATTACAAAAGATTAACTGCAAGCAATGGAGTTTAAATAGCACAGATAAGTGCAGATGGAAATAAACCTGTTTAAAGCTGGAAATATTTGCTGAACCTCCTTGCTGCTTTTAAGATAATTGATCTCTGTATATCTGTATTGAATCTCACCATAAAAGCTTTGAAACGTCTTCTGGCAGAGCCCAGCACACTCGTGACTCAACCTCTCCTTATCTCTCCAGATTGCAGAGGGTTTTTTCATTCCTCAGCACACTGGGTGGGGAGCTCGGGGCCAGTGTCAGCACTTTCCATCCCGAGATGCTCCGGGCTGGGGTCCTTCACCCTCTGATGGAAAACCACCGACACCAACCTTCGCCCAGCCCCAGTTCAGACCCCCGAGCCAGCGTGAATGTCTCTAACCCTGCAATTTGCCCAGCCTCAAAGGACATCAGAAAAATAAATAGTCTTTTAGGTTACTGGAGTGTGCTCCAGCCGAGGAGCTCTGAAACAGCCCAGCGAGGGAGATATTAACGAGCTACATTTTGCTGATAAGGAAAGTCAGCGAGAGAGGAAGGAAGAAGTGATTTGCTGCCTGCTGCACACACTGGTCCCTGGAGCACGTCTCATCCAGGGCCATGCTGGTTCCAGTGTCAGCCCTTGGCTGGGCCAGCTGGGAGAGCCTGGGCACAGGTACCCCAAAGCCCCCCAAACCCACCCTCAGGTGAGCAGCACCTGGGAGAGGGGCAGAGGGGATGCCAGCCAAGGGCTGCTGAAGAGGGCTGTGCACAGCAGGCATTTCTGCAGTGCCTCTGAGAGCCTTTGGGCAGGCTTTGAGGACACGTGGCCAAGACAATAACTCAAGCACTGGAGACAAGAGCAAGCCCCCACCCGAGGAGCCCGTGCCCTCCGCGCCCGCCCGCCGGGCACCATCTGCAGCGGGACTCGGTGCCAAGGCAGCGCTGCACCACTTCTCCGCTGCAGAAACATTTATTTGATCCTCCAGCTCTGCTTTCAGGATGATTAATCTGCGCCCGGCTGTGTGTTTAGGCTCTCCATAAAGGCAGGTGCATGTGTTCGTGCGCCGCTGCTGTCAGGGCCGTTAATGTAAGCGTCTGTTTTACAGCCCAATTGACAGCAGCATTGTTCTGGCAGGGTTACAGCTCTGACATGTGGAATCAATCTTTTTAACCTGTCAATTAATCAGTGGGCAGCTGTCAGCCCAGCTGAAAGGCCTGAAGGACAGTGCCCTTTCAATGGATTATACTGGATGCTCAGTGGAGTAAAATTGAACGCTTCAGTCTCAGGAACTCTCCTTGCATCCCGAGCGATGCTCCATCTCGCCTTTCCTGCGGGAAGCAACATCAGGCCCTCCTGCCCAAAACCAGGCAGGGAAGGGTGACAGTGAGATGTCCTTGCTGTGTGTAATTGCTGGATGAGCCACCTCCAAAACAACCACAGGGCAGGGCTGAACAGATCCCTGATCCCTGCCTCCTGCTACTTCCCAGAGCACTGCCAGACTGGCAAGGTGTGTGAGATACAGACCCACTTTTGAGGGTTGTCATGGGGAGCAGATGTCCCTGTGCCTGGCACCCAACAGACCAGGATGTCCCCAAGCCTCAGACCAGTCCCTTGGGGCTTGGGTATGTAAGTGTGTTGGTATGGGCTCCCCCACCAACATCCTGCACTTTCCCTGAAATGCTCGGATCCCAGAACTGCTCCAGGTAATTTCCTCCTGCAGCTCCTGTCTGTAATTTCCTTCAGGGGTTAAGTCTGTCCCACCAGTTCCTTGCTTTTTCCAAGGATGGTTCCCACACCAGTGAACAGGTACCTGAAGGAGCTGACAGTGGTGTGTAACATGATCTCCCTTTTCCCACGGCACGCTGGGATTCTCTGTCTCACCTTTGGAGCAGGTGTCAGAACGGGGACAGCAAACATCCCCCTCAAAGCACCTCGGAGTGGCCAAGGTGCCCTGGCAGGGAGCAGCTCCAGCAGGAAACAAAAGCATAACCTTGAAAATGCAGCATTTCCCTGGCCCCCTCAGCCTAATGTTCTGTGGTGTTAGTTGAGCGGCCACTAATTTGATTCATATGAGAAGCTTGACCTTATTCACCAAGTGTTTTCCAGCCTGGATTTCTCTAACTGCTTGTTTATAGAGAGTATATGGAGCATTTAATGTTTTTTCAGCTGTTTAGGAACTTGATTTTTTTTTTTCTAAAGGCAGTCCCAAGAGAGCAGGGTACAAGTCACAGCCTCCTCCCTCCCCTCCCAACCATCAGGGTGCTCAAACCCCCTTCCCTGCTCTGGTGCTGGGCAGGGAGAAGGGATAATTTATTTGGTGGCTGCATCATTACGTGGAGGTGACTCCAAATGCTATTATCTTTGTTTAGCACAAGCAGGGAGCAGTTAGTGCTCTCCGGGTAATCTATCTTAGGATCAAAAAGCTATGGAGACACAGAAAAGCTCTTCTCAAGCCTTAATCTCTCAGCACCACCGTTCTCTGAGCTGAGGAGGGGCAGGGACCTGGGTGCCAATGCCTTTCGTGATGATTTTAGATGATTGATCTTTTTAAACTGCCTTTTTCCTTGCTTGCCACGCAGACATGGATAGATGGAGCATTTATAGATTATCCCTGTGTGAGATGGCTTTGGACAATTAGTCACAAACTAAGGAGTCCCACCTTGGTTTTCAGCCAGGGGAACACATTAAGGGGATCAGGATCTGCAGGTCTGGATGCCAATCATGTGACAGGGAACAGCAAATAGTAAGGTGGGAGGCAGGCACTGACCATTTGTATAAAACACCTGATTATCTGCCACAGGGGCTGAGGCAGCCTGCCTAAAAAGCAGTTTGAGATTGTCAGGACTTTGACAAAAGCACCACACACCCTCAGAGGAAAGTTGGATGCCAAGGAGCAGCATGGAAAGGACGAGATGTGCAACGAGAGCAGGTCTAGAGACAAACCTCAGGAGGGCATTGGCTCCCAGACCTCTCCCAACAGCCACCGTTTTCACTTGATTTATTCTCACATTGCACTGCAGGAAATAGAGAAATATTATCTCCTGTTTACCACCGAGCTGAGATGGAGCACCCGGCCAAGGTCACAGAGCCAGTCTGAGGCACAGAGTGATTGAACTGAGGTCCCTGTGCCCACCCAGACAGCCCAGCTGAGCTCAGGGACCTGGGCTCGGAGAGCTCCTGGCAGTCTTTTGGTGAAAGACACTAAAGAAGAGCAAATAGCAATTGAAATATTTTCATCTAGGGCCCTGTTATAAAAAGAATCAAGTCTAAGCACCAAATGGCTCCTAATTTGCACCTGACTGTTTTAATCAAATTGAGCTCTCAGCCCTAATCCTAAACCAGGCTTTTCAGAAAAGATTGCGGAAAGATTATTCATCAAGAGGAGCAGAAGCTCAGAGAAATCATTAGCACCTATTCTTTTGACAGAGAAAAAACGAGGTGACCTGTTCCTCAGCTCAGCTCATGCCTGGATCCCCCCCATCCCTGCCAAACCTTCCCTTCTGCAAAGCTGTTCACCTACACCCCACCTGTCAGCAGGCCATCAGCAGCACCATCCCAGCTGTGAGCTGCAGGATGGTTTTGGGGGGTCCACAGCCTGTAGGTTGGGTGCTGATGGGAGAGCCCAAGCCCCCTTTGATGGCCCGGCAAGGTGTGTGGAAAGGCACAGGGGCAACACCAGCCCAAGCTGAGTTTAGCAGAGTCCCCACATCCCTGTGGGGCTCTGCAGGGGTACAGGTCACCCACACTGGGGTTACTCAGCTCTGTTCCTGCTTCTCTCCACCCTGGGGTACACACCCCAAGGTAAAGCCCTAAGTGACAATTCCCTCCCACGATTACGACTTGGATGCATTTGTACCTACTGATGATTTAGGTGCCAAACACTCTCTCCTCCAGCCACAGAAACAGGAGGATTTTAAGGTGAAATTGTCAGATCAAAGTGAGTTTACAGAGCTCCTTTAAACAAATTTTTACAATAATAATTTCTCTGTGCAGCATCTGCAATAAAAGCCAATAGATTAGATGGCCAGGGAGCGAGCCCTGGCTGTAAATCACTGCAGGGCCTGTGCAGGCTCCTGCACTCTGCCTCCATGGTTTATGGTGTCATCCCAGTCCCAGAATCCCTGGAGTGAATTACAGCCTCGCAGGCAGTGGGTGCCCATCTATTATCCTACATGTAAACAGGTATTCAAATAGCAGCTTCAGAGCCCTCTCCCTGGCATTTAATCATGCCTGTAATCTAACCCCAGCCCTTGCCAAGGTCACAGCTCTGATTGCTCCTGCTCCAGCAGCACTGACAGCCTCAGACAAGCTGATTGTCCCCCAAATTAACTCTGATGCTCTATACAGAATAATTCAGTAGCAACATGGTCTAATCACCAACCCCGAGCCTGTCTCCATCCCTGTGGCAGAAGGGGAGCCTGATGGCAGGCTGGGGCTGCTTGGAGGTGTGCAGTATCCATGGCTGGGATGGAACATCCTCCAGACCTGCTGTGGGCTATGCTGGTCTGGTGGGAATCCTGGGATCATCCCAAACCTTATTCCTGCCCTCTGATCCTCACTCTGGCAGCAAGTGCCAAACCAGAGCCCTGGCTCCCTCCTCCACCTCCAGCTAGAAGGAGAGTTGTCTTGGATGGCCCACTCCAGCCTTTTGTGACCAAATTTCCCCTCCCACCCACACTAAGAGTGAACTGGGAGCACACAAAGCACTTGGTGCCCTTCTCCCTCTGGACACCTGGATTCACAGGTACAGGGAGGTGCAGTGCCCAGAGTGTAACTCATGGAGCATCACACCTGACAGAACAGCCCAGACACAAACACATCCAGACCCTGTCCCATGCTGAGCCCAAGTCAATGAGATTTGAAGGTGCTCAGCAAAACCTTTTAAAGGATCCTTGAAGTGGAATCAATAACCAGTTCATCATCCTCCCTGCTTCTCTTTCCCCCGTGACACCTTTTCTAAAAAGCAGCTGAGAAATTTCTCAGTCACTGCCCAACTAGCAGGCAGTAAATCTGCAGAATATAAAGATGATTTTCATTTCCATTGGGTTACTCTATTTTTCTCTCTAAATATTTCAGGGGACTTCGATTCATGGCTTCTCCTTTGGCGTTAAAAGAAAATAATAATAATTTTTTATTTAAAAGGTAGAGAGCAAAGCCCCGAGCGCCGGGGCCTCTGTATTGTGTTTCAAATGGTTCCCAGCTTCATTACTAGCTCTAAGCAAGTTCTGTATACATCACCTAGTTTAATTCAGCAATATCATCAGTGTCAATGGGCATCCAGCGGCTGCCGGCTATTGGTCATCTGGACCTGACACAAACTCAATAAATACTCCATAACCCCTGACAGCCGCCAGCAGATTAGCCCGAAATGAGCGATTGCCCAACCAACACCTGCTGAACCAAATCACCACCGTGAGTGATGGGCCTGCACCCAGCTCTGACCACAAGTGAGATCAGGGGAAGAATGATTTTATACTTGAAGAAAAGAATTAGAGGTGGTGGCTGGAGCGATTGGAAAACCTTCATGAGGCTTCCCAATCCTTCCTGCCCCCCCTGGCAGGACGGAGCTGCTGCTCCCCACCGGAGGCACAGCACAGGCTGACCACAGGGTTCCGACAGCACCAGCAGGTTTTAGCATTCTGTGCATTATTGATGTGGCCATCAGCAACTCTATTTCATGTCCTTCTGTATTATTGCTGCAAATGATTATTTTAAACTCTTTGGTGAGGCCTTAACCACTGCTTAAAAATCAGCGCTTATTTAAAAGTGTCGTTTCTCAAATGGGGTTTTGGGTGCAGCAGAACAAGAGTCTCCACTGCTGATCCCAGGCACTGACCAGAGCTCAAACCACAGCACCCAGAGCCAGGTCTAGGCATTACACAAGGTTCTGGAAAGTTATTGATGCTGAAATTCCAGGATCTGTTGCAATCTTGAACTGCTACTTACCCGTGGCAAATTGAATCATAAAACCACAGAATAGTTTGGGTTGGGAGGGACACTAAAGCTCATCCCTCTGCCCTGGGCAGGGACACCTTCCACTAGACCAGGTTGCTCCAAGCCCCATCCAGCCTGGCCTTGAAGTGCCTTGCAACCTGATTTTTTAGAGCGCTCAGCTCTCAAGAAAACCACAGGTAATACCAATGCATCGAATAAATGGAGCTAAATCAGAGCAGCCAGACCACGTCCAGCTTTGAGCACATGGCTCTTGCAGTGTCTCAGTTTCCCTTTAGGCTGGTCAAGAACTATTTCTCTCTGCTTAGGGGCTTTCTGATCTTTTCCTCCAAAACTAGACTCTTTTTGGCTTGCCTTTCTCCCTATGTCATCTCAGGAGTGATTCTGCACCAGAAGAAACAATCTGGCACAGAACTTGGACTGACTCAATTTGCAGCAGACAATCCTGTCCTTGCCCAGCAGCTCGCTGCTCTGGTGGGATGCTGAGCTCCATGGATCCTCCGGGACTGGTCCTTGGGCACTATTTCCCAGTGCTTGGCACTGGTCCCTCTATGGGACCTGTTTGTGGGAATGGAGGGTAACGGCCCTGCGTGTTTGATCGTGTTCCTTTCTGTCTGCTCAGAATCTGTCAGCGTTTTCACTACCCAGAATAGCTGTCACTCCAGTTTTGGCTCTAGGATCCTGTTTTGATTCCAGCCCTTATCGAGTTTATCTAGAATCCTTCTGCTCATTTAAAAGAAAAAATAAAAAAGCCACCCAAAAAAAATATCTCTTATTGAAAGTGCTTTTGGAGTTTGTCTGAGTCGGCTCCCAAAGCACCCTGCATGGGTTTGATACACTCCAGCCTAATTGATGTCCCCGGATTTGAAGAGCTGTCTGGATCAGGGGCCCGCCAAAGTCTTTCAGAGTAATGTGATTTGCTGGAGAGCCCTGGTATAGGTTTGCAGAAACACTGCTGCTCCCGCTGCCAGCTTAAATCAGATACCAGCCTGACCTCGGCAAGCAGTGTCTTCTCCTATAAATTTTGGCATCACAGTGAGTTACATCATTCGTGCTGCATTATGTGCTGTTACAGACAAGAAGTCACGCAAGTTAATGTGGCATCTGGCTGGAATTTAAAGGCAAATGCACAAGGCTGGAAAATCTAAACCCACCTTTGCCCTCACACCCACAGCTGCTCTGCCAGCCTTGCCCACGGCTGGAGTGGTGCTGCTCCCACAGGGCAGGGATGTGTCTCCTCCCAGGGAGAAGTCCCATATTTACTGCTGGAAGGCTTTTCCTCCCCACTCTGCTTTTGACAAGAAGATGAAAAGGAATCCTTCATCTTTGGGAGGCACTGACTGACTCAAGCTCCATCTGGGGATGCTCCTGAGCGTGAGCGCACTCGGGGATGGCAGTGGGCGATGCAGGGACATCCCACTCGGGTCACCTGTCTGTCAGCAGGCAGGACACAGCCTTAGGCAGCCCAGGAGGGCACAAGTGCTCCCAAACATGACCCCCTGCATGTTTCCAGTCTCATTCATAGAAGGGCTCTGCAAATTCTGAGCTGTGTACACACGTACACAATGGGAGGACTCACACCCTCAGTGCCAGCCAGCCTGTCCTTGCTAGACTCAGGGGAATCACCACGTCCCAGCTCTGAAGCAAGAGGATTTTGCAGCATGCCCAGGACCCCTTGGCCATGCCTGCGGTCCATTGCCAGGCACAGCTCAGTGTCATGTCCCCAGTGGTGTTGGATAAAGCCCCAGTGCCCATTCCCCTCTCCATTCTCTTCCCACGCCGTGACTGACAGGCAGCCCTCGGAGAGAGCAATCACAGCCATGCTCACAAATGGGCACTTCTCTCATTCCTGCTTAATTTGCTCCTTGCTGCTTTACAGAACCCCTCTCCAATTAGCCGATTAGGAGTTAATTTGATTTGCTCTATCAGGACTGCAACCCACAGAGTGCCACAGTAGATGCACAGAGCAAGTGCTCACCAGGTCCAGCCCAAATTCCATCCACCTTCCTGTCCTTCCCTGAAAGGCCGGGACAAACACTTGCCTAAGACAGGTGCCAAACTCCCCTCTCCCAAATCCAGCACATCTGTGTGCAAACCATGATTTTTCCAGAGAAGAAAACCTGTTTTCTGTTCTGGTTTAACTCTAACTGATGGTGCAAACACAGCAGTGTCCAGAGGCTTCACCCTTCTTCTGCCAGGAAACACCAAGAACTTCAAGACACCTTGGAATAGGGAGAAGAGATGATGGGTGGGGAGGAAACAGGCCATAATATTACAAAGCACCTGGTGAAAAACTACAAATGGATCATTGCATTCTCTGTCTACTCAGCTCTGCCTTGAAAGAGTTTTTCACTATGATTGTAATTGATGTTTTCCTTCGTCCTTGTGAAATGGCTTAGTGGTTTGGAAATGATTTAAAGGAGGGATAAATATGCAAAGCCCACGCAGGTTTCTGTCAGGCTCAGCTCCTCAGCTCCCTTCTCCTTCCCCCCTGACACAGCAGGGCACCTGGCACCGATCGATCCCTTCGGGACACTAATAATTCTGTCAGACGTGTGTGACATCCTCAGAACATTTCTGATCTACTCTAAACTGGCCAAGGCATATTACGTGTTGTGGGTGTTTTGTGGGATCAATTTTAGGCCAGTGCTGCTGGAAACTCACATAGGAGACTGTCTGAATTGTCACTATTGTTTTTCAGTAGCAGGGACAGATAGAGAATGAGTGTGACTGCACACAGCCACAGCAACTCACAGGCTCACCTATGTGCTTTAAATGCTGGCTAAAACATCCCACCCTCTTTGCTGATCCAAGGGAGAGGATCTTCCTGCAGAATAAACCGGAGGAGAACGTAACTCTGGAGAAGGGGAACAGCACAAGGAACAGTTTAGCCCAAAGTACCTCTGACTGCTGCAAACTTCACTGGAGGTGCAAAAAGGGGCATGTTTCTAGAGAAGGCCATTTTCAGATTTTCAGGAGTCAGGATCAGTGAACTCCTCCAGCCCATGACACAAAGAAATCATGAGATAAGAGCAACAGACAACCCAGAGATCCCACCAAAAAACCCCAGGGAATGTGTCACCTCTCTCCAGACTGCTGTGACCAGCCACGCTTGGAAAGATCTCACTGATGGGATCCCATGAGGACACCCCTGGGTATTTCCTATGAGACCTCCGTGCTCCTCAAGCCTATTTCCCACTTGGTCAGAAATAACCTGGATTTGACGGCCTGTCAAATATGTCACAATGACTGGAAAGAGGGTTTAGAAGGCTGAAGAGGAGTTTCTAGATGAGAGGGGGGTGGTGGCTGGCTGAGTGCCTATGGAAATGAGGATATTAATGGAGCTGAGTTTGTAATAAATCGGAATTTATGGTACAATTAGCACCTAGAACCCTGGATGGGTGTCTCTGATATTTTAAATCTAAATAAATAACTACATTAACACTATCCCTACTAGTTGTTTTTTGTAGCATAGCCAAGGCCCAAGTAATTTACTAAAAATAATGAGCCTGGCTCAGTGAAGACCAGCAAGACTGAGACAGCTCAATGGGGTTACATTTACAGAAGGATACTTTCCAGATGTCATAGTGACTGGTAGTGTAGGGGACCAGGTGAGGAGAGGAAATAACTCTGGAGCCCAAATCACTCCCCAGAACAGCACTTGGAGCACAAACCTCTCCAGGCTCAGAGTCAGCCCAGCAATGCCCTCCAGACACACACCCTCCTGCAGAATGACTGCTCAGAAAATCACAGACAGTCCTGAGATGTTGTTGTTGTTATTGTTATTATTATTCTTTTAAAAAGTCCCCTCTGCAGACTGCTGTGCTGGTGACATTCCCTTCAAACCGCAATAACTAACCTGTCACAGCCTACAAACGCTGACAATACAGCGCCGTGTGGGGCTGACTTAATAAACCTCATTTACATTCATTTTGATTCGCTCAGGCATTGAAAAACATTTCACAGGGAAAAAGAAATAAGTAGGAACCTCTCCCAGCTGACATGATGTTTGCTGATATGATACGAATGGACTTAATAGCAGCACGTATGAGAACATGCATTCCTTACAATATTTGCAAATGGGCTTCTTTTTATTTACTTGTGATTTTTTTCCCCCCTTCCTCTTTCTCCTTTGTGCTGGTGCCACTTGTGCTGTGGGAGCACTGCCATGACCACAGCTCCCTGCCATGACTGTCCCTAAGAGCTCATGTCCTACTCACCCCTCTGTTGGATCAACCCATGGGCAAGGTGGGGAAAATCACAGAATCATGGAATGGTTTGAGTTGGAAGGGACTTTAAAGATCATCTCACTGCACCCCCTGCCATGGGCAGGGAACCTGCTCCACCACAGCATGGTGAGTTGGTTCTTGCACCAGTTTTTCCACTTCTCCATAATCTGAGGCTCTTCTCCCCACATTCCTTTTCTAGTGCAGCTCCCTGTGACAGTTCCAATGTGTCACTGGGAGCTGCACTAGAGCCTGCACAATGTTGGAGGAATCTCAACAGGGCTAAAAGTTTATCTTACCTCAAAGAGTGATAAACACTCGAGGCCTGGTGGTTCTGTTATTTCTGCTGAGATTTTTCCTGCTGACATTGGTTTAAAATAAGTTCCTCTTGATTTACATCTGTCTAAGATCAGAACAGAACAGAAGGAGTTTCAGCAGAACAGGATTCTGCAGATGAACACACGGGGCTCATTTGCTTTCTCTTATCTGATTTGCATCACTTCGAGAGACAGTTTAATTTCAAGCACTGGTCCTGAGCAATTGAGAATAGGAAAAAAAAATAAACCCTCAAACCGGGAAAAAAGTCTCCCAATTAAGCAAGTCGGAGAGGTGTGGGAAACCTTCTGGGAAGGGGGAAGCAAGACCACAAGATGAAAAATAACACCAAGGGGAAGGTGTAGGGAAAAAGGAACTTTGCTACATGTGCAATCCTGTGGCACTTCAGGACAAACACACAGCACAGTCTGCACTCACGGCTGGGCTGTGCCCGGCTGCTTCTCAGCCCCCACATGTTTGCAGTCAAACACTTGGCTGTGTTGTTCCTCTGCTCCTCCCTGCCTTGCTCCTGCAGCCACCACCTTCCCCAGAGCCAGGCAAATTGACAAAGCAACAGGAGAGGGAAAATTGAGTTGTCTCATTCCCCCTTGGGGAGTCTCACTTTCCTGCCCGTATTTGAAAGCGCTCATTTCCTACATCTCCTGATGAGAGTTCCCATCGACCAGTGACCCCTAAATGCCTGTGCCCATCAATAGTCCCTGGTATCTTATTGACAGGAATATTGACAGCTCTCCCTGCCCAGGAGAGCTGGGGCTGTGGCCACGAGCTGGCAGGGGCTGCTCCAGGAGCAGAAATGGCCAAGACTGACACTGTGGAGGAGTTTCCTGAGCACAAGGGAAGAGGCAGCTGTGAAGGCAGCCAGTGGATCTCCCTGTTGTTCACATCAGCTGCCTCACCACATCTCATGCACTTATCACACAGCTGCTCCCCAGCGCTCAGATGAGCTGGAGCTCCACATTTGGGTGAGCAGAGATGGGCAAGCCCTTCGCAGCTCTGTTCGTGGGCCTCTGCTGTATGTTCCTGCTAAGAACCATTATTTTTTTGAAGTTCTCATCAATGTCCAACCAAAAACTCTCCCCTCCACTGTTCCTGGCTCATCCATGCTCTACCCAAGCCATCTCTTTTTGCTCCCAGGTGCCTGCAATGCTCAGTCCCCAGTTACTCACACAAGAAAGATGCTGCCCACAGCACAGGAGAGCCCAGATCACACCTTAGACATCAGGGGCACCCTTTCTAAAAGGCTCCTTGTCCCCATCTCCCTGTCCCAGGAGGTGCAGAGCCCCCTTATACCCCAGTTTTCCAGCCCTCCATGTGCTCTGCAGCTGCAGGAACACCACATGGGCTGTGTGAAGCGTTTGCAGGAACCCTCCTGGCACATGCCTGCACAGCCCACCCCTCATCCAGGCCAGGAGCTGAGGGGAAAAAAATGAAAGAATATTGAACTTCTAATGCACTGTAATTACCAAATGATCCTATCTCAGAAGCAATGGGGCCCCATGGGATTTATTGCTGTATTAACAGTGGTTTTCCATTGCATTACTTAATGAATAATGTCTAGGCTAATAGCACACACACACACACAAAAAGAGTGAGAACACAACTCCAGTGTAATTATTATTTCTTCTAATGCAGCCACTTCTTGCATAAATACCCATCTCTCTTTATTGGGTTGTTGTTTAAAAAATGTTTCCTATTAAATTGCCATCGGTGCAAGGCATATATTACAGTTATTATTTTTACTTTTGCTTTACACAGGTATTTTCCCACTCCCTGACACTCTCACACACCCAGCTGACCACTCAGCTCCCATCCATGCCCCTGGTGCCATCCTCAGATCTGTTCCCTGGATTCTCCAAGGGCCTCCAAGATCTCAGCTGTGCAAACAGCCCAGCCTCTGTTTATTTTGGTAGCCTCACAAAATATTTATGGAGAGTTATTCGAGCAGAAAGGCTGAATGGAGATCATTGCAATGTGTCAAATTAAAGAGTGCTTAATGCTGCCTAATCTCCTGGTAATTGCTGTTGTGGCAGGGGATGGCATTGGAGCTGGGTAAGAAAGCTAATGACAGGCTGAGGGCAGCTCCTGGCACCAGCCACATCCAGCAAGTGGGGCTTTTAATCTATATTTTGATCCATATATTGATCAAAGGACCCCTCGCCATTCCAGCAGCATCCTCACTCCTGCATATGAGTTACCTGTGCAGTGGCAATGCCCCAAATGCAGGTGCCCTCAGAGGGGCAGCCTGTGGCCCACAGAGCTCATCATCAATTAAAACAAAGCAGACAATGAAGATTTATCATCTCCATTGCAGAGCTGGGGAATTGAAGCATCTAGAGACTAAGAGACCCAGGAAACAACAATAATAAATGTTCCTTGCAACTGCTGATGCTTATCTGAACTTCAGTTTGTGTCACACTAATTACCAGGGCAGTGTCTGATTAGCTCCCTGTTCACTGGAGGATTATTGTGCCTATCTGGGCATCCCATGCTCTGATCACTGAGCTTCCAAAACAACCACCTGTAGGGCACAAGGGACTTCCATCCTCATAGTTTGCCTCATTTTTGTCCTTGAGGGGGTCAGCAGCAAGTGGAAAAGGGAGACACTGGTATGATGGGTTTCAGGGGCTGGGCCAGTCTGGTTAGGGATAGGCTTTGGAAACTCTGGACATATTCTGAAGGGAACACTGGCTTTGTTCCTTGAGCACTCTTCTTTCCCTCTTTAATAATAATCCTGCTTTTGGAACAGCAAACCCATTGCCCTGGAAACGAGCTGTGATGTCAGAGGAAGTTAGTTCCAACATTCTCAGAGGAAGAAGCAGGTTGGTGACTCTGAAGCAAAAGGGTCCTATTTCAATGCCAACTACCCAATATCAGCACTGGAAAAGACTCTCTGAGCTCTCCCAGATGCACAGGCCCAAGTGGGGCACATTTTCTGAGGAAAAAAAAAAAAGTGTGAATCAGCATTTTGCCCATCAGCAGCAGCTCTCCAGCACCACAAGCACGACAGTGAGTCAATCCCTGGCAAAGCCAGCACTCCCGCGATGTCCCCTCTCCCACCCCTGACTGCACACCTGAGTCACAGCCCAGAATTGTGGCAAATCCTTACTGTCCCAGGAACTTCCCCAGAGCCTCAGGACTCCCCACATCCCACTGCTGATGTGGAGAAGCCCTGTGGTTCAGGGTGGGAAGGGGGGGATACGGGAAAGGGCTCGATGAGGGGGCTGAACCGGTCTGTTCCAGTTACGGAGCTCAGCAAGCGAGAGGTTCATCATTAACTGTCAAACAGCGGTTTTAATCAGCCCTGCTCCTCGGTGGAAGATAGATTTAATATCAAGGCACATTTTCAGAGCCATTAGTTTAATTATGACAGGTGTCTGCAAACTGGATGGCTCCGCTTTCAGCTCTGAATGACAGCGCTTAATTCCACGGGNAATATATATTTCTCTCCTTTTGTTCTCTTTTCTCTGCTGAGAAAATGAGAGCTGATCAGAAAATTGCCCTTTAGTGAAAGGCAAAATAATTTTCCTTGCCTATTAGGATGGGTATTACAGGTTAGGAAGGCTGTGCCCCGTGGTCTCTGGCCAGACAGAAGCACAGCAATTTGCTGCTTAACCTTTCCATTATCCATCTCTCTCCAGTGTTGTCCCAATGAATAGGTAAATAATCAATAATAACAAATAATGGAAGGTTTGGGTACCTATAGGATGCTGCTTACCCTTCCAAATCTGCTGGAGGGAGGTCATCCCGCTGCAGCATCTGCACCTCTCCCACCTCCAGCACTGTGCCAGGTGAGGAAGATGCACATGGTGCTCCTCCTCCCTCAGTGTTCAGCTGACAGACACTGTACAGATCACAGCATTTCACACCCACCTGTTTTATGCCCCAAAAGGCCTTCCCCCCTCGCCCTTGCTCCCTGGAAACGCAGAGGTTTCACATGGGGCAGGGAGGGATAAACCCACCCGGACTTTCGCATCTTCGGGGAAGTTCAGACTAACTTCGATAACGCAACACCTCCAGCCTTGCCCTGTGCCTTCACCCCAGCCCCACCAGCTCATCAGCTCCCGGCGCGTGAATGTGCTGCTTTCCCTGCTGGAATTGCTCTGGGATTTCCCGCAGAGCGGATGATGCTGGGAAGGAGGGCAGCGGGACGGAGCGCGGATGCTGCCGGCGCTCTCCCGGCCGTACAGTGACCTCTGCTGCAGAGCACAGCAGCTGCCAGCCGGGCTCGCACAGCCTCCAGCTCACAGCAGCGCCGCACCAAGAGATTTTCCAGCGCCCCAAGTCCCTGCTGTGCCTGTCTCTTTTCCCCTCTCGCTTCGCTCTTGGGTCCTGCAGGGGTAGACCCACTGTCCGTCAGCCCCCCAGTTTCTGCCGGGAATCCCAGAGGGCAGAAAAGGAAATTAAAGTTGCTCAGGCTGCCTGGGACACGCTGCAAAGGGGTTCTCAGCAAGAGGAGAGTTTCTCCAGCTCTCCCAAGACAAAATCCCGCTAGACCGGGTTCGCTCAGAGTTTCGCCCCGACATCCAGTGTGTCACCGCCTTTGCCGGGCAGCTCCGCAGTGAAATCAGCCTGAAATGTTCCCAGGCAACACTCCTCCGCAGGGAAGTGCCAGCCTGGCACGCCGCAGCTCCCCGGGCCGGGGAAGTGCTGACACAGCAGTGGCCGCGGAGAGCGGAGCCTGCCAGCTCTCCATCCCGCATCCACGGCCCCGGCGGTCCCGGCTGCCTCCAGGGACCCTGCGCGAGAGGACAGACCCTCGAGCAGCGTCTTTTCTGAACAGGGAGCCCCCCCCCCAGCCCCAAGGCCCTCCATCCCAGCCTCTGTGCAGTCTGGAGTCTTTCAGGCTGTTTCTTAAAGGTCAAAAGGAAATATCACTTCTACTTTTCCCCAAGTCTGATGTTGAACATTGAAGTCTCCAGCCAGCCCTAAATGCTGTTATTTTTTACTTCTAATTCACAGGGTCCCTTGTTATCTCCACATGTCCATGACCTTTCTGTCATGTGTTTAGGAGCTGATGACTGGGAGCTAAGACATGCCACACTCATTCCAGTTGTGAGACAAACCACACCAGTCTCCAGGGGCATCGGGGCAACCCCTTCTCACCCAGCACTTCCAGGAGCCCTCCCAGCCCCTGCACCACACCCAGAGACATCACTGGGTCTCCCTGGTAAAAACCAGATGGGCACTGCCAAGTTGTGCTGATTTTTGCAGCTCAGTGTCTGGCAGAGGCTCCTGCAGATCTGCCCAGGGCACTGCCAGAATGAAAGAGGCCTTCAGGACTCTTTTTTGCATCCCTTGGTACATTGAACTTGTTTCAGTGATGATGCCAAACTCAGGGATGCAAAACTGGTCTGGCTAGACTGGCATTCAGTAGGCTTAGAGACTGGTAGAGGAATTTTAAAGAGCACTCAGGTGATGGAGGCACCCAGCATGGACTGGATTTAAACGGAAATCAGATCATAATGCCTTGGAGGTTTTCCACAGCCCTCTACCACCAAGTCACCACTTACACCGATTTGTAAACATGGCCTGTGGGTGCAAAATTCCAGAAAGCCACTGGGATTTCATGGGAAAGAGACATTTTTCAGGATCCATAACCAAAGTTAACAGCAAAGTTGATTCAATTTCTGCCCAGTTTTACAGTTGCTCAGAAAAAGTCCCCCAACACAATTCAACCCCCCAAAAAGAAAAATGTGTTTCTCAAGAGTCGAGTCCCCCCCTTCCCTTTCATCCCATTTGGAAGTGCCTCTGCCCTTGTTCCTCCCCAGGAGGAGTCTGGCAGGTTCTAGCACAAGAGGAACCTTGGAGTGACAGCAGAAGTTATTTAAGTCCAAACACACAAAATTACAGATATTCTAAACAAAGAGCATGGGAACTTGGCAGAAGGAGAGGGTGTCTGAGCTACCAAAGCAGCCATAACTCAAGAGCTGACAAATGATGTGGCTTTGAAATGAATATTTGTCCTGGTATTTAATAATACAAATCCAGAGTGTGGAAATTACTACCCTGCTGTATCACATTGTCTTTAGTGCCTCCAAGTCACTGAGGGCCACAAAGACCAGGCAGTGCTGTGGTTTATATAATTCAATGTCTTTCTTACAATGTTTTACTGCAGAAAAACAAATCAGCAGGGAAAGGGGTTTCCCTGCTAGTTTCTAGGCCATTGCTCCTGAAGCTTTGGAGCTCAGAGAGGCTTTGAACTGCTCCCAAACATCTTCCTGTCTCAGAGGAACCCCATTCATTCTGCATTGATGCACACATGGGGGTAGTTTGGGGCAATAACAGATATGGGTGGGTCAGAACTGAGCTCTAAAACAGGACACAAATGGCTTAGGAAGGGCCAGAGCACCAGTGACCCCACACCTGCACTGCCCAGCTCACCTGGCTCAGCAAATACCTCCTAAAAACACAGCATTTGGTGTCCTGCGGTCACAGCCAGGTGCTGCCCTTCTGACAAGGTCCCTGCACCTGGGGAAGGGAGTCCAGCCTTCCTCAGCCTGCAGGAACCAGCCTGTGCCAATGGCCAGGAATTCCCAGACATGTATGACCTTCCTCGGGGAGCTGCCCAAGGAGACCAGGAATTAGACAGAGCTCACCCAAACAAAGCAGCAACAAATAAGAGAGAATACAAGTGTTCCCAGTAAGTGTATCCCATTCATCAGAAGCTTCTGTTGTCCCCAAAGCCAACTTGATGCCAAGGAATGTCCTCATTTTGGCGCAATCCATCACTTCAACCCCACTGGTGAGTGCAGGAACCAGATTGTTCCTCCCCAAAAGCACAACAGCAACCACTGACATTTACAGATGCCATTGAGGCCCCAGAGCTCTAAACTCAGGGCACTAAAGTCCTCAGACACTTAACTCATACACAGAGTAAAACTAATCCAAGGCTCAGGCACCACAAAGCTCTGCCTTGAGTCCTCCAGAACTAGTAAGGAATCCCCAAACCGTCTGTTTGCTTTTGCTGTGGGGATGAACTTCACCCCCAGCGAGGAACTCACGGTTCCCACAGCCAGCTGGGAACTCATTGCCACTGAAACAAAACAAATAAACCAAAGCAAAAACTGGCTGTCCCATTGCAAAATGTGGAAACCACGAAATGCTTCTGTGGAGAGAAACTGACAGAACAGGTCAGTGTGGGTTTTTGTTTCTTTCACCTTAAATGCCATGAGGAATCACATGAGGAACAGTATTTGGGTGCTTCAGCCTTCCCAGGCACCCCCTAAAAGAGAGGGGCAGCATTAATACCTACACAGTAACCATAAAGAAATCACAGAATCAGCTGCATTGGAAGAGACCTCTGAAATCATCAAATCCAACTCTTGACCCAACACCTCTGTGGTTACCAGCCCATGGCACTCAGTGCCACATCCAGTCTCACCTTAAAAACTTCTAGGGATGGAGAATCCACCCCCTCTTTGGGCAGGCCATTCCAATACCTGATCACTCTCTCTGTAAAGAATTTCTTTCTAATATCCAACCTAAATTTCCCCTGGCAAAGCTTAAGCCTGTGCCCTCTTGTTCTAAATGGCGCATCACAGCTCAGGCTGCCCATGTGGAGGAGGTTTTCGTGCTGGAGAGTGATGTGAGGGAGCCTCAGCGGCCTGGAGAGGACCCTCCTTCCTCACTTGGCTGCAGGGACAGCCTGGGGAGCACCAGACACAGCAGGGTCTCTGCAGCCTCTCACCTGGGCCCTGAGCACCTCCACTGCACTCAGGTACAAATAAAACCGTCACAGGGAAGGAACTGGCGGAACAAAGCTTGAAAAATCCCCAAAGGCTTCAAGCAAACACAGCCCCACATTACTATTGCTGCAGTATCTCATTATTTAAGTCAAACACATGATTTCCAGAGAGCTGACTCAGGGCTTTTAACGCTCAGGGGGGTTGCCGATGCCATGTGCACAAACGCATTTCAGAGGTGCAGATCACCTGCAATTCACACCAAATTGTGGGGAGCTGGCACTCAAAACAGCAAGCCTGTAATTTCATATGCAGTTGCTGTTTTATTTCCTGCTTTCTGCTCTGACCTCGGTATGTTTGTGGTCCCGGATAGATACAGCAAATGGAAAAACAACACCACTTTGCTCTCATGCAAAGCTGTTACATTGCAGAAGAGGCGGTGAAATTTTATGCCTGGTGGCAAATACACAACCCATAATCCCAAGGAAAAAGCATTACCTGTGGCAAACAAGCTCCTGCAGCAGCACAGGGATGTGTTCCCTCAGAGGAATTGGCAGGAATTTTCTTAAGGTCAAGCTCTGACTCCAGGAGGGACAATACCAGATTTTACAGGCTGGCAAGCAGTCACCTTGGTGCTGTTCAGAGCAGTGGGAGCCTGTTCATTTGTCTTTCACTGTGGTTAAAAAACCCAAAATAATAAATGAGAAGGGCGTGGGGGGAAAAAGGCACATCAACACAACTCCAAAGCCCAGCTCTACAGAAAGCACTGCCAATATATAAGTTACACTTCCTGCTAAAACAACCCCCTCACAGGCTGATTTCATAGGCCACGCTAATTATTTTTAGGGCAAGCATAACAAGACACAGGTGATTTGCCTGTAGCAATTCCTCCTTATCTCAGCACAGCTCTGGATCATTCACCCACATGGCAGGTGACCCCAAACAGGTGGCTCTGCTGGAGCACATGGGGTTTTCAACAAGACCCTGAGCCCCACCAGGATATTCTCGGTTTGGGACCTCAGTCGTAACCCTGCTCCCGCTTTGCTCACTATGAGTTCCCAGTGAGGAAAAGCACATTTTGCTGGACCAGGTTGAGCCTCTGGTTCATCTTTCCATTCCCTCTCTCAGCGCTGTGTGCAGGGCACTTGTGGCTGCTTTTATTAAATCGTGTTTCTCTGTGGGATATTAAATGTAACATAGGTTTAAGTAACTCTGGGGTGCCTAAAGGGGAGAGACAGAAGATGTTTCCTCAGCATTTATTGATATCAAAATATATATTTGTATTGATGAAGCATTGGCTGTCAGGCTCCCAACAGAAAATCACTCCTGATGCAATAAACCCCACAGCCTGTTCAGCTCTGCTAACAGCAACCCCTGCCCAGCATTTAATTACCATTTCCAGGCTGAGAAAACCAGCCAGACTGATGGGAAGGGAAAATATCCACCAGCACCACAGGATCCTGCAGCACAGGGATGGTACTTGGTCCCAACATGTCCCTGAATAGGCCATTTCCAGGAGGAGAAGCCAGTTGCATGGCATAGAAAAACAATTAAAAAAGCGTTCGGAAGGGTTGGGAACATAAAAATTTCTGGCTCTGTCGTCTCTCTGTTTCTGCAAGCAGCAAAAGATCCATAATTCTCACACTTAATGTAATTCCAAGGCATCTAAAGTGATTTACAGTCAGTTTACTCAATACTTTCAGCTTTATTTAATGTAACAGTTATGGCACATAAAAAGTTTATTGAAAATCCTTTGGGAGTATGATTGAGTAAGAAACAGTCATTGCTAATACCATTACAAGAGCTGGAGAGAAGGATCCCAGCATGTTCCCCCAGTGACCTTTCTGGCTCTGTGATCTGGGGTCACACCAGGAGACCCTCCCCTGCTCCAGGGGGGAATGGTCCCATCTCCCTTCTTCCCTGGTGGGGAGCAAAGGGCTCGGGAGGCACCTCCTGGAAAGCCCCAGGATGGGAAGGGAAGGAAGTTCTGGGAAGCTGAGCAGGGAAGAATTTCCCTCCTGCCAAATTCATCCAAGCAGTTATTTATTTTCATATCTGCCATTTGCCAGCAGAGCTGAGCGTCTCTCTGGAGAGCAGAGGAGCTGTTTTGGGTGGGGTTGGGATGGAAACAGCGTTGCAGGAGATGGAAGTGCGTGGATTCCCCCCCAGCTCAGCTCCCAGCGGTGCCATTGGCTCTTTCAGCACCACCAGCCTGTTAAACTTCTCCCCAGATGTGAAATTGCAAAAGATGTTAATTTGCCTTAGCAATTAACAAACATTACTTTTACCATCATTATAGCAACAACTGTAATTTAATAATTGCCAGCACTGCTAGTGATAACATCCACAGTGGTGAGCAGCTCTCAACATCAATTTTTGTTGGATATTCTTGCAGTGTTGGCAGCCCACCAAGGCTGCCTGAAACAACAGAAGATTCACATTTATCTTAAGAGGTGAGAAAATGAACATAATAACTATTCCTGTTGCTTTGACAGCACCTACAACTCCAATCACAGCCCAAACTGTCCACATGGCACAAGTGTAGCAGGTCACAAACCCTCTGAGGGCACTGGAGTGAGTTCCCAGCTCATCCATCCCTTGGAAGGGAGGCATCAGCCTGGTTAATGCCCAGCTCCACGTGCAGCCTCCAATGTTTCAGGAGATGTGGGCACAAAGGGCGACCTTTCCTTCAGCTGGGATACTTCCAAGATCTCTCTCCTCAGACCTGCTTTCACACACAACCAACCTGTATTTTCCAGGAATCAGGGGTGAAAGGTATGTCATGGGAAGGTGGGGCGAGCCAGCCAAACCAGCACAAAGAGGAAAAAAATCAAAATGCTCTGAGTAAACTGGAATAAATAGACAGTAAAAGAAAAACATGTTCCACATGTGCATGTTCCATAAACAGAAAAAGGTTACATTTTTCAGATAAGATGGATGATGGATTGTTTAGCTGTATTTGTCAATCAAGTATTAAGACTTGCAGAATTAAAATCAGAGCAGTTCAGAGATGGGTTCCAAGCTCTCCAAAACATCAGGTTTGGCATTTCGATAGCTCTCAAGTTATCATCTCTAGACACACGAGCAGAGAGATGGATGGGTGATTTGGAGAAGAGATGGAGACATTCTTTCAAGAGTTTTTTCTTGCTTTCTTTTTTTTTTTTTTTTTTTTTTTTTTTTTTTTATAATTTTGTTTCCCAAGAGATGATTTGCTTGTGCCAAGAATCTAGCCTGGGGAAAAGTCCAAATGCAGCATTTCCTCTTGCTGAAACTGGGGCTTGGCCCAAACCAAACTCTGGCAGGGACAGGGAGAGGGGATGAGGTGCCTCCAGCCTGGCCCTGTGTGAGCGGGACAGGGATGGGCATCACCGTGGGCATGGACACACCTGCCTTGGCCCCCGGAATGCCATTTGCAGGTGCCCAAATGGTATTGCTGAACAGATGGGTGGGAGAAAAGCAGCATTTCATGCTGGAGCTGGCAGGGCAGGCTCCAACAAGTCCACTATTGTTAGACAGAAATTCCTAGAAACAGATGCAGCAGATTCAGAGCTTTAGAGCCAGTTCTGGAGTTTGGGGTCTGCTGGGAGCAGACCGTGTAGCTTATGGATTAATGTACTATTATTACATTACTCTTTAAGCTTCAAAGGTCTGCCAGGAAACTTAAGCCTACTATCTATTGAATGACATTTTAAGAACAAATAATACATTAATATATTTAATTTGAGAATAAACACATACATTATAGGAAGGGATTTTGTCTATGCTGATAAGTCAGTGCCTGACCTTTCTGCTGCAATCCCTGGGTGCTGAGCCAGGACCTCTCCCAGGAGCCTCAGCCTTAACGCTGGTCCTGCCGGCTCCGAAGTGCAGCTGCTGCCCTGCTTGGAAGGGGGAGCTCAGCCCTAATTATCCCTTCGACACTAATCTACAGCTACACTAAATCTTGTTGCCTCAAATTAGTTAATCAATTAAGTGTCAAACCACAAAATGTTAGTGATTGTGGCCTGAATTTATTGCCTTGGCACTCGCTTCCATCTGCTGCCTCTCTGCCTTGGATTTTGGGCTGGAAAACTTTGGGACAGGAGCTTCCCCTGACTCTTTAGGGAAGAGTTAATGAGGCTCCCCTGCCCTGGAAAGGAATGGGTTGGAAATGTAAAGTCCTGCTCCCAGGCAGGAATGACACCATGAACTGGGATATACCGGGGGCAGGTTTGCAGGGCAGGGCCTGGGGGTCCTGGTGGGCACCAAAGTGAGCCAGCAGCGTGTCCTGGGCACAAAGGGGGTAAGTGGCACCCTGGGCTGTGCCAGGCCAAGCCCTGCCAGCAGGTCGAAGGGAACCTTCCCCTCTGCTCAGTGCTGTGGCTTGTTCTGGGCTCCCTTTATAAGAGAGACATGGACAGACTGGGAGGACCCGGAGGTGATTAATCTCAACCACCCCCTGGTGCCTGAGCCCAGATCCTCAGTCCTTCCATGCTCCATCCGGGTTGTTACAATTGCACAAGTCAGAAAGTCACATTATTTGCACAGATTAGCTTGGAAAATTTTAGAAGCCGATCAATTTTTCTGAAAGCCTTTTCAGCTTCGGAGAAGGTTTTTTATTTAGAATTTCAACAAAAAGATAAAACTGATAACGGCAACATTTAGCTTTTTCAAAAGTCGTGAAAATATTCAGCTTTGGAAAACATTTCTGGTCAAAAAATAAAATAGTCTGCTTTCTTGGAGACAGTTTCAAAAATAAATGTCAGCCTTTTAAGTGTGTATTTGAAAGAGGAAGGTTTTTAAAAAGAGTTTTTTTGGTTTTGTTTGTTGTTCTTGAAAAACAACAACTACATTTCAATGGAAATTTCGGTTCTCGGGGAAAAGCTATTTTTCATTCAAATGATGTTTAGAAGAAAAATACTCCCCCAGTTATAGTCCCCAGGGCTCACATCTGCACCAGTGGTGTGGCCAGGGGTTCTCTTCACCCACTCACAACTCTGGGGCCAAAGCAAAAGGAAAAAGGGGGAATATTGAATTCCCCGGGTCCCCAAGCGGCACAAGTGATGCAGGGCTGGTTTTTGCCACACTGGGAGCAGGGGGAGCATCCTGCTCCTCCCACTGCCATCCTCCTGCTCCCCATGATCAGTTAAAAATGCAAATCCAAAGGCCAGGCTTTGGGAAAGGCAGCACAGGCTGGTGGGGGAAAAATTGCCAAAGCGAGGTTTATTGATCCCCAGTCGAGATTGATGGCACAATAAGAGCAGGAGGCGAAGAGTGATTTTGCTTTTGAAAACGTTGATGAATAAGCACTCAGGGGCAACAAATAGCTGGACTCCCCGGATGATGGACGGCAGCAGGCGAACAAGATGCATTTTTATAAATGGGTGAAAGGAGAGGAGGACTTATTAAAAAAAATGAATGACCACACGTGGCAGGGATATGCCACTGGGGAGAAGCCAGCCATTGATTTATGTGCACTACTGGCATTTGAAAATTCAATAATAACATTGACAAATGAGAGGCAAAGCTGGCCAGAGGACAGCAGAGAACTTGGAGTGGAGAAAGAAAATGCCAAGGTCAGGATGAAGGAACAGAAAAACATGCTTATGTTGGAAAGGTTTTGAGTTAACTCATCTATATAAAGACATTAAGAAAAATCACTCCGGGATCAGAACTCACCATCCTGACTGTGGCACCAACTGGGGACAAGTAAACAGAGGAGTTGTGGCATGCAGTGGAGCCCCGTGGGGGTATCTCCCTCCTGGCATGGGGAGCAGGGATCAGATAATGTGCCCCTCCTGCTGTTGATAAGCTGGTGCCTAGTGCTGCCTGGCACCTTCCAAAGGAAATACCTGCACATTTCTAAGGACTGTTGGCAGAATATTATTCCTGGCAAGCTGAGGGCAACCAGGACTCTGAAGCAGAGCTTTGTCTTCTCTTTCCCCTGTTCAGGGCAGGATGGAAGGAAAGCCTTGTTACAACAACCTCTCCTAAACCACATATCCCTGGCTCTTACAGGCCCATGGGAAAAGGCACTAATTGAACTCATCAAAGCCATCTCTGGCTCTCTCTTCCATAATACCTTGTCCTCACCAGCCTGTGGAATGTAGCGTGGCACATAATGTTACCTTAACATTTGATCTACTTAATAAGCCCCCCATTTTTTCTCCTCCTTGTCTTCTGGCTCCGTTACAAGTGGCAGTAAATGAGGAGAGACGGTGGAGAGAGCACCAGGATGACTGTGGCAGTGCTGTACCTTGCTCTTTCTCACCGTTGCTGGCCTCCCTCTGGGCTTGTACTCATCTCTGAAGATGCCTTTTCTAAATGCTGGGAGGTCAGAGGTGTGGATGGAACATAATTCCGTGCTCTGGTGTGCTTGGCTCAGCGCAGGAGCTCTGGGAATCCTGCACAGCCCTCCGAGGGCAGGGAAAGGACTGTGGGAGTGTGAGTTGGGGTCTTACCCCTGGGAAAACCCAGGGTTTGGTGGTTTTGAGCACTGGGAGGGAGGGGTTGTATCCTCTCTGGGGTTCAGCACAAGACTTGCTGTTGAACAAAGCAAAGGCTTCCCTCAGGGTGCGCAGCATTAGGGCAGCACTCATCCCAGACACACTGAATGGAGCTGGGAGCAGTTCAAGCCCTCAAAATACAACTTGAGATATTAATTATGGTTGGGTTTTTTGCCCGCTGAGTTTTGACAAAGAGTTAATTCCATCCTCAGCAAAGCGGCTGAAACTGCTCTTCGTGATGCTTTTCTCAGTCTTCCAGCCTGGCAAATCTCCCTGCCAGAGCCAGCTTTAGTTTTAAATATTGCCTAATATCACATCAGTAAATAGCTGATGTGCAACACTGGCCTGTGTATTTTAGGATGTGTCACTAAACAAGTTACAAACCAACTAATCCTTCAATACCAGGCAAAATCATCCCTTGGATTCACTTTCCTCCAGCCAGAGCCACCCTTCACCAGGTGATTTTGGGGAGATTCCTAAAACTGAGGCCAAAATGCTCATCTCCATGGGAGGTGGATAGAGACAAACCTTGTTCTTTTTTGGTACGATGGCAGAAGTGTCAACAGAGGGATTATACATAATCTCATTAAAATTACAGTGCTGAGAATGGAGTTTGTAGTTCTGTTGGATGTTCTCTATATTTAGATTCCATGTTGCTGTTGCCACTCAGCTCCTCTATACCCAGAATTAGTATCCTTGACAATAACAAGGTATACACATACACATTTTTGCACAGTGTGTAAAACCTCTGCAAATAAACAATATCACCTTGAGTTTCCTTAACCTGAGAGAATCTCAAAGCAGCTCATGGAGGTAAAGTATCTTCTACAGGAAGGTGTAGTGGAGTAAAGGGGATTTGTTGGATTCATTCAGGTTTTATAGTGATTCTGTGGATGAAAATAAACTGAAACTATTGCAGCAAAGGCTGGAGCCCCTTCAGTTCCTGGCAGACATAGCTTTACCCCTCTGAAAAATCTCTCAGTAAGAGTTTTACGCAAACAATTCAGGTTGGCAAGGAGGGCCCTAACTCTTGGTTGCTGAAAAAAATCCTCTGCTTAAGTTTGACATAACTGAAATAATTAATGAGGGAAAGGTTGAAAAGCTGATAAAATCTGTGTGAGCCCACCCCTCTGCCTGGCTGGGGGAGCAGAACGCTGAGAGCTGTGTCAGCAACAGGGTTTTGCAATCCAATTTGAAGCAGTGCAGCTGAGGACAGCATTAATTTGGAGTTTGGAGCCAGTACTGCATAAGCCACAGCCCCATCCACAGCTGGTGGGATTCTGCTCTGTGAGGCTGGTGAACAGCCCCCGAGGATCCAGCCACAGCATTGTAGCCCCTCTCCCCCCAAGGGTGGGAGCAGCTCCTCAGCATCACTCTAGAGCCCATTAAACCAAAAGTAAGATACCTCCAATCATTATTACTCATTTTTATGGCCACGTTGTTCACAAATGACTGAATTTAGCTGTCAAATGTATAGAAAAGAAAAATAAAATCCAAGCACCAGCCATCTGCGCCCCAGAAAGGTTTGTATTTGCCTGGTTGTTTATGGCGTGAGGTCTCAGCTCCTTTGTTTCCCACCAGGTTGGTTATCGTGTGTGAAATGAGTGGGCTTCACTTCCCCATTTATAAGGCTTTTGCATTCCCTCTCATGTGCGTGCTCACTCTCTCCCTATATGTATTTTTAGTCCATATGTCTTGGATTGACACATGAAATTGTGTTTGTTTTACTGGTTCTGTCTCTCTAATAGTTTTTCCTTGCAAAGGGATCCAGCGTTGGTTATTCACTCTGCTCCCTTCCAGTGCCATTATCGCAGGCGCTCGGTTCAATCAATCCCCTTCCCTGATAGCTCTGAGGTTCCCTGACCCATCTGAGTGTGAAGGAAATGAGCAGGGAGACTCAAACCCTGCCTGGGCTCAGCTCAGGGATGTTTGCTCAGCTCTGTGGGTCAGGTCTTCACCTGGGACCACCCCGTGCCTCTCCCCAGAGCGATGCCCAGAGCAGCCACAGCATCCCACAGCCAAGGATTTATGCTGGATTTCCAGGAGTTCTTTGTGACTGGAGAGAGGAATTCACTCACTTAACCATCCACTTTGGAACACCTCAGCAGCCACTCAGTTTTGCAGCAGTTCAGTGATTGTGCTCAGAAACTTGGGTCCTCTAGGGGCCTCTCTTAAACAAAGTGTCCCAAATCCAGTGGCCACTTACAAAGTCTTGGCCAAAAGGTATCAAGAATGAGGCACAGTTGATACAACTAAGAGTTCCACTCCATCAGACCATGTAAACACGTATTTAGCTCTAAGTGGATAAATAATCCCTCTGAAAGCCACCCACATCGAGCACTTCTCGAGGTCTGGCACTGTGCTTTGGGTGAGCACCATAATTTTCCTCTTTCCAGCTCCCCAAAGGAAAGTGCAAGTACAAGGTAAAGTCCCCGTGACTGCCTCCACTTTCATCCCTGGCCTGAGCTCATATTCTCCAGCCTCACCTGGGAAAGTGCTGTAAACAGCAGGAGTGTAAATCTGCTGAGGTTCCTCGGGCACTGTAATATACGGTGCACCAGAGAGGCCCCTCCGAAATCAGAGCTCTGTGTGGGCCCCGGGTTATTACAGAGATGCTGCAGGAGAAGAGAAGGAGAAATAAAGGGCATCCACGGACCAAACAGCTGCAGGATGGAGCCAGCCCTGGGCTCTGCCTCTCTCCAGGGCGATGCCTCTGGGAGGGACATGTTTATGAAGTCTTGCTCCACATCATGAGGATGTCTCGAGTGCCCTGATCTCAGGGGTCAGTGGTTTGTGATAACCTCTAGCAAGGATTTTCACCAGCCCCCACCTCCCTCCTCTCTCTCCCCACCTGCCAGCCCCATTCCAGCCCATCCAGAGCACTGCAGGCAGCTCAGAAGGACTGCAGGCACTGCCCAGCTGTGCTTTGGAGCTGACTGGAACCATAGAGTCTTGGAATGGTTTGGGTTGGAAAGGAACTGAGAGATCACTCAATTCCATGGGCAGGGACAGCTTCCCCTAGAGGGAAGGATACCCAGATATATCAGACAGCCACATTTCAGAGCTCCAGAAGCCAACACCATCCTGTCTTGGAGGAGCTTTGATCACCCTAACAAAATCCTTCCACAAAATACCCCAAACCCTGACAGACCTGTGCCCTGTGAGGTTCCTCTAACCCAGGAGAGCATCCCCTGCCCTGCAGCAGGACACAGGACAGGAAGCAGAGGCTTTGGGACAGGTAAAGTGCCACCAGGAGCAGGGGATGTCACTGGCACGTGGGGATGGTGTCACCAGAGCACACCAAGGGCTGTCCCTGCTCTTACCCCGAGGCAGAGGCAGCGTGTGGCCACCAGCCTGCAGTGCTGTGAATGAGAAACCCTGAGGAAAGCAGGCGAGGAAATGAATTCCAGGCAAGTGGCTCGGGCAGGGGGAGGGAAGGGGTGGAATGAGCGTCTCTCTTTTCAAGGCAGCTGGGCTTATTTTAATGGGCAAGGTCAGCAGAGAAATGACCAGGAAGAGAAATCGCTGCCATTACAAATCAGCCGCGATCTTGTATCAATTATTCCCGGCGCAGTTCCCTGCCTTGGGCTGAGGCAAACACGGCCTAATCAGTTTTACATCTACGTTTAATTTTATTGGAAAGAGGAGCCAGCAATGCATCATGGGGCTGCTGCGTGACATGAAAGGTGACCCCTGCCAACTTAATGACACAATACATAACCCTTAATGAAGTCACTATCTTGTCCTTTTTTTGCTGTCTCAGCCTGATGATTTATGATGGCATCATTTTGCTTTGCCCTCTTTTCATTTCAGCTTGACAAAGTGGATGAAACAATTATCTTCGTTATCGGCTGGAGCAGTAGGAATGTGATGGTTGAGGATTTCTGCAGGTGCAGGGCCTTGGCTGGGGATCAAGTGAATGGAAAAATACGCTTAGGAAAATTTTGGGGTTCCCCTTTTCTCTTCTCTCTCTCTGAATGTGGCCTTCTGAAGGTGGAGAGAGGGTCCCACCAAGCCTTGAAGTCCTATATCACTGTGGCAAGAAGTAATTTCAAGAGCTCTCTGGAACAACAGAGAGAAGAGAGCTGGGAGGTGTCAAACCATTTCCTTTTTCAGCTTTTTTCCCTCTCCTCTCGTCTTCTCTCCTCACACACCTGTAGTGGAATGCTCTGTACCCCCAAAATGCCTGGCAAAGGTTATTGGGCAGGTATGGAGCTATATAAAGCTGGCAATAATGACTCTGTGCCTCTGCACTTGCAGATGTGTGAGTGTTCGTACCTGATTTTATGTATAATTAAAACCAGTGCAAGGCTGTGCATAATCCCTCAGAGGTGAGCCCGGCTCTCCACACTCACAACTTTGTGGCTGCCAGTGCATTATAAACCTGCTAATTGTAACTAATTGTAGCTCGATGCTCCCATGAAAACCACAGCCCAGCTCCTTCTACCAGTTTTTAGAGAAAATGGGTCCCTTTTCCCCTCGGTGCCCACAGGGGTTGCATGATGGAAGCCTCCCTCCAGGACAGGGATGCAGATGGAAGCTGACGGCTCAGCACTTCAGTCCTGCGAGGCAGAAATGACAAAGTGCCCTCGCTGGCCATATGCTTGATGGCACTTGGAACTGCCACAGCAATGCTTTTGGCTGGTGCTGCTCAGGGTCTGATGTGGCTGTTGCTGTTTACTCCGCTTCTTCTCTCCACTGAGATGATTTGGGATGACTGGGAGCAGACCTTTGTAGCACTGCTGAGGCTCATGAACAAATTGCTGCAATTCCTCACTGATTTTAAGAGATAAAAACACAGCCTGTTCCCACCACGTCCCTTTGCCTGCACAGGGATGTTCCTTGCAGGAAGTTCAGAGCTCGACCATTGCTCCAGTCCACAAGCTGATGGAAGCCCTCACCAGTCAGGTTGAGCCCAAGAGGTTTCTGCTCCATCTTACACTACTCAGCTACTCCACCTTCCTGCTCATGAGCTCCTGGAGCCTCCTCTGTCAGCAGAGCTGGAATTAAATTGTTGTTCCAACCCTCAAACACAGCCCTCAGCCAACTCCATCACACCGTCTTGCTCCTCGCCATGGATTTACATACTCAAAACATGACCTCTTTTTAGCCACAATTTTGATGTTTTTGGAAATAGTAGTAATGAGCCTTCCAGGATTTTACAACCACTGCTTCAACCTTCTAAGTGTTCTTACTTGTAGGTCAAGACCTCTGAACACTGAACCAGTCAGAGCACATCTAATTAAGTTCTTGTGCCTCATTCCTGACTAATATAAAACATGCTTATCAACCCAGATTCTGCACTAGGGCTCCATCCTCCTCCTCCCAAGGAAGGCTTTCTCTCCATGCTGTGACCTGAGCGGGGTTTCTCAGGGAGGGTGGGGAAGGAATGAGAAGATAAATGTAGTTTGGCAGGACATTAAAGGAAACCACAATATTGCCTTGTAATGCAGCTCCTATCTGATCAGAAGAGTCAAACGGTGCCGGAGTTATGTCTCAAAGGAAGTGGAACCAGCCGCCCCCGTCAAGCTGATTGCCGAGATCTTCCCTGAGATACTCCTTCTGTCTGTCAGAGATACCAGCTGCTGAGGGATTCCCAGCATGTGCTGCAAGTGACCCCGACCCTTCTCCTGTCCCCATCCCTCAGGCTCCTCTCCCTCCCTCCAGCCTGCTCCCAGGGCTGCAGCCTGTGGAAGGGACACAGCATCACTGGCTTGGGAAGGGACACAGCCTCACTGGCACTGAAAGGGGACAACCTCACTGGCACTGACATCCACACTGGGCTTTCCCAGCACGTCAGGGGCTGAGAAAACACGGCCTGGCTTATCTTGGAGAGCAGAGGATGTGAGAGTGGGACGCAGTGATTGCTTTCTCTTACAGCCAAAGAAAAACCTGCAGCTCTCGAATTGCTCCTTTAATTTCCTAACACCTTCCTTCTGCCCTCGCAGGAGGCATTTCCTGCTCCTCTTGTCAGTTTGGACAGCATCCTAGGAATTCATTCACATGGAAGGTGGGAAATGTGATGCGTTGGCAGAAAACAGGCAGCAGCCTCCTCTAGTACTTTCAGAATAATCTGCACAAATTTAACTAATTAATTCTCAGAGCAATCCCAGAAATTATCTAGGTATCAATGCCATGGAAGAGGGGAAGGCCAAGATCACCACGATCCAGGGCCTCAGGTGGTCTCCACACCAGACCCCCTAAAGCAAGGTGTGCAGGATGTGGCCAAGCCCCCCAGCACCTCCTTTCTAGGGGGGAGATCCAGGATGCAGCTACAGAGCTACAAATCCTGGTTAGACTCAAATACATCAGGGAGAGAAGAAAAGGCTCTTGGAGTGACTCCTCCACCGTCAGGATAATTACAGCCAAGATTAGAACTGGTTGGAAAATAGGAGCATTTTACAAATGAAGGAAGAACTAACTGTAGGGTAGTTTAATCATAATTAATGGGAAGACACTGCTCAATGAGTAGCTGCATGTGGGCCTGGCTGCAGCTCCAGCAGCCGACTGTGATGTATCGTGGCTGCTTTCTAATCCCCTCTCTTTATATGCCCATTCTTTCTCATGTCCTTGCTTTAAGAGGCTTTACAGGTTTTACATCATGGTCCTTGCTGTGGTATCCAAGGGTATTTAACTGCCAGGGTTTGATGCATGGGCCTTGGATTTGGGAGCAAACAGCAGTGAAGCTTTCTTAGGAAGGGTTAACTCATCCTTCCGCTTCGCCTGCCCCTGGCCCCGCTGCCAAAACCTGGCTCCCTCGCCTGCCGCTTCCTCCGCGTGTCAGCAGAGGAAATCCGTAATCTCCCAGCTACAGATTTGGGGAACTTTGACATCCCCTAATGAGGTAAACACATTACTGTCATGTACAAACAAACAGCAACAAATTAGCAGCTGACACGTGCAGGAGCCGCGGCGCAGCAACACGCGGCACTCATTACACTCGTTACAGGCAATTAAGGGCTGCCTGTGCCGCTGCTCATGAGGCGTCGGGGCTCGTCCTGCTCCCACCCCTCTGCCTTCCCCACCACCCTCCAGCTGCCTTCTCCTCGTAGGGTTTGCCCCCGCTTTGCCATCCGAGTGATGGAGGGCATGGTCAGGTGCAGCACAAGGTGCCACT
Organism: Scytalopus superciliaris; assembly: GCA_013400415.1. Lineage (NCBI taxonomy): Eukaryota > Metazoa > Chordata > Aves > Passeriformes > Rhinocryptidae > Scytalopus > Scytalopus superciliaris. The sequence continues at coordinate 349,340 of VXBX01008231.1, forward strand.
GGGAGAACTGGGGAAGACCACTCCGGTTTGTTCTGCGAGGAGCTGGCAGGGCACAGTGTGGGCTCTGAGTTCCCTGAGCACACAGTCTGGTCTCAGATCCCTGGGTCTTTACTCCTAGTTTCTTGCTTGAGGCCCCATCCCAGGAAAAGAGCTCAGTGGCTAAAACAAGACAGGGAGGGGAGAGCAAGGTGGGAGTGAGAGATGGATATTTGACTTCTGTTTTAGCAGAAGCCTCTCTATTAAGTGAGAGCCAGGACAACAGGCCCACGGTCAAAGGGCTTTATTATTATAATTGCTTTGCAAGGGTGAAAGCCTCTGGATAAGAACCCAAATCACTCATCACTCAGAATAATAATCATGAAAAAAAGATAAATAAATAAAGGTAGGATCCAGCCAAAAAAAAAAGGAGCTCACATTATCAGCCATTAAACCAATAATCCATTAGTGACCAAGGTTGCTGAATAATATAGTACTTTCCCAGTACCCATAATTTATACTGCAGACTAGAGAATAGACACGATTATTAGAGTGAGGGCTACTGGATGACACATGATGCATGACCGCGCGGCATTGATCTTCACACAACAGGAAGGTGTCTAGACGGGGAGATGTATGGCCGTGCGATCCAGAGCGGGGCATATTTCATGCGGGGCCTAATGGAGTGGTGGAGGCCGTGATGGATGACTCGCAGGGTTCCAGCAGCAGCGCAGTTATAGCCCTGCTAATGCGTGACCTCTCCCGCTCCCCGCGTCCTTCATTCAGTCAGGGTGACCTCATTTAAAGGGATGGAAAATGAGAGGCGCAGAGTGTAAGGGGGAGGGGAGTGGAGGGGGGGAGAGGGGAGGAGAAGAAGAGGGAATAAGAAAAATAAAAGGTAAGGAGAGGGCGTGATGTAAATGAACAATCTCTAGTGAGCTCCTGCCCTGCCTCAGCCTCGCTCCAGCACTGGGGCTGATTCTGCTCCTGGTTGGACAGGGTTACTTCTGGTTGACACAAGAGAGCACAGCAAGGCCCTTGCAGTGGAAGTCTCAGCCTTGCTTGGGCTGCCAGAGCTCATGGGATTGGCCCCCAAAGTAGCACCATATCCCATCTTGTGGCCAGCCTGATTCCTTGCCATGCTAACAGGTGACAAACAGATACAGAGTTGGTGTCTCCTCCTCCCACCTCGGCACTGGAACCCCCCAGCCCCTCCTCAGCAGCCCTCCCTCCATCTGACCCTCACCCACCATTCCTCTCTCTCACAGAGACTGAGGAATTGCAGGAACTGAGCAATGTGGAACACCTGAAAATCCCCAAATGTGCAATAAATCTGAAATGCTCAAGTGGGATCAAAATTAATAAATAGTGGCCCTAAAAAAACTGAAACAAATTAAACCAGAACCCCACTGTGAATTTTTAAACTGGGTCAGGTTTGATTTTAAGTGTAGAATTCAAAGCTAGCCGCAGAGCAGAGCCTCTCGTGCTGTCGGACACGGCACAAATACGGCACAGACACGGCACAGACACGGTGCAGACATGGTGCAGACATGGCACAGACATGGCACACATCTGGCACAGCTCTGCGGGACTGATGGAAACCAGAGCACCTGCTGACCTGCACAGAAAGGGCTGGGGATGCTCAGGGCACGCCAGGATGGAGGAGGAGGAGGAGGGAAGGAAAATGTGACTCCAGGCAGAGCTGGAACAACTTCCTACATTCCCTCAGGAGCATTGGGAAGGACTGATACAACCCTGGGCTGAGGCCCCCCCCCCCATTTAAGGTTCTTGTAGCCATTTCAGTGTGTCAAGGCTGGAGGAATTCTACTCCACACTCCAGTACTTTTAGCACGGGAGATGACCAGCAGTGACAAGACCCAGCTATTCTAGTGCTCCACACTGACTGCTGGCACCTGCTTCCAGAACCCTGTATGGATCATCAGAAGAATGTGGGGTTTGGTTTGGTTTTGGTATTGATTTTTCCCAGGAATTCTTTTAAGTAAAACAGAAATACAGTTTTTTTATGGCATTTTGTCATATTTTCACACCTAACAATACCACTTTCTGATGAAAACCATGATACTATAGGTAAGTAAGATACTGAGCCTGATAAAACAACACACCCAAGAGCTCTGAACTGCTTTGTCTGAGGAGATGGAGGACAGAGCCCAGGACGGAGCCCAGCACAGAGCCCAAGCCCCACAGTTCTTGCTGACCTGCAGCAGAATATTGGCCTGCAGCTACCCCTGACAATGGCAGAGAATGGATCTGCTGCTCCCTCCCTCCAGCCCTTGCTGAGTGCCCACAGCTTCTCCCATGATGAGTTCTGTGCCTTGGCAATGAATCCTACAGGGTCCCCAAAGGCTAAATAAAATGGTCTGCTAAAGCTGAAAACCGAATTGATAAAAGAGACCTGTTTGCTTTCTCCCTCCTGTTTGGATTCCACTTTCCTCACCCCTCATTGTTTCGGCTCTCCTGGACTGGTGCCCAGCACTGTTGTCAGCCCGTGTGTCTGTGCGAGCAGAGACAGCCTCCGCCCCAAAGAACTTCCAGGCTCAGTAGTGAAGACAGATGGATAAAGGGAAAGATGATTATTGCTGCGCAGAAGTAGGAAACTAAAGCCTGTGGAACGTTTGCAAGGGAAAGGCCAGGGCAGCACCAGGAGCTGAGCCTCGGGCTCTCGGGGCTGTAACCACAGGCATGTCCTTCCTCTCCTGAGCAGGCAGCACTAACACAGCTGTGCAGGAGGGCACGGCATGGCAGAGGGGAGCAGCAGATTTTGGGGCCTTGGAGAGGCTTTTAAATGACTCTACCTGTGCCTGCCCTCAGCCCTAAACAGCATGAACCCCATACCAGCATGCCAGGTCCTCCTAGGACTTCTGCAGCTCCTGGAAAGCTGTCTCACCACCCATTACAGCAGCTGTGCATCTCCCTTCTCCAAATCCGTGTATGAATCCACTATACCCCTTGTTCCTTCCTCCAAACCCACATACAAATCCACACAACCCCCCTGCTCCTTCCCCAGACCCGTGTACAAATCCCCACACACCTCTTGTTACGTTCCTTCCCCTCCATGTCAGGGCTCCAACTCCCCAAACTGCCTGGGAAGAAAAAGAGAGAATGGCCATTTACTGTGTTTCTTTTACCATCTGGGCTTATTAAAAACTGCGCAGCAAATTAAAAATAGGTGGGAACAAAGATGGGGGAATGACATAAAGGGCTGCAGAAAATTCTCTGTGTACTTTTAAAAGCTGGAATTGCCATATGGACTGGCAGAGAGACATGTTTTACATTTCCACTGGTACATGACTGACATCATTTAGCATTAAGTTCTATTTGAATAAAATGGTAGTAGACATTTAGGTAATATTACAGGGCAATAAATGTTTTAAAGAGCCTTGGGGGGATGCTCTTGAAACACAGTCCAGACCAGAACTCTAAAAATATGTCTTAATATATATTAACCTCTTTTAGGACTTTTGGCTCTCAAACAAATAATGGAGGATAGAGGGTTTTTTTCCCCCCCTCCCCTTTTACTCTCTGAATTAAGAGTCCCTGGCTATATTTTTCCCTTTTTTCCTCTTTAGCTGTGCTGGGAAGAACATGAGGGAATGTAGTTAAAATTCAAAAAGGTTCCCCTTTATCATTACCATGAATCAACACAATAAATGAGCCCCTTCAGAGCACGGTAATAAGAATTTGATAAATCATCAGCCAAAAATTAACTAGATGTCAAAACAATCTTTGGGAAGTGTGATGGATTAGGGGCGATAGTGGCAATTAATCTCCCAGCATGAGTTCACAGGAGAGACTGAGCGCTGGGAGATGGATAGGGGGGAGACCAAGGCCTCACAAGGTCAGGACACTGCGGAAAGGAACGAGAGAGGCAGAGAGAGACGGAGAGAAGAAGAAAAAAATTCCACTGAGTCGGCAATACCCGGCCCCCGCAGCCGAGGTAGAGGTCAGTCACACGCCTTTGAAAACCTCTCTGTCTCCAGCTGCTCTCGGTGATGAGGAAGCACTTTCTGCTCCTGTAATAAATGCCACGAGGCAGCTCCCGGGTCCAGCACACGGCTGGGGAGAGCCGGGGCTCGGGATGCTCTGCTCTGAACTGGGAACGGGGCGCCGGAGGAGGCAAATCCTCCTCTGATGTGGGAATCCATCCATACAGGGCCTGGCAGTGGCTGCACATGGCTTGACTAATTCTGCCTGAGCACAGGAGGGGACAGTGCAGGTGGGAAGTGCTGCTGCAACCAGAAATCCCCATCCAGCTGGAGAAAGCTTCCTCAGGCTTCCAGCTGAGGCTTCCAGGCTTCCAGTGTTCCTGCCCAGCATCGTCCAGCCACAGCTCCCAGGGCCAGGCTGGGGGCAGCAGGACCCCTCTGCCCACACCAGGAGAGCCCTGAGCAGGGAAGGGTTTGCAGAGTGGCACTGTCCAGTGGAGGTACCACGGAGGAAGGTCCACAGCTCATCCAGCAGAGCAACTACTCCCCATTCTCCTTCTCCATCAGATTCAGCCCTTGAGAGTTCCATGTAAGACAAACTCTGATCTAGACTTTCTGCAGCCACGCTGCTGCTGTTCTGTCTCACCCCTCTGAGCCTTGCCATCCCCTCCCTGAGAACTGTTTAGCATCTCTCCTCACATCCTCACTGCTGGAGCACAGCTGTCTTTGATGCACCCTGTGCTCTTCCCACAAGGAACAAGGACCAAATGTTGGTGGCACATGAAGAGCACCCATGGGGTGAGGAAGGAGAGCCTCAGAGTGCCTGGGAATGGCCACGGACACTGGCACTCCCCACTGCCACCTTCCCACTGTACCCAGGGTGAGAGGGGCAGGGAACAGCAGCCAGGGACAGTGTTTTGGCTTCCCAGAGGTTCCTCTCCATCATCACCTTGGCTCACTCTGACACCAAGAACAGCTGGCAGAGGGGAGGAGGGAGCTCTGAAGAGTCCCATTGCTCTGCTTGTGATCTGAGAGCCTCTCAAATGGGACAGGACCACATGCAAGTGGCACTTTGAACCTGGGCTGTCAAAGTGGAGACTGGAAGCAGCAGTGGTTGTGAAATGAAACCAGGAGTGGGAGCACCAGCACCGATTGCTTCACTCCTGCACATTCACACTGTTGATAACACCTTTCTTAAATATTTGCATCCTTAAGAAGCAGCAGCCTTTTCAGTTGGATTTTTGTTTTAAATTCCATTTTTCATGATTTTCCCTGGGTTGCTCGTACAGTTTCGTGTAAGAGACAAATGCCTGGCAAATGTTGGGATGCTGCTGGCTGCTTGGTGCATATCAATGTCAGAAAGATTTCGGCAGGAGGGAGAGAGAAGAAAACACCCGCCCAGCTGGAACGCTCTCCCCAAATGCCTGTCTCTTCTCAAGACAGACAAGGCTTGGATAGGACAGATGTTTCCACCCAAAAGCAGATGTGAAGATGTTACTTTCCCAGGGAGGAATGTGGTGGGGTTTATTATTAACCAACAGTCCCCACATGACAGCTTCCCTTGACCAACAGTTGGAAAATCTGGAAAAACACGGAGCCCTCTAATCCAAGTGGTGGCAGGAAACAGCCAGCCCTGATGGACTCCACTGATTTATTATTATTAATTACAACCTGGAAATGACCAAGAACATCTGTGAGAGCCAAATGTGGAGGAGAAAGAAAGCTTGAGCAAAGGGGCCAGATTTTTGATTCTATGACAGGCTTAGAGTGCTCCTGAACTTCAGGAGAAGCAGCTGGGAAGGCAGCCTGGGCAGGCCCTGGGAGGCAGCAGCAAGGGGGAGTCAAACAACCAGCACCACTCCTGCACCACACATGGGGTGCAACGAGGGCCTGAGCAGCCTCCCCATCCAGCACTGAGAGTGAACAGAGCATTTAAAGCACCGGTGTGTCCCTGTGAGCCACGTGGCAGTGCAGGAGCAGCACCACCAGCCACCAAAGTGTCCCTCCTTCTTTCACACATCACTCTGCACACACTCTGCACTGTCTGCCCTGCAAGCCTGTGCCCTGTTGGTATGAAGGAGCTGCAATCATTATTTCAGCAAGCAGGGTCTGCAGCAACTCCAGGTTTGACAGGTGCACATGGATTTTGCTGGGCTGAGAGGCCAGTTCAGCTTCACTAAAAGCCTTGGATTTCTTTAGTCCTGTTGCTCTGTAAAACGTACACACTTCCAAATTTTAAAACAAACACTGAACCAGCCATTACCTAATGTAAAACAAGACATTCTCTGCTGCCAGCCCCACCTCAGGACACCTGGACACTTTCCCACCAGGTACCAGAGAGTGGAGGCTCCTGACATGCACACACAGCTGCTGCTAAGCCACAACCTGAGAGCTCCTAAGACATCTGTTTATATTTTCAGAGCAGTATTAACATTGTCAAACCGTGGCAAATCTGCTTAATTTTCACAGACATATGTATAACACACAAGCCAAAATACACTTAAAATGGGACATGTCAGAAAATAAACAACTATTAACTAATGAAATATAAAGGAAGTTGGTTTCTGCGCTTTCTCTCTCCCAGTCACATCCCCTGCAGCCACAGGTCCGTCATCTCCTCGTGACTCCCTGCTCAGCCTCACACCCAAAGACTTCTGCAGGAAAATGCAGCTGCTTCCAATGGCCAAAGTGGCCATCCCTTTCTCAGGGAAAAAAAAAAGCACAACATCCACATGAAAAATCAGCCTCACCATAACCCTCCCTACCTCTACAGATTTGTAGAAATTGAACCTGAACAGGTTATTTCCACCTCTGCCCTTTTCCTAATTTTTTCTGTGAGGCATGTACAGCTGAGGGGTGAGGAGAAGTGCCCCATAATTGGGAACAGCATCTCCAAGGGGCTTTTCCAACGAGGTGCAGATTTCTCTGGCACACATTGTCAGAGCTGAAGGCAGCATAATGAAGTCCAGAACTTTTAGGTTTCCCCTTTAATATATCCATCATGTCTAGATCCATTATTGACATGTTGACTTTCTTGTTTCTGATTTAAGCTGCCAGACTCAGTAAAATTGCCTTGACAGCTTTAGCATTTGTGGCAGAACACTGACATGATGTTACTTACAGCTAATTAAAGTTGAGAGCATAATAAACAATCTTGGGATCCTAGCAACCCAATTTCCTCGGGTATTCAGTTTGTTGGATCTTGACCCAAGTTCTTTGAAGCTCCAGCAAATTCTTTGAGTGACCTTCCTGCTCTGAGGGTACTTTGGAAATCAGGGCTGGAAAACCCTGGGAATGCATGGGCACAGCTTGTCCAGAGACATGGGGAGTGACGGGGAGCCAGGGATGGGGAACTGGAGAGCAAACAGGAACCTGTGAGGTGCTGGGAATGGGTTTCCAAGGCCATTTCCCTGAACAGAAACGGGCCAATGGGTTGGAGCTAATTAACAACGTGGTGAAAGCAAGCAAAGGAAAATTTAGACTGACTACCAGGAAATCTTCCCTCTGGAGAGCTCTGCTGGGCTGCAAAATACTCTCTGGAAGGAAGCAGAGCAAAGCACTCTGTTGGAGCCACTGAGAACAGGCTGGCACCGCAGTGCAGAGTGGGGGGACCCCGGCCAGCACTCGGGCTGGGAGGGTGAGTGGGAACCAGAGCACTCCAGAGGAGCAGGTTTTCTATTACTAGTCCATAAGGTCCTGGAAACTTTAACTGATCAGTTCATTCTCCTTTCCTCCCCTGTGCCACCCCTGAAGCAGCTTGTTTCACACACAGGTGCCTGTCACAGTGTGAAATTACACACTCACAAAAGAGAAAGACCAGTTCAGCCAAGGGCAAGATCTCACCTTTTCTACTGACGAACATCTTTTTGTTACTTATTTTGTTATAATAACAAAAGAACAAACCTTGCCATACCCAAATCAGATTCTCAGAGCTGACTCAGCCAGCAAAATCAGCATTTTTTTTGTCTGCAGTGAATCAAAAATCACTACTCACTTGTGCAGAATCAACTGAAATTTGAGGTGAATTAAATCCAAAATCTCCCTCTGTTCCTACAAGTGACTGACATGTCTTCTTTATTGCCAGTTTCTTGAGTGCTATTGGACTGATTTCTCTCATTTTCACTGTATCTCCTCATTCTGCAAAGTAGGGCAACAACAACATTTCACATCTCTTGCAAAGACTCAAACGCAGAGCGACACCCTCTCTGTGAGTCATTAGAGACACTGAACGTTGTTAGAGCAAACAAAGGTGAAGTTGTATTAAGTTAACTCTCAATGAAAAATGTTCTAGTTCCAGCATGTTAACTTGCATTTGTGCATATGAAGAGCAACTGCTGAGTCACAGTGAGGTGATGATGCATCTGACATGCCAATAGATAATCTTTAACTGATTTAGTAAGCCAGTACAAAGGCTGTGGCAGAGCCCTTAATCTCTTAATTCACCTTAAACCAACCTGAAACTGAACTTCGTGTTCTCACAGTGGTTTACTGCATTGAGAGAGCTTTCAAGACTGTTCTTAAAAAGACAAAACTTCTGGGCCCTGGAGGTGAACCAAAGCACATGGTGAGAGAAAGGCCCTGTGAGACCAAGCCCTTCCTTGCAGGTACCCTGATGTGTGGTGGCTCCAGGGACCCCAAGAATGTCTCTGCAAGTGCTTCAAGTTTGCACTTATAGGAGTTTTAAGTTTTACACGTTGGAGGATGCTGAACCATCTATGGATTTTGCAAATCCCTGTTCCCCATTCCATACAGCAGAGAGGAGCTACTGGCCAAGTGAAGTGAAAAGCTCGGGGGTTAATGAGTTTCAGGGCAGAACATCTCCCTGGGCCTCTTGTGAAGAGCAGTGACATCACCCCTGATCAGCAGTGCCCTGCCTGTGACTCCACTGCTGTGGGGGAGTGGGATTAATAACCCAGGGCTGGATGTCCTGCCTGTTCCTGACTGGAGCTGCCATGGGGCAGGGAGAGGAGCTCAACTACCTGACAAATGTAGCTGGAAGTGCTGCAGGGGGAAGCCTTTTCCCAAGGGTGACAGTGGGACCTGGGAAGGAAAGGTAGTGGAGAGGGAATGTGTCTCTGCTTCTGAAAAGTGAAGGAGGATCCCAGCATCTCATGCCATCCTTTCCCTGGAAAGCTGCATGGGCTGGACCCGAGGCTGGAGATGCAGAGAAGAAAAGTGCTCACAGCACTCACTCCCTTCCAAGTTTCACTTCCCGCTTTAGTACTGTCCATTTCCCGGTGTTCCATAACCCTGCCCTTCAATCCATCAGCCCTTGGAGCAGGCGGGTGCAGGGGGACAGATGGCAGAAAGGAAAGGAGTATTCATTCCCTAGGCCACTGCTAAAATCCCAAATTTCCCAAATCCCTATGGGTTGCACCCTCTCTCCAGAGCAGCAAATGCAGCAGCTCCCCCTAATTCCCTGCAGAGAGAGGGGGAACAATGACCAGGAACCCCAACTCCGGCTGCGAGAGCAGCATTTCCTCCCTTTTGTCCTGGCTGGGGCCCTCTGCAGTTCCCGACTGTTCCGACCCTTTATTCCTCACTTTCAGACTCTTGTTCACTTCCAGCTGGGCTGTGTGTGTGCTCCAGCGATCCAGTGGGAAAGGTGGAGCGCGGTGACCCCCAGTCATTAATCACGCTGCCTCAGCCGGGCCGGTTCACAGCCAGAGCCTGATTATTGGCCCTGGGGAGCCGCGTAATAAAACGGCGAGGGGAGCGAGTCCATTTCCTGCCGCCAAACTGCTGACATTAATTCACACCGGGGAGGCAGCCGGAGGGGGAGAGCCAGGAAAGGGGATCCGATCCATCCGCGTGAGGGAACGCGGCGGGATCCACGTGCTGGTCAGGCTGCCATGTGTGTGTGTGTGTGTGTGTGTGTGTGTGTGTGTGTGTGTGTGTGTGTGTGTGTGTGTGAGCACACACGTGTAGCCACAGCCGTGTTCATGTATGGCCGTCCCGTGGAGCAGAGGGTGGCAGCCTGGAAGGAAATATGGACTTACCGAACACGAGGTAAAATCTTGGACTAAAACCAGGCCTTGATCCTTCATGTCATCCCAGGTCCAGACCTGGGTTTATCCAGGCTGATATTCACACTACTACACCTAAAAAGCTCAGGTTTTTTTCCAGTGGTGGCTCCTAAAAACAGCGAGAAAAAACACATAGAAGTTTAGACCACAACTTTATCTCAGATTCCCAGAAATCCCAAACTAAACAACCACCCTCCCCACTCTGAGTTTAGACTAGAGGGTGTGAAGGGTTTTACCTCTGGGCAATGAACTGTGGCAGCAGGAAGCCGTGTTGCCAAATACCTGCCATGCTTCCAGGGATGACAGGAATACATCCTAACAGCTAGGAGGAAACAAAACAAAGCCCCACACAACCACCACAGGATCAACACTGGAAGTATTTATAACTGAGATCCCAGAGTCCTGGTGTCTAGGAAAACTGGGTGATTGCATCCTGACATTCCTACTGCCAAGGAACAAACGGGATGGCAAGTACAACTGGTAACAATTTTCTAAAATTGCAGAAAATTCTCGTTGTTTTCTCTTTTTCTTGGTTAATAGTTCTTTTGTCCTGACTCTAGACATTTTGCTAATCAGTTTATATCATATGGGAGCTATCAGCAGAGACAGTCAAGCCTGGGGATATGTAAAACCTTTCCATTGCCTGAAGAATCCAAGGAGACCTTTGACACTTGCCAAATTCCCTTGCAAGGGAAGGGTAAGGGAGTAAAGTCAGAGCCAAAATCTGCAAAGTCGTTTCTTCATTTGCTTTCAAGCAGAATCTTAGAAGTTTCCTCTGCAGATATCACATTTTTATGGGGCAGCAACAACTGAGGAACTGTTTTGCTAAGGCCACTTCTTCCCATGCTCTTGGCCCTGTGTCATGCCCACTCCTCACCCCTAGTCTCGCCTGGCCATCTGGCCCCTCGGCTTCCTCACGGATGGCTGGGCAAGAGCCAAGTGTGTGGACCTTCAGGATCTGTTATAATCTGCCAGGTGAGTGCCGGGATGTGAGCAGGGAATGTGGCATGGGAATGGCAGCAAAAATAGCAACACCTCTGCTAGAGCACGGATGGTTTTCTGGAGCAACTTCCTCCAAGACAACATCATTTCATGGGAGTACTTGCAGCTGAACACAGGCATTCCTCCAGTCCTCAGCCTCCCAGGGAAAAACAACCCCAAAACTCAATCAAAACCACTCCACCACACGTGAAACCACAGGAGGGGCTGATGGGAGGTGCCACAGGAGCCTCTGCTTCACAGTCCTACACGCCTTTTCCCTTTCCTATTGAAATAAATGGAACATGGAAATTGGGGAAACTGAACCAATCAATTGGAAGCAACAGGCCAGAACCCCCTGCTCTGCAGCTGAACTGCCACTGCTCTGTCACAGAGCTTTGCAGCCACACAGACTCCCCCCGGGTCCCTGATTATCCAGAGTGTTGATCCTGAGCCCAGGCTCAGCCCCAGTGCTGCTGTGTCAGGCTCTGGGCTGGGACAGAAAGCACCAGGACATCGAGGTGTGCCAAGGAAACGGCATCATCCGCCCTCACGTGTGCATCTGAGCAAGAAGTGCCTGATAAAAAAAGACCCGTTTGCCATTGCAACTATATCAAACCTTCTACAAAAAGTCACTTTGAGGTCACTGTTTTTGTCCAGTATTTCAATACATTAAATGCAATTACTTCATTGTTGATTTACCTGTCATTAGAGGCATGTGTTTGAACATGATTTATTGAGTGAGTTTTGTGCCAGTTGACTTGCAATAGATTGCACAATATTCAAAAAGGCTCATTTGCTTGGCATTACATTAGAAGCAGGGTGATTGCAACACAAAGCAATGTAAATGAGTTCTGAGAGGCTCCATCATTCATGTTGTCATGTACTGAATCCTATTATTATTTATTACCATAATTGTACTGTGTTTCCTGGGGCGATAAATTAGGACTGATGGGTCCCGCTGACAGCCAAGGACTGGACTCGCTCTATATAATTTAATAGGGATACTGTTGGATCTCTGCTTGGAGGAGACTTAGGGAGGAATTTAGTAACTAAGCAAAATCCTTTCTTAAAAAAATTAAAAATAAAATAAAAGCAGTGAGGTTTCCCCCCCCTCTTTCTCCCTTGGCAGCAATTTAAGTCTTGATAAAAGCTGCAAAGGAAATGGGAGCACTCTGTCTTTCATAATAGGATTGTTAAAAAAAATCACTGCCCTGTGTCACAATCTGTTTTCTGCTCCCTGCTGACAGGCAGCCTCGCACTGGGAACAGGGGGACAGCACATGGCTTAAAGGGACAGCAGGGACAGCTCCCGACCCCAGCTCGGCCCCACCCTGCACTGCCAGCAGGAGCTGTTCCTAAGGGATGGATGTGGGGAGCGAGGGGGGTTCTCCCCACACCCACACCCAAAATGCCAACACAAGCTGCTTTCCCTCAGCTCCCACAGAAGATGCTGCTGGATGTCACTTCCCACCAAGGGGCCTCCCAAAGCTCTGCTTCTTCCAGGGGTTCAGTCTCCCTAGTTCAGGTCCTGGGGATGTTTTAGGAATCAGTTTGGTGCCAATCTCACAGCTGATTTCTTTCCCATGCACTGGAATTCTCCAAGTCTGAGCAGTCTGAGCAAGACTCAGCACCAAAAACCCTGTGGAGAGCAAACACAGCACAAAGGTGGGACCACAACTCCAGCACACTTTGCAGCCACCACCTGTTGAAACCAAGGAGTTTGCTCCTCCTTAACCTCAGGTACTCTGGGGTGTGAAACACAAGGAGGAGGCACAAAGCTGAGCTCTTGTTTTTAATTCAGGCACAGAAGGGTCTGAACGGGACGACTACAAGAGAAATAGGGAAAGCACATGTCAGGTTCCGGTATCCAGATTAAGATTCAACAACAAAATTCTTCTTCTTTCCACGCTTTTAAACACCACCAATACTCAATTTTTCTTCTACAATTCTTGTAAAGAGACTCAGAGCTGCAGAACCTCAGAACTGTTGGACTATAACAGGTTAATGGTCCCTACAGCCCTGTATGTTGTATTTGTGAGCAACCAAATGTCCATAAATCCTCCTAGTGGACAATTTTATGGAATAATCAACACATCAGGGATATTTCCTTCTAACCTTCCCTGAGTTAGTGACTGGCTTATGCCCTGGGGCATGAGAGCTTATTGACTGGATCCATCTCTTGTTTGAGTCAATAGTTATCTGTCAATTCAGGTCAATTCCAATGAGATTTTATTGACAGGAGAAGCTACACAAAATGTTGCCAAAGTGTGAGAAAATGACAAGGCACCCCTACCTTCCTCGAGCCATCTGTCAGAGAGAGATACAACCTGCACTGGTTTTACAGAGAGACTTACTTGCAGCTCCATCGAATAGAAATTGTCCTTGATTTGGCTTCATCGACTTAATTGAGCCGAGCTCTGCTCAGCATAAACAAGATCCATCCTGTTTCTCTACGGACACCACCAGAAGTAGCAGCAGTGCATTAAAAGGCCGAGGTTGCAGGCCCATAATTATGTTAAAAACAGGGCAATGTAGAGATCCTCCTGCCAAGGAGCACAGCGGAGTGTCCATGGACATGGCAGAGCCACAGCTGCTGGACCCTGGGCATCCCTGTTCCCCCTCCCTGCCGGCTGCTGCTCCAGCTCATGTTCTCTCCACCCCACGCAGACATATGAAACTTGTCACTCAGACATCAAAGGCGCTTTTCGCTCACCCTCTCGCAGTGGTGACACATTTTTGGCCGAGCCCATCACATTAATAGAACTCGCTGTCAAACACGAAGGCTCTCAGACAATGCAGGGATTGTACACGGCGCAGAGCAGCCGATGGGCAGATCACCAGGTAATGTGATGCAAGAGCTATAAAATATCTCAAAGACACGAGCGAAAAAACACAGAGCCCGGTTTTGAGGAGACATTTGCGGTTTGTGGAGACTTTTTTTTTCGGTATAAATTTTGGAACAGGCCCTGGCATCGGACTGGATGGGGTTTCCAAGCCCAGCCTAGTTTGACATGCACATTTCCTTGAGCGGTGCAGTGTTTCCTTGTGTTCTCCAGCACCTCCTTCCCCGGCACATACTCCCCATCCTTCATTTCATTACTTCAAACAAGTGATGGGCCCGGTCCATCTGGCCTCCTGACATCAGAGAAGGGATTTAAACACAGCCCTCTCCACTCTTACCTGTGCAGAGACAGCTGCACTGGTGCTTTTCACCCTGAGACAAACCGGGCTCTGCTTTGCCTGACACAATTCAGCTCCAGAGGGAACCACGGGCACTCTGGGAGTCTCTGTGAGAAGGAGCCCTTTGCCACAGAGGCAGGGTGAGCACAGGGCACACACCTGATCCAGTCCTGCCCCAGAGACCTTTCCCAGCAGAGGCTCCAGTGCTCCAGGTGATGATTAATGAGAGCATGGGGTTGGAGCTTAGTAATTGTGACAAGTCTTTTACATAAATCATTGCTAATCTAGTAAATATCAAGAAATGGCATAAGGAGAAAGGAGAGGAGGAGAGAGAAAACTATGCATGTGACTGGAGCCCCACCTCAATCCAGATACCAGCCAGGTAAGTGTCCCCAAAGGCTTTTATCTCCTCTGAAAAGCACGGTGGCTCCTGCAGCTGTGGTGGGTGCGTGGGCAGCAGCACTCAGGGCACTGCAAGGAATTCCTTTACAGATGTCAAGGCTGTACAAAACTTATCCTACTGCTGTGAGGGCTGGGTCTTGAACCAGGGCAGGGAAGTGCAGGAAACTTCACTGCACAGCGCTGGGTCCTGGCAGCCACACCGGGCTGGGGTTTGCTGCACACCCAGAAAGGACCAGGCACGACCCGTCTCTGCCCTCTGGCACCAGGCAGAGCCCAGCCCTGCTCAGTTTATGTTCCAGTGAAGACCCCAGGGACAGGTCAGAGCCACTGAACCCCCAGCCATGCGGGCTCTGCACATCCATCGGCCAGGGAGGGGTGACCTGGCCCGGTTTGGAGCCCGTGACCCACCATCCATCAGGGCTGCACACCCCATTAGCCACCCAGCCTGCTCCTGGAGGGGTGGTTTGTGCAGCTTTGGTGAGCTCCCATGATCCATAGAGCCTTCCACACATCTCCAGGAATATGACCGTGATCCCAAGTCTGACTGAGTGGAGAGATGAAGATATTAAGCATGTGTCTTTGTCAGTTATGGCCATTATCATTAGCAGACTAGCTACTATTCCCTATATATTCCTTTTAGAGCCGTTTACAGCCGAAACATTTTTAATGGCTCGATGAATATGAATGCAACATTTATAACCATTTACACATATGAGTCTTTGAGGCACATCCATCTCCCATTGCAGGCAGAGAACCTCCCATTACCACTGTCACACTGAACAGGGAGTGGGGAGAAGGGGACCCCACTTCGTAGTGAAAGATGAGGACATTATTTCTGCCTGTTTTGTGAAACACATGTTCTGAAATCTCCATTATTGTCACCACAGAATGCTCTCCCCAGTCATGCACTTATTTAGACTCTTATCCTTTCATTAACAATGGAGAAATGCAGGCCCTTACATCTGTTAGCAGGCATAATTTTAGACAAATACAACTTCTTATCAAATAAGCCTGCAATAAATGTTTCATGAACAGAACCCTTCAATAGAACTCCCAACACTAATTTAATGAGAAGTATCAAATGAATTTTTTTTTTATTCTGATATCTCCCCTGAGACAAATGATACTTTGCAGGCCTATTTTTAACAAATGAATTATTGACTTAAACTGGCACAATTAATCACAATATAATGGGATCAGGGGATGTTAGAGGCTCATTCAGCACGGCAGATGATGAGTACTGACTCTTCCAAGAAATGAGGCTCTTTAATCACTCCCAGATTAACAGCTACATGCTTTCAAATTTCAATCACAGGGAACTGGCAGTGTGGAATGAAAAGGGCCCACTCCAGCAAGAGTGAAGGAAGCAGGAGGATTTCTTACCCCATGGGAGCTTTGGGGCTTGTGGTCTCACAAATGGGCATACAACTCCCCTAGGGAAAGGACAGGATCTAAACTGTGCTGTATTTCCAAGAGTTTTAATTTCCAGTCTTCATCAGGTATGAATTTGGTTCCAGGACAGAGCAGGCTCACAACCCTCAGGCTGTTTGACACCTCCCTTAAGGGAAAATCATCAGAGATACTAGAAAAAGCCTCTTAATTAATTCTCTCCTCATTAGGATAACTGTTCTCTAAAGTTTTCACACATTCCCGAGGGAAGTGCTGCTACACTGCATCCCTGCATGCCAAAGGGGTTGGTTGGGAATGGTTTTCCTTCAACTTCAGCTTTCACCCGTGAGTGTGTAACAGTCTCCACTAGGATTTTACTCCAAGAGAAGCACCCAGATGATTCTCCTGATATAAAACCATCTCCAAATATTTTGACAGGGAGAAGTGCCAGTTTTCTGTCCACTTCAGCCCCCATTCTTGTTGGAGCTGATGAGGAGAGTTCCCCATTTGGGTTTGCTGTGTTCACCAGGTGGCTTTAACAGCTGCACCTCCTCAAGCAAGGAGGAAACACCAAGATCCCGTTATCCTGAAATTCACACAGAAAAGGGGAACAGCTATTTGCAATGGAAAAGCAGTGGGAAAGAGACTGGGGAAGGTGGCAGATGTAGTGGGTTGTGCCAGACTTTTTCAACAAGTCTCACTGTCTGCAAGGCAGAGCCTGGAGATGGGAAACAGCGAGTGAACCCTGGATGTGCTTGAACATGCCGAAGCTCCCCCAGAACCAGGGCTGGTCTGCCACAGGGCAGCTCCTGGGGCTCTGGGAGCCAACACCTCTCCTTTATTTAAATTTATAGGCCTGCCAGAAAGGTAGAATTGATGGGGCAGGGGTCTTGTTTTCCCTGTGAGGGGAGGAAATGGAGGGATGTTAGCAGCAATGCTGGGCACATTATCATCTGCCGGTCCCATTTAACAACTTCTCACAACATATGCAGTTTACATTATGGTATCCTGCACATGTAGGCTTTGGCTGGAAATATCCTCCAGAGCTCGGAATTTATGGCCATGCAAATACTCGGGGAGGCAAGGAACAGGCCTGCCAAAGAATGGGGAAGGAAAGCCTTCTTTGTTCCTGCTTCTAGGTCACGTTAACTCTGCCCCTGCCGTGCTGCAACACAAGGGGTGTTGGTGTTCCAGCCTTACGCCTCGTCTTTTCCTGTGGCAATTCCTCAAACACCATCATCCCACACAGATTTACTTGGCTTCCATGGGCAGCTGGAACTGGGCCTCTGAGAAAAGAGCTGCTTTCAGCCAAGCTGTCTTTCTCTCTCTGCAAGCCTGGCATAACAAGAGGCCTCATTCTGCCATCGCTCCTACCAGCTCTGCATCCCCTGGGGAGTCTCCCAAATCCCAGCAGGGGCAGCACAGACCCTCGGGGCAGCCAGTGAACCACTGCAGGTGAAACTGCACAGACACAGGGAGTTTAATCTGCAGTGCTGCCCTCCTTTATTCAGGAAAAGAAAGAATAGAAGAAAAGTTCAGTGTGACATAAGAAGAGGATTGAAGAGAATCTCCTTGTCCATCCTTTCAGCACAGAATCAGAGAATCATGAATCGTGGGATAGTTTAGGTTGGAAGGGACCTTAAAGCCCATCCATTCCAACCCCTGCCATGGCAGGGACACCTCCCACTAGCCCACGTTACTCCAAGCCCTGCCCAGCCTGGCCTTGCCACTTCCAGTGATGGGGTAACTTCTATGGGCAATCTGTGCCAGGGCTTCCCCACCCTCACAGGGAAGAATTTCTTCCAAATATCCCACCTGAACCTGTCCTGTGTCAGTGTGAAAGCCATTCCCCCTGGTCCTGTCATTCCAGTGCCTGATGACAGCTGACTTCACTTCCCAGCAATGCTGTGCAGGGACACCAGCCTCAATCCCAAGATTCCTACGGATACATGGGGAGGATCCTGAGCTCATTATCCCTTCTTACCCAGCTAATTACCTTGGGCCCATTCACACTGAGTCTGGGGTTGTGCCTTCCCTTTCCCCTTGGTGCCTCTTCCTGGCTTTGTGTCACCGTGGAATGCAGGTTTGACAAAAGCAAAGAAAACCAAAGAGCTGCTGTTCCAGGACCTCCATTTCCCATTAGGGCACAAACAATATACACCCAGCCAGGGCAGCAATCTGTCACCTGTCACTTGTCACCTGGCCAAAGCTTTGGGGGAAATTAATTTTCAAGTCCAATTTCAGTAGCCCGTTGATCCAGCACTGGGGAACAGTAGGAATGGATCAAATGGGAACTGGACCTGTGTGTTTCCTGACTGGCTGCTTTCCACAGCCAAGACATGACCTGCTACAAAATAAAAATGTGTCTAAGGAATTTTAGAATCATAGAATCATGGAATAGTTTGGGCTGGAAGGGACCTTAAAAACCATTTCATTCCACTCCCTGCCATGGGCAGGGACACTTTCCACTATGCCAGTTTGCTCCAAGCGCCATCCAACTTGACCTTTGACATTTCCAGGGATGGGGCAGCCACAGCTTCTCTGGGCAACCTTATAGTAAAGAATTTCTTTCTAATAACTACTCTAAATTTACCCCCATTCACCTTAAGGAAGCTGTCAGTTCACACAAATAGAGTTTCATGGATTTAGGAGGTGTAATCTCATTTTATACCACAGGTAACCTGACCCTCTGTTCTGAGAAGTAGCCCCTTGGAAAAGGAGGGTTAAAGCAGAAAGGAGGCACCAGGATCACCCTAAAAGTGACAGCATTTGTCACCAACAGCCATATCCAGAGAGGATCTTGCCTTGGAAGCCCCGCACACCCACTGAGGGTGGCAGTGCTTGTGTCCTGAGGAATCACAGCAGCAAATACAGCCATTCCCAGCCCACACCATAAATCCCACTGTCCCACTTGGCCACACGTGTGTTAACTGCAGCACAGCTTGGTCACAACTACTGTACAGCTCTATTTTTTCACGGATTTAATTACTCCTAATTTATATCAGGCAGAGCTGCACTTAGTAGGAAGCACTTAGCACTGTCACTGTAATGTCAGGCTTAATACACATTTTTAGAGCTCTGGTCATTAACTACAGGGTAGATTTGAGCCCTGGATTTACTATTTTGTGCTCCAGCACCCCAGTGGGTTTTAGGGGATGTTGCAGCAGTCTGTCAGTATTGCTCTCACACACCTATACTCTGTGTAGGTGACATCCACCCCACTTCTCAATTTTGGAGTCACAGGGAACAGCTCCAGGTGAGACACAGGGTTTATTTTTATAGAGAGATTCCCAGATTCAGAGGCCTGTGAGCTTCCAGCCAATATAAATCGGTGTGCTAAGAAAGGAAAGCAAGTTTATACTTCTTGGGAATGTTTATTATTGCAACTGTTCAAAAATGAAATCTCGTATTTGTGAGAAAAATATGGTTGAAATTGCTCTTGCATGGATAGAAATGACCCACATTCCTACTCCTCTCTTAATTTTTTAATAAGCTGATTCATTCCCCACATGCCATCACTACATGTTCATACCTTTATCAAAAGCATTAATAAAATATTCACTTGTATTTGTTTACCAAAAATGCCTTTTATGAAGATGAAATATTTCTAAAATCTGCTCATTTATGTTTTCCACCGCGCAATATATTAAAAAAACAAAACACAATTTGTGTTTGTGAAACTTAAAGAATTTTGACAGCAGCAACAACAACTTGTTCTGTGAAAATTGCTTTTGTGGGGGGAAAAAAAAGCAATTCTTTCAAACTCTGCCATTTAATATTATATATTTTTTAAAACAACCTGCTTCTACGTTAGCTCCTCACGGAAGGCTGTGTGTCCTTGATGCCACCTGAGGCATCTGAACACAGCAGCACCATCCATATAAATGAACACGCTAAATGGTGATTGCCAGCCTGTCCAGCCCATCATCCTGAAATGGCCATTTAGGACAAATTCCTTGAAACTCACAAATACCATTCTTTTCCTGGCAAAGGTCTTGTCTACAGGGTATGTGGGGGAAAGTTGAGATAAATGAAGCCCGAGTATGAAGTTAATGTGGATGTGTCAGGGCTCTGGCTCGCTGGAGCTGCGGTGAACTCCAGACGTGTTATTCCAAAGCAGAGCAACCACACGGGGGTTTGACAGCCCTGAACTCGTGTTTGTGTCCTCACACAATGAGCTACTCCCCAGCTCCACATACACACTACTCATACTACTACACTGCTACACACACACACACACTCCTGAGCACACAGGAGCTTATGGGCTGCGCGAGTTGCTGTCACACAGAGGAGTTGTTTCCATCCCACGCAACCCACGGGATGCTGCTCAGGGCTGTGCCCTCACTGATCCCACCACACGTGGGACCCAAGGGACCTGATCCTGCTGCAGGACCTTGGGCTGGCCCTGGAGCCACAGCTGGATGGAGCTGCACAGGGTGTAACATCAAGTTGTCCGGGCTGCCTATGAAGCACCTGCTCCATCCCACCCTCTCTGATAGCAGTAAGTAGGACAGGGAAAGTTTTGCTACAGAAACTGCAATTACTTGTGTTGTGTGTTACTCATCTTTTGATTATTTATGAGAACATAATAACAGAACAACTGAGCAAACAAAGCCCCCCTTCCTCTACTCCTTCTCCTCCAAGCGAACTGATGTAAGCCTGGGCTTGGGAGCACGGGTTGCCTTTTACAAACACACAACCACTCCCTAAAATCCTGGGGAGAAATCCCGCTCTTCCTGACGGACAGGTGCCACGGTGATCAATAAGGGCAAGGAAAACAATCTGAAACTGCAGTTTAAGTTGCTGTTACACAGTTTTGGCAAACAAAGGGAAGGCTCCCCTGCCAGCACTGAGTGACACGGGCATTGTCACGGGGTGATCGATCCCAGCCCGTGCACACCCGGCTCTTCCCAGGAACCAGCTGGGGAACTGCTGTGGCTGGAGGGGGACGCAGCTGAGGAGGGATCAGGGGAGGATCAGCCATGGGGGACTCAAATTCATCTGCGAGCAGGTGTTAAGTGAATTCCTCCAAAAGGACAAGATTCATTCTTCTGCTGGCTTTGGGATGAATTAGCATGAATTCATAATCCATAAATCCTGGTGGCAGTGGAACAGCATCCCTCCTGTTGTTATTTATTTTGAGATTTTCACTGGGGCAATAGCTTTACGTTTGACATTTATATAGGTCACAGTGAGCTAATAGCCATCTGCCATCTGGGGACTTTTATAATGAACATTGCAGAAGACTATGAAACAATCTCTGGCATTTCCGATTCGAACAGAAGCTGAAATAGGGTTGATCTTTACAATATGCTCTGCTGTCTCTCCTCAGGTTTGCATTAGTCATTTGCCTGGCCTTGCTACACACGCACACGCGCTCGCACATATGGGAAGGGGTGGGCTTCAGCATTTAATACCAACAGTTAATCACCACATGCATGAAAAACACCCAATACCTTGCACAGCTATATTCCCAATTCACCTGAAAATTCTTAATACATCTCAGAAGTATTAATGACTCCTCAGCCCTGCACTGCACGGGAGGAGGGCACAGGAGTCAGCTCTGGTGTTGGCTTCACTGTGGTGCATGCAGGTGAAATCTCTCCTGCAAGGTCACACTCTTCCCTCTGCACAACCTCCATGCCCTGCTCACCTGAAATACACACCAGGCTGAACAGAGACAGTTAAGAACCTGCAGAGTTCCCAGGAAAACACCTCCAGGCATGAGCTGTGGTGCAGCACAGGACCCCAGCCCATCTCATCAACTCCTTTATCGGTTACCTGGGGTCTTCAGCCAATGCACCCAGGATTGAAGCTACCTCTCCAGGGAAAGGCTGGGGGTCATGTCCTCACCTCAACAGCTCCTGGTGGACAGGAGGGTCACTGCCACCACCCTGCTGCTCGCTGGGACAATGTGTTCAGGAACACCTGTATGTCCCAGCACCTGGGAGCACCATGCTGGTGTCATCAACTCTTGCAGATGGGGAACCGATAAAGGGAAAGATTAGCTGACTTGCTGAGTTGTGTAAGCCACCTACACCAGCTGTGAGTGAGCCCAGGTGTCCTGAATTTGGGGTCAGCACTTTAACAG
This sequence comes from Scytalopus superciliaris, assembly GCA_013400415.1. Lineage (NCBI taxonomy): Eukaryota > Metazoa > Chordata > Aves > Passeriformes > Rhinocryptidae > Scytalopus > Scytalopus superciliaris. Next base: position 371,328 of record VXBX01008231.1, read on the forward strand.
CGAGGCCGTCCCTTCTCTCTGTACCTACACACTGTTTATTTGACAACAGGGATGTATGAAAGGACTGAATGTGCTCAGAGGAGAATATCCCATCTCAATTAGTCACTCTCCAAAAAGCCTCCTTGAGGGGCAGGCCTCCTTAATGCTTCATGTTCCTCCTGAGTTCCCCAAACCTCCCCAGGCCTCAGGGTAATAAATTACATTTCTCTCTGCCTTAGCAGCAACAGCCTGTCCGAATCCTCCTCTCCGTGACTCAACCCATGATGAAATGCCTATTTCCTGGTGCTGAGATCTGTGAAAATTGGTCTTTCCAGCCTCCCTCCCGAGGGCTGTGCCTCAGCCAAGGGGGCACCTTTGATCAGACGAGCTTTCTGCCTTCCCCATGCCCTGGTAGAGACGCCTGGTCCTGGGGTGTCACTTATTTGTGTTTTGTCTTCCAAGGACGACACACAGAGTGCGTTTGAAATCCAATCTCCCCCTCTCCTGGGGCTGTGGGGGACAGGAAATCAGGGAGAAGCCTGAGCACTGACCAGGTCTTGCCCTGGTCCTACAAGGACTCAGGTTACACAAAACGCTGCGCTGGCTCCCGTAGGCATAAATATTCTGCGCTGCCACTTTTGCAAAGTTCAGCTGGTGACAGCTTAAATAACTCGATGCTCAGCTGCTGCCCAGTGAAGCTGACAGGCAGAGGGGGCATGGCAGGATGGAGGGTGGCCAGGGAAGTCCACCTTCCCTGCTTCCATCAGCATTCCCAGCAGCTGCTCTGGCTGCCCGTCCAGGTACAGCAGGTACCATAGTGGTGGTGCAGGTGACTCTGTGGGCTTTGAGACCTCAGCTGGTGACACACACCCAGTGTGACCTCCTGAAGTCTTGCAGCCCCTCCTGCCCCACCACCAGTGGAGCCACGACTCCCCCACATTGCCCTTAAATCTAATGGAGTTATTTTGCACTGGAGCTGCTGCCACAGGCAGAGCTTTGCCTCCCTTTCACGGCACCACTGCACACTCTGGTCCGCACGAGAGCAGCTTCATTACAACCAAAGGCACAGAAAGATAAATGCTGTCACAGCCTTATCTCCCCTTCCTTCTCCCACCACGTGTGAGCTCCCTTCCCCACAGCACAGGGAATGCCACAACACCCTCGGGGCTGTGCTGTTAGACAGTGCTCGCTGTTCTCTGGTAACACATCCCACGGCTCAGCCCCAGGAGTGCCCCTGGGATTGTTATTAATGTCCATGTCAGAGTGGCTTCCAGAGGGTTTCCATTACACCGAGGGATCAGAGTGTGCCCAGAGCTCAGCCCAGCGGGGTGACAGACCCAGCTCTCCCTTTGGGTTATACAGAGAGCAGGAGACAGTGAAGCTTCACTTTGTTCCTCTTAAGGGGGATCACCAAAGGGTAGAGAGACAAATGGAAGCGAAAGGGTCATTCCTGTTGCTGGGAAGACACTTCTGCACCAGACACATTAGGTAAATTTACTTCTGCTTTGCTGCTGAGTGTTTTCCTACACTCCTGTCCCCCTCCATTCCTGCCCTGCAGCATCCCAGCAGCCCCTCATTCAGCCTTTGTGCCCTGTCCCTCTCCTGGCAGCCCCCTGGACCTGCCTTGACCCATCCCCGTTCCCTGCACTCCCTTCCAGCGCTGCCTCTGATGTCAATCACACCTATTTTAATGTGTTAACTTTCTAAATCCACTTTTGTGCTCACTTAACAATAAGCTGCTTTGATCAGGGTAATACCAGCAAAACCAACAAACCCGAGACACTTACCCCCCTCTCCTGGAGCAAAGCTCACCAGGCCTCAGGCTTGTAAAACCAAAGCAATTGCAGCCTTTAATTTTATTTCCTTTATTTTCAGGCTGCTAGGTGCTGGTTCTGATTAGGGGCATTCTGAGCAGGAATAGAGTTATTTAAAATAAAAAAACATGTTGAGCTTTGAGGGCGGGTAAAAAAAGCACAACTTTATCAGTTCAGAAGGGTCTGGCAAAGCTGATCTTGCCAGCACAGCCCTCTGATCAGTAAAAATACACTTCCCTAGACAGTGTCACTCTTAAACAAGCTGCGCAGATGTCATACACAGGAGATTCCTGCTGTGTGCACGTGGCTTTGTGACACTGCACAGGATTTTACAGCAGGGTCAGGGAAAACTTGAATCTTACTCAATTTGGGCATGAGATCTGCCACCCCCAGCACCCTGCCTGGGCTTTCCCTTTCAGAGCAGCTCCTGCCTGCTCTGGTGACTGGGTAGGAGAACCTTATCTTTGTTTTCATCTCTCTGTCATTCTTGATTTTTACCTCTTTGGATATGTGTGCTCTCATTCTACCCCCACAGATCCTGTGACCTCAAGGTCCTTCACCTTTCAGTGCCAACATCTTGTCAGAGCTGAGCTCCTACTCCTCAGGAAGGAGTTGCTGGGACCGTTCATGGGTCAGGGATCAGACTAAGTTAAAGAGACAAGGAGATAAAAGCTGGAGCAGGCTCTTGTGGAAGAGCTCAGGAATGACTGCAGTACCACAATACACATGGCCTGACTTAAAGTGTGCTGAAACCAGCAGAAACTGCTGTGAATGCACTAAAACACCTTATGTGGGGTTGCTTTTATTCATTATTTTTACCCTGGTCAAAGACAGAGTGAAACGGCTGTATTAGGACTAAGACTAAATGCTCCATGATGTGATTTTATATCTACCTTAAGGCTTTTTAAGGTTGAAAATGCTGATCACAGTCAAAAGTTCTGCTAGCCATGGCCTCAAAAAACTGCCTCTGGCTCAACCAGTTTCAGAGTATTTTTTCTCTCTCAGAATTTTGCAGTATGACAGATAATGTGACAGCTTCACAAAAGGGGTGTTTCCCAAAAGTGCTTCGGAGTTTGCTGTGTGACTCTGATGTCACTACAAAAACTCTGACAGACATCAGAGGACTCTGAATGAAACCCTTTTCTTTTCTTTCCAGAAGTCACATCTCTGTTGTAGTTAACATAGATACAGACAGACTGGCAGCAGCTTCAGGGGAGCTTTGTGGGCCCGAAACACACCTTCACACGGCCCTGGGTGTGAGTCCTCCTGGACCAGCACCTCGTTACTCCAAGTGCTGGAGCAGCACTGGCATCCACAGTGCCCCGGAGTGCTGAGCAGCCAAATGCCAATTTATCTCCTCACTACATGAGTTCATTTTATTATACCAGCATTTCAAAGCCATGAGTGTATTCCTGCCCTAGGGAAGGTCAGCATCCTCTGAAGCCAACCATAGCCAAGGGCTCTCAGCACTGACCTGGCCCCTTCCCAGTGCTTCCCAACCCCGAAAGTGAAGGCAACTGAGACAAATCACTCTGAAAGCCTTTCAGCAGAACTGGCAAACCCCCTGTAAATGTGTGCACCGGTGGGGGATGTGCAGGAGCAGTGCCTGCCCTGCTCTGTGAGGGGACACAGCCCCGCTGTCCCCAGGGCCATCTCACCCCTCCTGGCAGTCCCTGCTCTGCTATGACAGCTGCGAACGCCGATGAGTGAATAACCTAATCGAGCCATTAAAAGAAACAGAAGCCCTCTGCCCTGTTTGATTTCTCTCCATAATGATGTAAAGTGCACTTTAATGGAGTCAAAGTGGTCCTGGGCCATTCTTGTTAAGGCCGTTTGATGCAGTGCTATTGAGTCCCACTGCTCGCCTTCATTACCTCCCTGCGCTCTCTCCCTGCATTGTACTCCACACTTCCTCACAGTTTCTCTGCTGCTACAGCCCCTTGCCTGCATTTTGTCTACATAAATTAGACCTTGTGCAGCATATTGGCCTGTCAGGGGACTAGGAAGAAACTGTATATTGTTTCTGGCATTCCCGGGCCCTTCTGCCCCTGACATCTGCTGTGTTTGTGACAGGGAATACATTCCTGACTCATTATCCGGGCAAGCGGAATCCCTCCCTGACAGCACCATTAATCAGAATCAAGCAGTCCGGCAAATAAAAAAAAAAAAAAGGAGAGAGAAGAAGAAAAAGAAAGCAAGCAAATAAAAGAGACAGTTTCTAACTTTCACTTCTGTGTCATTCCAGTGTCTGGACAAGTAGCAATCCATCTTGCTGAGTGACAGCTCTGATGGATGGCATTATTTATGCTTTTGTGTATTAAAAGACAGTTCTGGCACTGGCTTGTCACTCACCAGAGATTTAAAAAAAGTTGAAATTTAATTTGAAGGAAAAGAGGGCAAAGATCAGAGGATTCTGGCTGGGGAGTTCTGCCTGGGAGGGACAGAGAATGCAGCAGGAGGGAGCACCACAGAGGTGTAGGGAAGATGCATAAATAAGTAATGGCCCTCACAGGTACAGAGACCTCTATTCTTCATGGTGTGTCTATATCAATATCTCCTGGGCTGAGAGGTCTGTGTGTTGACACAAACAGGTTTGATGTTCCTTGGAGGGATGCATCACTGGGGGGTGAGACGGGCATATGCTTAATTTTCTGTACATAATTTGTGTGTGTTTGTGTATACAAACATGATTATATATGCACATATGTATGTGACTCCATGTGTGTCTGTAACAGGGTGGCTTTCCATGCACATGTGTATTTACACAAATTAATTTTAAATATAGGCTTTTTGTCCTAGCACACACATCTTCAAGATACAAAACACTTCTCTAAGTATCTACACACACATGAGGACAGTCACATGGATACAACCCAAGATGAACAATACACTGATTTAAAAAAAAAATGTTTACTCAAACTATTTGTCATTCAATTTGAGTACAAACTGAGGACAATATTCTTGGGGAGCTGTCTCATCCTAACCCATTTGTAAACTCTGAGTCACAAGGAATGTAAATCCATATCTTGCTTAGCTGTGCTCATTTATGTGCTGGCAACTGAACCCACAGGTGCTTAGGCACTTGTACCACATCATGAATAAACACCAGGACATGGTCAGAGGGTGTTTGGGGGGGATGTTGTACACAGAGGTGCAAGAGGAAAACAGCAGGTCACATTCACTCCAGAAACAGATACATCTCTGAAAATTCCATGTATGTACATTCTGTGTTCAGAGTCAACAGTGAAGACTTACCTGATCGGAAGACTGTGGCTAATTTATTAAAAGGCATTATATGAATTAGGCATCCCAAATTTAGGTGTCAACATTAATTAAAAGCAGGAATCTTACCTGGAAAAAACAAATTTATTCAGAAAGTTTGGGTCACAGAAGGATGCACGTCTTTCCTCACCCTCTTTGGATGTATGCTGGGGGAAATGCCTGCCCTTGCTGTGCTGGCTCTGGTGCAGGGTGGAGATTCACAGAGGTGCTGGTGCTGTTCATGGGGTTAAAATGGAAGGGATCTGGTCACAGGTGGAGTGAGGCCAGCAGGCTCTGTCCCCCCTGTAAATGCCTGTCCAGCAGCTCGTGCTGCCCAGGGCTCAGTGGGGCAGGGACACAGCAGTGGTGTCACATGGGGCACAAGGGGTGCCACTCCACGGTGTTTCCAGCACTGAACAACACATGGCTTTGACCCGAGAAAACATGAAACATCTCTCCTATTATTTATCATTTTTGCTTGGAGATGACCCAGCTCTTGGCTATTTGGACAAACATCTGCTTTGGAGCCCGTTACCCAACAAACAGCATTTGCTTCTAATTAATACAAATTTGTTTCCTTCCCTGGTCTCAGCAGGTTTCACTTCCCCTCTCCTGGGCTATTGGCACCAGCAGCATCACCACACCTACCAGATCCTGACAACAGCCACTCTGGAGACTGTTAATCCAGGGCAAAATCCCAGCACTCCAAACCTGCCAGAGTTCCTGGCTAAACCCAGGAATGGTGTTGACTTGCAGGCCCAGCTGGATCATCACTATCATCCTCTAGGATTCTTTTTTCTCTTCCTGAGGATAGTTTATCTACCTCCTCTTCCTACCCGCTGAGATTTTTCAACACTTAGAAGTAACTGTATCCCCAAGGTATGGACTGAGCAGCAGGGACAGACAGTCAGGGAACTGCTGTTACTCAGAGCATTTGAAAAGCCACCAGCCCAGGTCACACCACTGCTCTTCTGATGGGGATGGAGGTCAGAAAAAGGTCCCAGGGCTGTGCACTGACTTCATCTGGAAAAGTTCCCTGATGGGATGACATCACAGCAATCCCAGGCAACGAGCTGTCCCTTCAGGGTGTGAAGTTGTGGAATAAACCTTATTCTTTCAAGATCCAGAGCTTAAATTTCAAAGTGGGATATGTGTGTGTAATCCCCTCAGGCCCCTTTGAAACCCCAGCCGGTGTTTTGAGAAGGAACTGGTCATTTTTCTACTCCCAGTCTCAGCAAGGCAGAGCCTGGGGATTGGCTTTTTAAAAATGTTGATACCATGAAATTGAAATTGGCTGGGATGTAGGGCAGGCTGCAGTTAGTGGAGAAATATGTGGAGGGGTTTCTCTTCACTGGCTCACAGAGACATAAGTTGTGCTGGTCAGTGACTGCTCCAGGAGGAAACACAATAATAATCACTCAGAATGGCCAGGCACACTCAAAAGGGAGAGTCTGTCTTATTTGCCAGTCCTGCTTTATCCATCTTCTTGGGATTGTACTGGGAAATAAAGACATCCCAGACTGTACCTCTCAGCTGGGGTAAACGGTGTAAATTTTCATAGCCGCGCTGAACACAATTTATACCTGTTAAAGATCTGCCCCTTGATCTCCAAAGCCAGAGGAACATAAGCTCCTGCGTTTTCAGCGTGGTAGTTGGAATGTTTAATTCGATTCTGTCGTCTGTCAGAACAGCAGGCGGAGGGAAGGAATGTACTGGTGTCATATGGAAACCACGGCTTGATGACGGACAAAATTAAATCCTTGCATTTGGACATAAACCATGGTAACACAAAATATGCAGCGAGTCAGGCTTGCTTTTCAGTGCTGAAAACACAAGGCCCCACTTGGCAGGCTGAGGAGGGGATATTAGTCAGATTCAGACATGGTTTTCTTTGTTTTATTGAAGGATAAATAATTATGTGCTGAGATATTCCAGACTCATGTTAACACAGCTCTGTGTGAACCACAGCGGAGGATGCTGTGAGAACGGGAAGGACTGAAGGTCCTTTAACCTACAAACTCCCTGGGAATTCTGGAAAAGTTTTGGGATTTACCTCTAGAAAACAATCCCAAAGTTTCCTCACAATATACAGAAACATGGAATTTTTTAGGTTGGGAAAAACCTCTAAATCATTACCCCTGCATTGCCAAGCCCACCACTAGAATATCTGACTCCATAATCTCCATAAATTAAATCTCCATAAATTAAGTCTTCCCAGCGTTTTCATTCTTGACATTCCTCAGTTAGCATTGATTCAGTAGATCCCACATCTCTGCTCAGCATTCCTGCTGCTGCTTCAGCTGGGGACCCCTTGGAGCTGCTGGCTGGGTCCCCCCCCTCATCTGGGCTCAGGAGCTGATGCTCCCAGCACAGGGGAAGCTCTTCTCCCCTTTTAATGCTTTATTTCCAGCCAACACCTCATGGCACCCAGGAGAAAACAAATGGAGGGTGTTCTCCTCTCCAGCCAGTGGCAGTGGCCAGTTCTGGGTCACACAGAGAGACTTTGGGGAAGTTTCATTGTGATGTGGTGACGTTTCTTACTTGATTGAAACGAATGTCTGCACAGAACGACAGATAAAAGAGATTTGTAACAACACTTCTCTTTCTAAGTGCAAGAATTCTGACACAGATTTATTAAATATACCCAAATCTGCTGAATGGCTCAAAGTGACACTCAGCAAATGCATGTTCTGCATCACGCTGTTCCATGAGCTCCCAAGGGCCCTGCTGCTTTCTGTCTTAAATGAAATTCCAGTACAAAAACTGGCTCCAGTAGAGGATCAGAGATGTTACAGCCCTGTCCCATTGCCAGGCTCCTCTTTTTACACACCTTGCACACCCTGATGGTGTTTTTATTCCGGTTTTGTACTGTGCCTCATGTAGTGGAGTCCTGGCCTGGGCTCTGCCAGTCCCTCTGCCTGGCTCTGACCTGGCACTGTGTGGGTGAGCCCCCCTCTCCTCCTTTCCCAGCATCCCCACCCCAGCTGCTGCCTCCCAAAGTGATTTATGATCTTTAGCACAGTGAAATCTGCATTTCTGGTGCCTGCCAGCACTAATGGAGCGTGTAGAGACCTGACAATATTGACTGATCTTAGTCATTCATGTTTCTCTTTCCTGGTCAGCCTCCTCTGCTGCCAAAAAATTTCAAAAGAGAAAAGTGGAAGGCGAAAGCCACAATTCACAGACAAAGATCTGGAACTGCCTTATTCTAGAAAAAAGGCTTTCCCAGTGCCTGCCCTCTGGAACTGAGCTCTGGCTGCACCACCCCCAGATTGCTGCGAGTGCTGCTTCCCATCCTGCACTGCCCTGTTGCACTCACAAGAGTAAAATGGAACTTGTAAATCACTTTTTGGAAAAGGCGAGGGACAGAAATGTCACCCAGCAGGGCGAGTTTCCGTGGAGATGAAATCAAGCTGAGCAGCACAGATACGGCGTGGAGCTGGATTTCACATCTCTGCTCCAGAGGTTTGCTCATTAACAGGGCTCTGATTCTGTTATTGAAACTCATGGTAAGTGGTTCCTTCGGCAAAGATCCAGCAAAGCACTTAGGCAAATTCATAAATTTATGTCCCATTGACTTCTGTGCAACTATTTATATGCTCAAAGTCGTGCATGTCTTAAATGCATTTCCAGATCAGGCCTTGTGCTCAACAGTCTTTCTGCAGCATCATAAACCCCAGACTTTCAGAATTCATGGGTTCAGGCTCCCGTTTCCCCTCAGACACCATAACTACAGTGCAGGATGCAACTTCAGAAACGGCTTTTAGAAACCACAAAAGTTGTCATTCGGAACTTCTAACAATTCTGGAGAGCACCTGAGCTTTGATACATTAAAAGGAACAGAAAAGAGTGAAAGCAATGGCTGTCAGCTCAGTTCATGTCTTTGGAAGACCATCCTTTGGCCAGTAAGTCAAAACTGACTCCCACACCCCATTAGGGCAGATGAGTTGAGTAGTTGAGGGCAACTCTGCATGAATAATTTTTTTTTTTCAGAAGTGCTAATTTCTTTTCTTATGAACTCCACACCCCCAAGAGTACAAGAACGTGCTGTGCTCACCCACGTGTGGTTCACGTTTTCCCCTTTTCCTGCCCAACTGCAGCACAACACATTCTTTAACCCATCCAACGTTCTAAACCCCAACGTGACATCCTGCAGAAAAAGATTTACAGTCAGCTCGAGCTGCTTTCAATATAAGTGGTAATTTCATCAAACTAAAAGCAGTGGTGATTTATTTTTAATTATAATTGCTCTTTCAGTGCAGGAAACGGAGCTGTGAGTAGGGTCTGCATTTCCTGCTGGGTTTGTCCTGGCCGTACACAAGACCTGCCTGTAGGGTGTAAGCTCTGCAAGACAGACACTCACTCTGGCTGCACCTCTGGGCAGCCCTGCACTAAATATGCTCCACCTGGTGTATATGACTGGCATGAACAAGATTGTTGGTTTGTTTTGGTGCTTTGCCCTCCCCTCTTGACACCCCATGGATGTACCTGTCCTCTCATCTCTCTGTATGTTGCCTTTCTGCTCCTGGCTGAGGGGGTTCTGTGTGACCAGAAGGAACCAGCAGCACAATTTACAATGCTCTCAACTTTTCTCCTACTTCCTCCCATGGGGCTTTCCAGAGCCCGAGCTCCCAGGGGCTCCAAGAGATGAGCATACAATTAAACACCCAAGGAAATCTGCCTTGAGGAAGAACTCTGGATGAAAACAATCCTAGGAATTTTGATATTTTCGGAGGTTTGCTCTTCTTGCTGCTCTCCTCCGAACAAAGCCTTTGAGGAACAGACTAACTGTGTTCATGGAGAACTTCAGCTCCAAGAAACTCCAGTCTGTGGCAATGGCTCAGTTTCCCTTGGAGGAGCTGCTGCACCCACGAAGGGACAACTCCCTTCTCCCTGCCCTGCACTCCAAGGGGAGCTTTACATTCCATCCTCATGGAAACGAAACCATTGTGTGCCAGCAAGAGAATGATGAGCTCACAGGCCACAGATTCCCTGCCTGCTCTGCTGCAGAGATGGCTTGTTTCTGAATTAGGAAGAAAGAAAAAATTGCAAAGCTTTGCCTGTGAACTTGTGGGGGTGAGTGTGGATGTCCCAGGATGAATTGCCAGAAGGTACCAGTCCAGATCCTGCTGGAGTTTCAGCATTCTGGGTGAAACCCTGCCTGCTCCCAGGTCACCCCTTCCCATCTTCCTTGGCCACATATTTCCTTTTACTGGCCTGATTGCAAAATATCTGGTGCAAAGCTGGGGAAGGAAATGAGGCCCATAAGGTGGAGAGTGAAGCACTCAGAGGCTGGATTTCATAAAGCAAAGAGATTAAACGCACGCTGACGCATGAGACTGAACATACCCACAGGCCATGGAATACGTTCCCAAACCTGAAAGGATGCTCAAGCAAACCCTATTTTCATCATCCCTGTCTATCAGCACCCAGCCAACACACTTCAGAGGGTCTATGGAGACAAGGTATTAGAAAGATCATGCAGGCCAGGCAAGTACAACAGTGATTTAAAATGTTCTAATCTCATTAATCTGTTTCTTCTCCCTAAAGATGTTCAAAGCCCAGGCCAGATCCTCAGCTGGCAAGTGAAGTAGAAAAGCACTTAAATAAGACCTTACATTTAAGCTCATGTTTGAATTCTATTTACCACAAAGTTCATTTGAAGATAAATTCATGCTAAAACAATATTTCTAAGCAAAAAAACCCCTCTCACTTGAGCCAGAGTCTTTGTAATACAAACAGAGCTAATCTGTACTAGATGAGGCTTTTCTGCTTTGGGACTTTTTCCCCACTCCTGAGCCTCTCTCATCCAGCCAAGGGAACAGAATTTGGGCCTTTGGTGACTTCTTTTAGCAAACCTATCAAATTCTATTTGGATTTTGGATATGTGACTAACTGCTGAAAAAATTACAGTGAACCAGTTTGTCAGCAACATGTGACACAAGCAAAACAAAAATTGCTATAATAATTAATTGAAATCTGGTGCACTTGTTTACAGCCTGAAAAGACAGGTTTTCTTGATCTTTTGTCTTTTCCTGCAATTACCTGGGAACTGCAAGCACTGCACTGGCTTAGGGTGTTATGAGGATTAATCATTCAGGTTAAAATTGATGCATCCAGGGAAATCGTGCCATGTAAATCTGTGTGATGTCATCACCTACAGACACCCCACTCACAGTTTACTATTATCTAAGTTATTTTCACAGAAGACTCCTGACTGCCAGGGGTCACTCCCAGTGGAAGGGGCAGAGCTCCACACACATGATGACTCTTCCCAACACCCCAGTGGATGATTATTTCTGCATTCTGGGGGAAACCAACACTGTGTATGGATGAAGCAGGTCACTAGTTAGACACTAATTTTGTGGAAGCTGGGCAACCTTTTACTTGGCCACTCCTAACTTGGTCACAGCACAGTCCTGATGTCCCTGAGCCTCCCACGTGTGAAGGAACCAGTCCAGTGTCTGTGCTGGTGAGCAGCCCTCGGGCACAGTTGTAGCTGGAGGTCCTGTGTGCACGCCAGGCACTGCATTAGTGTCATTATTGCTATTGACAGTGTAAATGGCAGCACCATAATGGGACAACAGCACCGGGGCCCGGGGAGGCAGAGGGTAAGGAGACATTAATATGTGCAGTCAACTTACATCTTGCACTCTGCAAGTGTGCTGGTATGAGTGGTTCTGACACCTTGAACATAAACCAGATGGCCCCTTTCTTACGCCATATCATGCAAAGAGAGATTTGAATTAATTCATGTAGAAATCATGACAATTCTGTTGCTGTTGGAACTCACTATAGCGGACAGGGTGGCAGGAGATTATGCTGAATTTTTAACTTATAAAATACTAGTGACAGATGTCACTGCCTGTTCTCCTTTGTTGTTTCCCATCCTTTCCCCATCCCCTAGTGCCCTTCTGCCCTTCTCCACAGCTTTACCTCTGGATTGCATTGCTTAAAAACTTCTTTAAATACAATTTTGTGCAGAACTTTACACGCCGTGCGTAAAGAAAAATCCATCAAAGCTTGTGCCTGAAACACAAAGGTGTTTTGGGTAAACGAGGTTTCATTTTCCAGCGAACTCCACCTACAGCCCTTCCTGAAACTCCATCCCAAATCAACAGTGTTTTAGTGGCCATGGGGAATCGATGAACCTTGTGAGTAGCCCTGCCTTCCACACGGGGTTTGCACCCTGAGCAGGTGAGACTCTGCAGGAGGCAGGAATTGCATCACCTGCCCTGCGAGCAGCCTGTGGTGCAGAAGGGAAGGTGCCCTGCCTGGGGTTACTCTGCCCATTGGACATTCCCTGCTCCCGTTTTAGGGATGCGCTCACATAAGCACCTGTCCAGCAAGGTGCAACCTGCGAGCAGGAGCAGTTCTTGGCCACCTGAGAGCACCATCCCCGTGGCTGTCGCTGGTGTCAGGAGATCCCTGCTCCCTGCTCCTGCTCCCTGCCCTCCACACATGCCTCCCCACTCCCACGTTTCAGCGCCTTCTCGCACCGCGCGTCTGCTGCCGACACACCCCTGTCAGCCCCTCCATTGTGTGGCCAGCAGCGTCTTTCAGCACATGAGGCTCAGCCAACAAGGCTTAAACACATGCATGGGGCGGGGGGACCCCCCCACCCGAGTGGCTGAGGCAGGGGGGGCCCTCCCCGCCATACAAAAGCACAAGTGGGTTTGTTCAGCTGGCACGGCCGGCGGTGTTGACGCTCCCTTTCATCAGCGGGTATTAGGCCCAAATCCTGCCTCTCTGAGCTCGTACCCGGCTCCTTCCACCTCCTGTCAGGGCTGGCAGCTCTGCCAGGCTCTCCAGGCCCTGGCACCTGGGGCGCAGCGGAGCAGGAACAGCACACGCACATTTTCTTTCTTACCCCCCCCTTCCCCTTTCATTTTTTTCCATCAGGGAACTTTCTCCTCCGCCTTCCCCTCCATCCCACCCCCCCCACTCCCCGAACCTGAATGAACACTTCTTTCAGTAATGGGTTTTTTCCACCTGGTTGACTTGATGAAAGGTTTATGAGTTGACATTATGTGTGAGAAGAACAAAGCGAGCGCGGGATGTGTGCGTGCGCGGGGGCGGGGAGCGGGCGCGACAGAGCTGCTGAAAACTTTATTACAAACTGAGAGACGTTGGGAGCCATAAATCAGTCGGATGCTCTCTCTGCAGACCCTGCAGAAAGCTGCCACTGCAGAACAGAATGGGAGTGCACCAGGCTGGGCACCAGTAGGCTCTAGTGAGTTGCACTGGGTTGGGAGAAGGGAGAGGGGAGGAGGAAGGAGGAAGAGGAGGAGGAGGAGGAGGAGGAGGAGGAGAAGGANAGGAGGAGGAGGAGGAGAAGGTGTGCTGTGCATCCATCTCTCATCACAGCACCCACCTCTCACCACAGCACCCATCTCTCACTGGTCCCACTCCCCTGTGCCACAGAGGGACCTCCCAACCTCAGAGCGTAGAATGGTTTGTGTTGGAAGGGACCTTAAAGCTCATCCCATTCAACCTCTCTGCCCTGGGCAGGGATACCTTCCACTAGACCAGGTTGCTCCAAGCCCCATCCAACCTGGCCTTGAAATCAGAGTTACAGACTCAACGACCCCAAAGGAGGTTTTCCAGAGGCAGGAGCTGATTTGTACGCACCCAGCTCAGGGGGAAAATCAGCCTTAGGCAACAAGCAGTGTTTTGGGACAGCTGCCCCACACTGCCCCTCCCGCACCCCAGAGCTCTGGGCCAGCTCCACCCAGGCACTTCAGGCTTTGCTGGGATTCCACCTCTCCCCAGGTGAAAGTCGGCAGCTCCTATTTACCAACACACAGCTGAACAACAGCTTGCTGTGAGCGTTTAAAAACAACGTATCTAAAACAAACAAACAAAAGGATTTCAGCTGGTATTTGTTAGGAAACCAGCGTTAACAGGCTCACAGTTATGAAAAGCACCTTTAGCAACACAAGTGAAATGATTTTTACTTTGCATTACAGAGAAGGGTAGAAAGAGCAGAGCTGCCACCAGCTGAGCCTGCAAAACAACCAGGAGGTGTATTGTCACATCAGCTCCCAGGGAAGGCTCGGGAGCTGAGACATGGCACGGCACCAACACCACATGCTGCTCCCAAACCCGCCCAGCTCCCCTCGGCTCCCCCAGGCTCTGCACCCACCCCTCGGGCAGGTCAGGGCTGCAGCCAGGGTAACGAGAGCACCTTCCCTTCAGCATCCCTCCTGCTCAGTGGGAACCGGGTGGCATCCTCCTGATTTTATGTTACAGTGGAAGCATTTCAGTTCACCCGGCACTTTACAGCATTAGCCTTGGTTCTGCTCTAATTTAGACGGGTGTTAATTAGCTCTGTCTCTGTTGAGGTGAACGGTTTCTTGGGGGAGCAGGTAACAGCTTTCCCTGGCTAAGCTGAACAAAGTGCTGGGGTGGGAGCGCAGAGCGGGTCCCACCTGGAAGCCCCTGAGCCTCACAGCCACTGTGGGTCACGCAATCCGACTGCTCCTGGGGCTGTTTCTCCCCAGCAATCCCGGGCTGTACACAAAGGCAAACACGTTTCTATTTTAGACTCTAATCCAAGGCTACTGCATGCCTTTTGGAGTGCGGATGTCCTGGAAATGTCACTGCAGAGCAGTGTGCTCAAGAGATTAGAGCCGTTCCAGTTTGCAAATGACAGAGTACAGTCACAGATGTTACTCTAGCCATGGGGTCAGACACAGTTGCTCAGGCTTAACTTGTTGAATTGCATTAAAAAAAAAAAGAGAGAGAAGGGGCAAATGCTGAAGGATTCTGAGCAGCTGTGGCTCTGTTTGGGTTTTATCCCAGATAAATAAATTTTCTTTCCCCCCTAATAATGAGTAGCCATTGCAAGCCTTAGAGAGATGACTTTAAATGACTGAATTCCCAGGCCAAAAATATGCTTAATATTTCCAGTCTTGTGTACAGACCAGTGGAAGAGTTAACAGCCATTCTTCAAGGAACTCCACGATCAAAGTGGTGGGCATGAGGCTCAGAGAAGAAAGAGCTTGAGGATCCAACAGCACTGAAAATATTTCCAGATGAGACTCACACCATGGGATGCTGCTATTTTTATGTACCTAATTTGGGGGCTTCTGATTTGCAGATAGTGAGAACTGAGTAGCTTTTACATTTTTACAAAACCAGGTGCTTATAAGAGGTACCTTTAAAATCAAAATCCATTTTAAATCACTGCTGAGAGTCTTGGCTGGTGTATAATGGTGCTTCTGGGCACTTGCTCTGAGAAGCAGCCTGAGCCCTGTCCTAGATCAGCAGGCAGTGACACGCATCCTTCACACTAATGCACTGCTTCTGGCTGTGCTGGGGGAGAGGGAGAGGGGAGGGCTGGGAAAAAGTGCCGAGATGTACTGAAAAAAAACAAACTAAACCCAAAATAAAAATCAGGTGCAACTGCAGCTCCAGCCTGTGTGCTTGGTGTTAATCACTCGCTCCTTTTCTGCGGCTCATATCTGCTCTGTGCTCCTGCACTCTGAGCAGTTCTGGTGCTCAGGGGGAAAGCAAAGCACAGACAAGCTTGAGTCTACAGCAGCACTGAGTCCATGGGGTTTGTGCCTGTCTGCTGCCAGGCAGGGGGAACCCTTTGCTGCTTGGGGTCTGCAGCTGCCTGGGGAAGAGACACAAATCGTCTGCTTATTTAAGTTTTCCTAAGCAAAAGTTTGAATCAGGCACAAGAGCCAAGGAGTGCTGCACCAAACCAAGCCCAGTCCATGTTCTGGGCTTGACAGGACAACCTGGGTGGAAAGGCCAGGCATTTGTTCCATCTGCCCACTGCTGATTCAGGAGCAGGAGGCAGCTCTCTGCTCTCCTGTTCCAGCTGAAGACACGACACAGTAATCACAGCTCCTTCAGGGAATGTCTCATGGAGCAGGGCAAGGGCCTGATGGGGGTGACCAGAAACATGGGCACTATTTGGGATGCAGGAATGCCATGGATATTTGGAGCTATATGCTCTCTGTCTCTCTTCTCTGAAAGTTTCTCCCTGAGCTGATGCCCTCAAGATAACCATCCACACAGCACTGATACATCTCCTTTGCAGCTCCTCCTTTCCCTTGGTAGTGACTCTGGTCCAGCACTTGCTGTCAAAAGATGCCCACTGAGGCTGGAGCCCCCTCTCCCTGGGAATGTGGCCTCGGGGGCTGCAGGAGTGTCTGGCAGCACAAGAGCTGCTCCTCACAGGAGGTTCTGTGCTCTGGCTGCTTCTCAGAACAGGGGAGAGACATGTACAGACCCAGAGCTGGGCTGTGGCCTTGTGTTGGTGGCGCTTTCATCCTCCCCTTGCTTTGCTTCCTTGGATGACTTTGTTCTATCAGATGTGGCTTTTAATTACAGGAGCTCTATGTGCCATTAGTGGTTTAACTGAAGGGAAATTGAACCATATAAATAGCACCATTTTGCTATTCTCTGTTTACATTAAGCTGGATTTCCCTTTTGATATTTATTGAGGGAGACGTGGATTTGTTTGAAGATTCAGTTCAACTAGTTAAGGTTTTACTGGAGGAAGGAATTCAGCCACTGGAATTGCCATGGGCAGCAGGGCAACTAGTTGGGGAGGGAAGGAGCAGGCAGCAACCAGGGCCTGGGCAAGACAGCTGACATCAAACAGGCATTCCAGGAGGGCTTTTAGCAGTCAGTAAATTACGCTTGTACAAAGTAATAAAGGAAGTGTAATAATGCCTTATTGTTCTATGGGCACCTTTCATCCTGAAGGATGGCAGTTTGCAAGCTGGGGAGCTCAGCACTGGGGCTGGGACTGTGTTTTGTCTTGCAGGGCTGAAATATCACTTGCCATTTCACTCTTAAGCTGATTAAGTAATTACAGTTTGGAGAGTAGTGTCAAAGAAAAAGACTACTGAAAAATTGCACGAAAAATTACATTTGAAAAAGTTGCTTTTTATATAGTCTTAGAAGGAAAGCATTTTCATGGAGATAAAGTTATATTTTCACCTGAAAATAAAGGCAACTAGTTATAGTAAAAGGTGAGGGGCACCTTTAATTAAATAATGAGAAACGCAAGCTCTGTACATTGTAGGAAGCAGTTTATGGTCAGCTGCAGCAACTCTGGGTGTCCTGTGAGAACTCATCCAAGCTGAATTTATACACTGCAGCACTGAGGATAAAAAGGGGGCGGCCAGTGGAGTGAGGTACTGTACAAAAGGCAAAGACAAGGAGAAGATTGGGTAAGTCCCTAATAGTGAACTCCTCAGCCTCATCACACGTGGAGTCAACTCTCTGCAAGAACAAAACCCCAGGTCTCAACAGCTTATGGAAACTGCAGAGCAAAGTGCTTGATCCCCAACACCTCACAGGGAAACACCAAGTGCTGAGTCAGAGCTATGGAAACTGGAAGTGCAGTTTGTAGGGAATCTGAATTACTTCACACCAGGACTTGGGTCAAGGTAAGATGCTACAGAACCTGTTGGCTCCCAAAGAGACTCACAGCGTACGTGTCAAGCCCAAGAAGTCAAGAAGTGCTGAGCAAGGAATTACCAGTGTTTCTCAACACTTGCTATGAGTTATGAAGCAGTTGGTGTGAAATAAGAGCTGGTGGGAGACTCTTGCCTTCAGCCTTGCCTCTTTGCCCAGGCACTGCTTTCTTCCACAGGGATAAATAATTTGGCAATACTTGTGCACCCGCAAGGTTTGCCAAATCCAGCAGGAATTGCACATCCTAGATCACATCTCAGGTGATGTGGATCCATGAGAGGTCACTGACCCTGATGCAGAAGGGGATTCTCAGGCTCTCATCTGTCTCCTGGAAAAGGGTGAGGGGTTGAAGTTCACTGACACAACCCGCAGCATGCAAACTACAGTCAGGGTTACGTTAAAATCGTGAGACCATGAAAACGAGGGAAGGAGCTGGTGCTTTGGGTTTGGTTAAGGCTTTGCAACCACCACTGGAAGATCCTTTCTGTTTAGGGGCTGCTGCTTGTTTGCAGCCTCCCAGACTGTGCTGTGTGGCAGGGGCTGTGCAGGAAGGAGCAGAAAGAAAATGAGTAAAATTAAGTCCCTACTGTTTGTTGTCCAGTTTCACTGGTAATTAGCTTGGCTACGATACGTAATAAAAAGCAAGACTTGATTATTTCCAACACTCATAAGCAGAGTGAGATTGCAACACGAGATGAGGAGCTACAAAGTGAAGTTTAATAGAAAGCAGCAGACGCAGACAAGCAGAGATCCCCATCTAATGATGCTTGAAGAGCTTCTCCTGTTCAACTGAGTGTCTGTTTGGCCCGTAGGCATTCTGAACTCTATCAGTCACATTCCCTGGGCCACCCCCTGTTCATGTAGAAAGCTGCAATTACTCATATTTGACAACTCAGTCCCACAAAGCCTGTGAAGTTCAAAGCGCTCCCCACCTGGTATTTCTCTTTTACAAGCACGCAACTACAAAGTATAACTTTGGGAATGTTTTAACCTTTCTTTCCCACACACCCAAGTGTTCTTGTTCTTCCCTCTCTCTCTTTCCAGCTTTCATTTCACTGGGCACACACTGAGCAGAGAGAGATAATTCAGATAAGGGGGGGTGGGAGGGATGAGACAGGAAAGATCTGTTTAGGATTGGTGCTTGATCGAGTTTAAAAGAAACCACACTGAATAAATGAGATCCCTGAGAGGTTTTAAGAGTCCAGAATGGCCCACAGGACCCAAGCTGTGTCCACCAAGGGCTGGAATGGTGTAGAGCAATGCACTCCCCAGCACAGGATTGGCCCAGCCAGCCACTGGGAGCAGCCCAGGCTCTGGGTGCAGAGGTTCTGAGAGCTCCTCTCACTGCAGTGTTATAAAGATGTGAGCCTGGAGATGCCACGGTGATAACAGAGGGTGTTTATTCTGTCTGTAACCCAGTGGCTGCTTTGCTGTGTTTCACATCTCTTCAAGTATATAAATGAGGGGACTCTCCTTTCCCTCCTCACTGCAGTGTGTATACACGAGTGTTATTTCCCCTATCAGATTCCTGTACAAAAACTGCTGTCAGGCTATTAATAATCTGGAAAAAACACCTTGAAACTTGACTCAATGAGGGCACATTGCAAATGGGCTCTAATGGCTTTTATTCCTCATCTCTGTCACCTCAGATCTAATCTGCCATTTTCTCATTTTTTATCCTCTCCCGTCCCCTCAAAAATCACTCAGCGGCTCTTCCCTCAGTGCCAGGAGGTGCAGAAGTGGGGTCAGCAGGGATTTACGGACAGAGGAAGGCCAGGTGTGTCACGCAGTGCCAGGCAGAGCCCTGGGCACACTCGAGGGCACGGCAGAGCTGAGGGCTGGCAGAACCGCCTGGGATCAAAGGGAGCTGTGTCCTGCAGGGGAGGCATTCCCACTGCCACAAACTAAACCTACAACACCCCCCGCCCCCAACATTACTTTGCATTTTATGGGCCAGTAAGGAAGTTTCCTGGATTCTGAGATTCTGAGGATTAGCCAAGGCTGTGCCAAAAGACCAGTAACATCCCCCTGGATGGAGAGTGAACATGCTCATCCTGGGGATTGTTTTTTTCTTTTTTGGTTTTGGGGTTTTTTTGGGGGGTGGGTTTTGGTTTTATTTTTTGTGTATGTGTGTGTTTTCTGGTTGTTTTTTTTGTTGGTTTTGTTTTTTAAATTAAAAATAATAAACTCTATTTTAGGGCCACATCTCCATCTTCTGTGGAAACAGAAGGCACCACCAAACCTGCAGCCTGGGTCCCTGTGTTTAAGCTCACACCCCTTACACTGAGTTTGGTCTTTGCCTGAAGGAAAAACTCCAATCAAAGGCTACTTAGATCCTTCTCCTCTGGAAAAAAAATGAGAGAAGGAATGTGGGAGGGCACTGCAGAGCATTCTACAGCACTTGTGAGCTATTAGGAACTTAGGGTCAGACTTTCAAAAGTTGTTGCTCCAAAGTTCTTAGTTAGATATCACTACATTTTTTAATTAGACAGCATTTCTGGGTATATCTGATTACCTTTACAACGAAGGACCTCAGGTACCCCGGGGAAAGGCATGAGGCAGCTTCTGACACAAGTTGTTGAGTGTGTGATTCTGAGAGAAACCACAAGTCCTTTTTACCCCCAACCACCTCAACACTACAATCTGTTTAGGAGTTCCTTCTCTTCTGTTTTATTTGGTTATGCAAACATTAATTTAAGGAATATTTCTCAAGCCTCCTGTGGGAATCCAACCCAATTTTCAGAGACAAAGCACGTGCAGAAATGACTAACATTTCCCTTTGAGTAGGGGAGGAGATTTAAGGCTTTTGACTCAAGGGTTTTTTTCCCCCTCTTTCTTCTCCTTTCTTCTAAGTATCTCTTTATTCATCACTTTAATTACCTAATCGTAAATTTCTTTAGGGGGTTACTTAGAAGGAAAATTAGCATCAAAGCTTGGCAGTAAATTCAGGGGCTTTTGGAGCAGGTCCAAGCTGTTTCACCTGTGATTAATTAGATGATTTTTTTTCTTTAAGTGCCAGAGGGCTGCTGAGGTCTTTAAGCAGTTACATGACTGCTGGCAGCTCAGGAATTATGATTGATGCCTTAGTCTGGCATTTAGGACTTCTGCTTCTCTTTGGGAGCTGCCTGGGTAAGCAAGAACACAAGACCAGCTACAGTGGTGGGAACAAAAGGCTCGTTGCTGGCAAGGCCAGTCTGTGCTCTCACAGAGGAGACAAGGAACTGGGTACTTTTGCTTCCCCACTGCTGACAGAGCATTCAACAGGATTAAGATGAGAGAACGGGAGAAACAAACACCTCCTACTCAAATTATATTCTACAGAGTTGCAATATCAAGTTATAGCAGTACCTCTTTTCTTTAAAGCTTTATTTAAGGTATGGGCTTAGTCAAGAATGAAAATGAGAGGAAAACTGTATTGAAGCTTTAAACCCAACACTAGAAACCTGTTTTAGAAAAAAAAAAAAAAAAAGGATTTAAAAAATGCATTTCTCTTTCACAAGAAGTTAATATTCCTATACCCTGGCCCCAAGGGGCAAAGAATGAATCTCAGTGGTTTGTTTTGTTCTAGCAGAAAACCTTACAGAGAACCAAATTCCAAGCCACAGGGACTGATCTGGCTCCTCCTCCTGGCTGGAAACAAAAATCCTGTTGTGTCATCAAAACAAAAAAGCCAAGCCCCAAGTTCTCCATTAAAGCTTTAGCAGAAATTAGAAGCATCAGCCAGCTCCAATCTTACCCCCATGAAACTCTCACCCATGCTGGGATAGAGGAGTTGGGGAAACTGGTGGAAAGAGCGAGCCCAGTGGGCTATGCCTGCACTTTCCCTGCTCCAGCTACATCTGTTTTCTGGGAAATGGAGACACTTGAGTCACTAAAGCCCATTAGCTGGCACGTGTGTGCCGCAGACAAAGTGTCACAAGCACTAATGAAGCACTTCCAGATTGCTCAGTGCAGTGAGCTCACCTCCCTCTGCCAGCAGGGCAGCACCAGCACTGAAACAGCTCCGGTGCCCTAAAACTGGCCACGGAGAGCTGGTGGGGAACAGGGCTGGGCTTTATGGCACACAGGGGGCAGCTCAGGAAAGTCAGCACCAGTGGATGGATGGTGAGGGCAGAGAGCCCACTGCCCATTACTGCCTGAGAGAGACCCCCTTCTGTTCTGGCACTAATTTAAACCATCAGGTGTCTGGAGTTTATTTCAGCAGAGTAAAAGCATCTTTCAGACAAGATACCTGCTTTGCAGGGAGCTGTGTGTGCTCTCCCAAGCTGCTGCTGTCATGCATCCCTCCTCCCCGGTGTTCCCAGGACAACAGGACTGTCCCTCACTTCAGGAGGCAGCTCCTGGTCCTGCTGGGAAGCAGTTAATCTCCATGGGAAGTTCCTGGGCCTCTCACCATCCCTGCTCACAGAATAATGCCACTTGCTGTTTGCAGCCACCTCTTGTTTCTGCCACTGCCCAGCTTTGCCTCATCCAACATTTATGGAGTCTGGATTCACTGAGGACGTGCCAGTCCCACCCTCAGCAGTGACAGCCCTTGCTGCTCATCTGCTGGGCTGGGTCTGACTGCAAGGAGGGCAGAGGGAAGGAGGGAGGGAGGACACAGCCCTGGCCTGGGTGTGTGTGTCCATCTGTCCATCTACCTCCTCAGGAGCTCTTTGCAGTGTTTGGGTGTGTGCGTGCCCTTCCCAGGTTCAGACCAGGGGGATGTGTGTGTCAGGGTTGGTGCTTTAGCACAGCAGAGTCTCTCCCTCTCCCTGCACCCACCCATGACGGTCTCTGGCTCCATTTGTCATGTACCAGCCTGAAACAAGAGTGGCCCAGCTGGCAGGACACACAGGTGACCCACTGGGTGAGCCCCGGGAGCTCACTGCCTGTTGGAAGGATGCTGACAGTGGCTGTGGAGAGGCTGCTCCGTGTATAACAAATGGAAAAACAATTCATCAGGGAGTGCTCCATGAAGAAGGTTTGAGCCATGGCTGGAAGAGGCTGGTAAACCCCCCAACCAGACTGGAGAGGGAATGATCCCATTAGCAGGAGCTGAGATCTGAGAGTGGGAATGCACAATGGAAAAGCTGCCAGCCAAGGAATCAGAAATGCCGGGGTCTGGTTCTATCTTGTCCCCCAGTTTTGAGTAAACTACAACTCCTCTGCTCCCCTCACAACTCCTGAGCTCACGAGGGTCAGGGACTGCTTCTGCTTTATCTGACACAGGTTTAGGAACTCAATCAGACACTCAGCAACACAGCTAAAAAGTAAACCCTACTGATAGTGACCACCACCCACACAGTTTGCAGCAAAGAAGGGGTGCAGATCACACCCTACAGCATTGAGATCCCACGGTTTCCAATGCAGGAGCTGGATTTTTGACCCAAACAATAAGATGCTGTTGCTGAAGACTCAAAAGGTGGCAGCTTCAGAGAGCGTGTTTGCAGGCACCCACACACAGACTCTCTCCTACACCTTTGCTTTTCACAGCTTGTGACAACAGAGATTATTCCTTGCTGGAAGAATGTGGCATTGTTGACATTAAAAAAAAAGCAAAACAGGCCTTTGCTTTGCTTGAACAGCACAGGCTCTCTTGATCAGCTGTCTGAGGTGCCTCAGCTGTACAAAGCATTTAAACCTGTCTAACATCAAAAAGTAAGGTAAGACAAGTCACTTTGATGCTCCAGAGCACATGCCTAACATGATTATTGCAGCATCTTCCTGGTGATAATAGAATTATGCAAAGGAGGCCTTGACCCATTAATGCTTTACCTTTCTTAGGATTTCTCTCCCTCTTCCCTCCTTCCCAAGCAGCAGAAGTGCTTGCTCAGACAGGGAAGCTGAACAAAGGGTGGAAGGGAGCTCCTCACTCACTCAGAGAAGTCACCAGTAAACAGTTTTTGGTGCTTCTTGCAGTTTTCTTCATAAAAAATGCCTTAACATTGCACAAGACCTGCTTAATATCAGAACACAGAGGTCCAGGCATGTGTAGTTATTTAAAAGCAATAGAACAATAAGGAAGAAAAAGGGATGTCACCTGCTCTGTGCCCTGCTCAGACTGAATTACAGCTGCAGATAAAGGAAGGTGGCAATACAGAATTGCTTCCAACTTTTAACTCTGTACTTAAAATAACACATGCTAAGGAGTGGCCTGAGACACTGTTACTGAGGCTTGGTTGGCCAGAGGGCAAACAGAATCCAGTGCACAAAGTCTGTGTATAGAGGGGGCGATTTTAGGCCAAAAAACTCCTACCAGGACATCAGCTGACTGCCTTGGCTCAGGTTCAGGTCTGCAAAGGGCTGGCAAGGAAAAAGCACACTTCCTATGTATTCTGTTTGCTCTGAGCATGGTTCACCGAGTCCCACTTGCAATCTGTCCTGAACTGCAAATGTATGATTAATGTGTTCCAGGAAAGATGAGTCCAACCCATTAAGGCTCAGACCTGAATCCAAACTCAAACTTCCCGAGCACAGATACGTTTCCATCTGGAGTTTTGGTCCAAGGTTTTCTCTTGGTTCTCACTCATGGTGTTTGAGGGAAGTTCCTACATGTCCCATCCTAAAGCAGTACCTAGTTCTCATTATCTAAACTGACAAGTCTGTTCTTACACTCCCTGTGTGCAGCCAGCAGCATTAAGATTCAGTAAAATACCTCACCCAGCTCGTTGCAGAGCTGGTACAAAAGCCAGTCATTTGTCTCTTACACTCAGTGCTCTCTCCTGTTCCTCAAGAGAAAAACTGCAAGTCCAGATCTGACCATTCCCCTGGGCAGGGAAGCTTCTGGAGTATCCACTTGAAACAAAGCCTTTCTTTCCCCCTTTTTCCTGTCTAAACCAGAAAAAGGACCAAGACCTTTTTCTTAAGCTTCGGGAGTCTGTTAATTGGCTCCCCAGTAAAATTATAGCGACTCGGCTGCCTGATAATGATTGTAAATGACAGGGACTATCAGGTTTACCTTGTGATGTCCCTGGGGAGCTTGCAGTTAGTTTAGTCTGAACTCTGCATCAGCTGTTTGGGTTCCTTTCTTCTCGGCATGTGGTATCTGGACTCAAGCTGCAGCCTTTCAAACCTAATTAGTGTTAGGGGAAAGAGAGAGAGAGAGAGAGAAAATACCAAACCCCATCACTCTCTTCCCTCAGCTGACTTTGTAATGTATAGGCAGGACCTGATTTATGGTACAGGTTCATGGGGATTTTGTTTGTTTGTTTGTTTTGATTTTGTTTCTTTTCATGCTTATCAATCCAGCATCTTCAGCTTGAGCTGCAAGAAAACTGAATTTCCTTGTGCTGGAGTCTCTGAACTGTGAGAAGTTCAGCAGGAAATCTCTGGACTCAATGGAGTCACCGTGCTCCTCGATGTGTGAGTTTGTTCTGTGCAGTGCTCAGCAGAAACTCAACTTTCTGCCCTTTTTCTTGCAGGGAGAGTGTTTTACTCTTCAAAATGCTTGTTTTTAAAGCTTAACTATACTATTTTCTATAATAACTCATGTTAATGTTCACCCAAATGCAAACTGCCCTTCCTAAGAAATAAACACAATTTTTTGTGGGAGCCTTAATGACTTGCATTTCAGAGTCCCTCATCACTGAGATGAAGGTGTGTGTCCTACCTGTTCTCCACCTTGGGAACTGGCTTCCAGCCCACATCCCGGGACTTCAGTTGTTGCAATGTCAATTGGAACAATCTAGAACCTCAGATCCATAGGCAGCACTGCCAGGTCAAGCAACCACACACCTGGAAAAGCAGCAGCACATGAGATTTCTTTTTTCAGTGACTGGCTGCATGTGCAGAAGTCCTTGGAATGTTTCAGCTCTACTCAGGAATGGGGTACACAGATTTCAAATAAAGCAAATTAGTCTCTGGAACAGCTACTGAGAGGTGTGATAAATATTTTGATTGCTTAAAATCCTTAACTCAAGACTAAATGTCACTCTAGGAGATCTGAAGCTGCACAGCCACTGAAATCTCAAAATGGAAAGAATGAGTGAGTAGAACAGGTTAGATGAGAAGGTTCTCTCTGCCTGGAAACTCTCTGAAATCACTGCCCTCTACAGCGTTTCTGACTTCTGCTCTAGCAGCTCCTTAATGCAAAATGCTCATTTATAAAGATAAATCACATCTTAATTGAACATCAGGGACTCTCATACCAGCACTGGTGAGCTCGGTGCTCAGACCACACGCCACTTTGCCTCAGTGGCCTCAGCTGTCCACAGAACATCAAATAACTCAAAAATAAGTAGTTTAGGTTGCCCATAACAGATGCCAACCTTTGAAGCCACAACCAGTATCTCTTGATTATGGTACAATTTGAGATAAAGTGCACTTGCCTGTTCTTGTAGGGATTGGACGCTTCCATCAGGCAGTGGAAGTCCACCAGGACTCTTCCACCTGTCCTCATAATTGCCACATTGTTTGGAAAACCTCTCTGTGCCCTTATCTCTGTCAGCACTTTTTGGAAGAAACCCCACCATGGTTCAAATTCAGATCTAAGGCAAACAAAGGCCTGGAGTGCCACTCTCTCTCTCTCTCTTTTTTAATCTAAAATTGTTTCCTCTGCCTGCAGTGCATCAAATAACTTCTTTCCCACCCTTTCTCAAAAAGCTCATTTCCTCCATAGAGCCACTCTGTGGAATCTGTCACCTGCCTTTGCCTGAGAAAAGGAACCAAACAAGCCCTGGGAAGAATGGTGTTACTAAATCCACGCTGCACCCAAATCCGCTTACCAACATCTGCCCACATTGTCGGGCACAGGGGATAATGCTGTTAGAGTAATTCCCAGTCTTTTAAAGTCAGGAGCTATAGCCCAGGGTGATCCAGGAGTGATACGGCTTCGGGGGAATCTGCACTTTACATATTTAACAGGAGCGTGCTGAGCTCTTTAACATATCATTGCTGTACTTTTTGACATCAAAAGGATTGCATTTCCATACTTGGATGAATTAATAGGATTTGCATGTCACCCTCATTCTGTACTTTCTTTGCTGAGTTACACTGCAGGAATTTGAAAGGCGGGGAAGCTGTAGAGGTGTGCATGTGTGTGAGTGCGTCCTCAGGAAACAACACACGGCTCCAGGATGGGTTTGAAGGAGACTTTAAAGGAGCAGCATTTCTCTAACGTGCCCAGCAGACGTTTCCTTCTCTGCCAGTGGGTGTTTGGTTGCTGCTGCAGACAGCAGCTTTCCTGGGAAAAGCTCTGCACACAAAGGAAGGGCCAGCAACCTCCTCCCTACACCGAGCAGCTGCCCAGTCCCACTGACCCCGTGTTGCTACTAAAAGCTCTTAAAGCTGGTCCTGTGGAGCTCAGGAACCCACAGCTGGGTCAGGAGGGGAATTCAGGGCTCATTAGACTGCCTGATGATCATGCTCATTAAAAGGTTTTCTGCCTATTGAGACCCTAAGAGTCATGTTGAAGCAAATGGCAGTTCTGCTTCAGGTTCCAAGGGGTGACATTTCACCCACAGACCATGTTCTGCCATCCAAATTCTTCTGCTGGTCTCTTTTCAAGCTAAACCAGCTCTGCTGCTCTGAGGGTCTGGAAAAATTTCAACAGGTATTCGCAGTGACAGCAAAGCAGGTGATACCGGGCTGCTGAAGGCTCCCTTCCTGCTTCCCTCTGCAGTTCACACACCTTTCCCTTCATGCTGCCACCCAAAGCAATATTGCATTTCTCTCAATCTCCACTGTGTTTAAGGAATGACTGAGCCCAACCCAAGGTGCCCCTCTCCTCCAAAGCAGAGTTGAGTGCTGATCACTCCTGGACAGATTCGGAATGTTACGCCTGAGTGAAATTTTATCCCTTAAGACAGGTCATGCTCTGTCTTGAGTTACTTCTACACTGACACCAGCAGTCATTAATTACCATCTGGCTGATTGACATATCAGGGAGCAGCAGCAATATAATACTTTGCCTAACACTGAAGCCTTCTCAGAAAAGCGTAACTGGACTTGACACACTTATTTTGGACTGCTTATCCCTTGTTTTGTGTTTATCCAATTGCTGTAAAAGTGCCACCCAAGCACTATCCCCTTGGACACGAGCTGAGAGCGAGGAGAACTGGGGAAGGGGAAGAAAGGGCCTTTCAGAAAGAAGAAGAGGCAGTGTTGGGAGTGCCAGCTTAGGAGCTGAGCTGCTCTTTCGCTGCCAGAATCCTGGCTGAGCTCCACCAGAGAGTGACCCACATGTGACCACTGACAGTGTCACTCAGTTTTGACAGCAGCTTCAAGTGATTGTGTCTCCAGGGTGGGATTGCCATGTTCCCTCCATTCTTGCAGTTTTGTTTTAAGATATCAGATCATAATTAATTAACCCAATTTGAAAAAGAAAGGAGTAAACTCATTTCTTCCCCTCATTTTCCTGACTTAACAGAAATGCAGTTACTACTTCTACTGGCTTAAACTGGGGTCACAGAGTCCTGTCCACAGCTGTCCTGCTGCTCCAGGGATCTTCACTGGTTTCTCACTTCATTGTTACTGACTGAGTGTTGCAGAATTCCTCCTACTCTGAAAGCGATTCCTCCTTAACTTCTCTTCCTATTTTCAGGGAACTACCTAAGGCACCCCCAGGCAGAAAGGCCCTGCTGTGCTACTGAACATGCTGGGTAAGTCCTGGCACTCCAGCACTGCTGATGAATGACAGCAGCCCAGCAGGAGACAGAGAGGGATTGAGATCAGGAACCCATATCTTCACATTAAAAAATAGAGAGCGAGCACAACTAACTCCCTGAGTAATGACTGATTTCTGTTGTGTCCCCTTGGGTCAGGAAGCATTTGAGTGCATCATTTTTAAAGATGACTAAAAGTAGCCAGAATCACAATACTATTAATGTCTGCTGTTGTCTTGCAGTGTTGGTGCCATCCTTCAGCCATGTATTCCCAACACAGATATTTCACCCACCCTGGATCTGAGAGTTGGCCCTGCCTCTGGCATTAATCACTGTGACTCCACTGCCTAACCTGTGCAGCCTGGCTGTGAAAAGCAGGGGCTGCAGCCACAACAAGGGGTCCACTTTACTTCACAGTTATCTTTGTGTATCTGCAGGATTCCTATTTCTTTGCAGATCACTTTGGTGTTTCTCTCCTGGATCTCTTATAGCAAGGGTTTATTGGACTCTAACCCCTTGTTTCTGAGAAATAACCATTTATGACACGTCTCTGAGCCCACTGATGACAAATTCAGAAGATGCTTGACACGTTGAACCATGCTCAGCTCGGTGGATCCCAAGCTGAGCTTGGCAATTAATGGTCTTGCATGAGCCTGATTCATTGTGAAACCCCTACTGACCTCAGTGGTGATGGGATTTCAGTGAGGGTAGGAAGGGTCTGAGCTTCTCCTCCAGCCAGCTCAGAGCAGTGCCAGCAGCGTGTGTGTCCTGCTGTGGGGTGTCAGACACGCCAAGCCATGCAGACAACCCCTGGTCCACACTCCGGGTGCCGGGACAGAACAGATTGCCTGGAATAATCAAAACCCTCACAACTTCATGTGGGCTTTGCCCCTCTCAGCTTGCTCCTAAGATGGGCACAGCAGCGAGCATTTGTCTGCATCAAGGTCTACCAGAGGGACTTGCAGAAAGCTTACTCAATCACAGGAAAGCTCCAGCTGTTTCTGTTTAGCTGTTTGGTGCTTCCAGGTTTTAAATTCCTGGCGTTCCAGCCCATCCCTGTAAATCTGAACATATTTCTCTGCTGTTCAGGGCTACAGCAGGGCAGGCATCCATGTGCTAAGGACTGGGCTCAATTTGTTATTTTGTCAAAGATCTGACATGACTAAAATCCAAGTCATGTCAGCAGACTGCAGATGTTTTCCCTCTGCTGACACCCCACATCCTGAGGGAACTCACAGTATCTGCTCAGAGTAGCTGAGAACTCTGTCTGGTGTGGGATGAAAACTGGGCATAAAGCCTCTCTCTGTGCTTTCAGAAACCATCAGAGAGAGGGAAGCACAGCCAAAGGGCAGGTGGGATTTCATCTGGGCAGAACTGCCTTTGGTGGTGCCTCCACTGAAAATAAGGGTAAAAGAGGCAAACACGCTTCTGACTTCCCTGCCTGAGGGAGTTGTGGTGGGACACGAGGGATGGGTGCAGCCATGTGACCAGAGCCCAGACCCCCTGGGACCCAGTCCAGTTGCAAAAAACCCCAAGGACATCGTCCTTGTCCTAAAGGGATGCTTGGGAGTTTTGCTACACACTGAGACCTTTGTAACACTTTGTTATATTTATTCTCCTGATAAACCATCCTGACTCCTTCAAAGGCAGTGAATTAACATCTGAGTCAAACCTTTTAATGTTCCTTGGACATGTAGTGCTTGTCGCTCCCTGCCTGTGAATTCTAAAAGGGCCTGGGGTAAATAAATAATGCAGCATGCATATTGCTTCTGTGAAATTTGTTCCTAAAGAATAACTTACTCAGCTCTGTAGTGATGAGGATCCTTTTATAACACGGCTGTGATTGATTCCCCAGTGCTCTCACTCTGAAAACAGCATCTGTAGACACAGTCAATAACAACATGAGGGGAGAGGGAGAGAAGCAGAAAGGGAAAAAGAAAAGACACAACCCAAGGCACAATGGCTCAGCCTGACAAATGCAGGAAATATCTTACCTATGCCTAAAAATGTCATTGTCATGCAAAAATCCCAAAGCCTTTCCTATATTTAGAAAGTTTCTTGCCTTGGTTTGCTTTTCCAAGGCTTGCTTTATTCACTTGGAGCTTCAAAGGATTAAAAAAGAAAAGCTCTCCTGGGAGCTGCTTATTGACATCATAACTAAAATGTAATTCCCCTCGGTGGAGCAGCAGGGCTGGATCCAGGGGTGGTTGGCACAAAGGCTCCCAAGCCCATTTGCACTCAGGGCTTTTGAGGCAGGGGGATTGTTGTTCTTTTCCCTTCATGAAGGCTGGACATGACGAGGTGGGACATGTGCTGTAGGGATTAAGACAAAAGCATATACCATAATTTCTTTAAAACCTGGCAACAAAAAAGACTTAAAAGAGAAACCCCTCCAGTTCTCACCAGTGAGCTGGTTTAGTCCCAGCTGAAGTCTGTTTTTTGTGGTTTGATCACATCCAATCCTGTCTCCTTTAGCATAATGTTTAAATTTTGTCCTTGCTATCTAGCACAGCCTCCAGGGACCTGAGTGTTAATACCACTAATATTTCACAGGATAGTATTGAAGTCAAAAAGATGAAATCTAAACTAAAGATTCTGCTAGAAGTGGAATTTCTTCCAGTTTAGATGCTGCACATTGGATCCTCTCTGTTCAGGGGAGCACGTGGATGTTGGAGATCAGAGACCCTAACGGGGTCCTAGATGGACTGTTGCTCCAACCAGCCATCTCTGAGGCTTGGCAATGAACCTTGTTAGAAATGTCAGGCATCACAATCCCCCAAAACAGCAGAAAAAGTCCTTCCCAAGCTGAGTAAGGCATCTCTGGATGTGTGCTGGTGGCAGCAGCTGAATGCCTGAGATGAATCACTGTGTTATTGTGCCTTCCATGGACTGTACCAGCAGATTGGAGTGTCTGATCATTGCCTGGATACCTTTTCCTTATGTCAATATTTTTGCTGTGAAACAGTACACAGCCTTCTACCTGAAATTTTACAAACTGGCAGGGTACTATTACAAAAGATTACTTAATTGCAGATTACTACTGTACATTTGAATTTCAGTATCTTATTAAGCTGTCAGCTTTAATTACCATTATATGTTTAGATTACGCCGCAGATTATTTAGTTCTGTACCCAGGTTTGCCAACCTGTTTGCTTTGTGACATGACAGGGTGGTAATTACAGCATTACTGGAAAACCGAAATTTTTCCACGGGAAAGATTAGAAGTCCTTGGCATCAGCACTGACCCCAGTAAATGCTCATTCTTGCAAGTGTAAGTCATGTTTACCTCGGTGTGGGTCTGGTTCTCTGAGACCTGTCCAAGTCGGTGCCCCGGGAGGAGGGAGATGTGCAGAACAGGCCTGGGTTTGTCGGGCATGAAATGCTCACAGTGAAAGCCAAACCCACGTGGCTCGTGATGGATTTGGGCTTTGTTGCAGCCCCCAAACAGTCTGTGCTGCTGCAGCACTCCCAGAGTGATCCAGGAGGTCGGGGCCTCCCATCCCAACAACCACCTTCCACTATGGTCAGGATGCAAAATGCTCTGGTTTTGTCTGCAGCATCCAAGGCTGGGGGAGAGAAGGATTTGGATGGGCAGGGCTGCTGGAGACCCAGCCAAGTCACTGCTGTCCCATCAGCAATGCAACTGCTCAAGCAGAGAGGGAGAGCAGTTTTACACTGGCAGATTTAGTGGCTGGCTTGAAGGAGTGAAACTTGTGTCTCAGCCTTATTTTGCAAATCTCTCTGTATTCGTTGATGATGATATCCTGTAACTGAACACTGTTTTTCTGCCTGCAGAAAACACTGTAAGTCTGAGGAACAGCCTTATCTGAATAGCCAAAGATTTATTAGACTGGAATTGTAGTCAGCTTATGGAGTGACAATTCCCTATCATCTGAGCGAGGCAAGAGGTGCCTTATAAATATGCAAAGTGAAATACCTAAAATGGATAAACCAGGGTCGGTTTAGAAACACACTATTTTGTCAACTAGAGTAAGACAATGCTGTGAGTAAATGGGGAGAGAATCTCTCTACTTTGAATCAATCTTTCAAAAATAACTGGTCATAGTAATGGGCAATAAGTAGAACTATTTGCATTTGTGTATCGCTACTGCTGAACAGATCGAAATCTGCAAGGTGCATTTTTCTGATGCAACTCATCGTGTGCCCATCCTCCTGAGGGAAATGAGGAGAAACACGTGGATTAAGGACAAGGCTGGAGTGTGCAGGTGGTGCTGGTTGTGACAATGACACGCCTGGTGGATCACCCAACCAGCTGTGCCCCAGTTTACCCAGCTGAGCACACCAGGGCAGCGGGAGGGCCCGGGGTGGCCCTGCTGGAGGGACACCCAGCCAGCCCCAAGTGCCAGCTCGGAGAGAAACGGGGCAGGAGGAGCTCGGAACAGATGCTCCTGTCTCTGCTTTCCATCCACGCTGCAGTTCAGAGCTCTGCCCTGCAGGTACTGCAGTTCTGAGTGATAAAACAAAACCCACTGGAGGGGAGTAGACAGTGATGGATGGATCAGGTGGAATACCCTTCCTGCTCTGAGTCTCTTTTTCATACACAGGTATAAAGGTACAGTATCTATATCTGTCACTATGGATGGAGATACATAAATTATTTGTATAAAAATACATACTATTTACTTCCTCTCTAGATACAATCAGAAGAGTTCCATACATCTTTATATTTATGTAGCAATAAATACATTAGATAAAGTAATCTATTCAAGTCACAATTACCTCTTACTCAAATACACCTTGTAACGAATCTGTCTTCTGTTCTGATTGTATATGCTGTATATTGATATTATTTTGTCTAGTTATTATTTAAAAAAAACCTGTCTCTGCCTCACTCTAATCTTTTTGTTGGCACAGCCATTGTTTTAAAAGCCTAGAATGATAATAAAGTATAGGGAAAACACTTAGGAGAGCCATCCATTTCTCAGCCCGTCCTCTGTTAATTAATACTCCACGTTCTCCAGAGGAGGACAAATCTCAGCTCCTTCGCCAAATTAAGGAAGGAAGAGATGCAATAAATATTCTGCTGGGCTGAAGTAGTTTTTGCTTCCACTGCAGTTCTCAGCTTGAGCTCTGTTTGTCTGGGAACTGAGCACCTTCCCTACCAAGCTTCAAGGGAAAGGGATTGGTCTTCTTTTGAGGGATGGAAGGGGCCTCCACTCATTGTACCTTGGGAAATAACCCAACAGCCACTGACCCTGGGTACCATTCACCCTCCAGCCCTCGAGACCTCGAAGCTTCACCTGGGATTTGCGGGAGGAACTGGCACATTTTTCAGAGCAATGCTGGTTTATCACTCCTTCCTGAAGTTGTGCTGCTTGGTCCTTGCAGGTCTAAATTTAAAACACAATTCTGCTAAACCAGCTATGAGGTATATTTTAGGTTTTTCTCTTCAGTTAGAAAGACTTAAACCATTCCTCAGCTGTGTAACATCCACAGGTCGGGTAGGATGAGACTGTATATAAAAAGAAGCATCTCCCATTTAAGTATTTGGATTCCAAGAGTGTCCTACAGCAGTGAAAAATTCATCTATGTGGGTTTAAAACATCAGAAGTGTAGAATAAGGCAACAATACCAGTTTAATGCCCAGAGCTTAATAATGACTTTGGCCTGCTGGTGTTTTTCCTGGCTAATTCCCTGCAACATTCACTCCTTGGCAGTTTTATTTCCCAAAGAGAAAGCAGGGACTTTGTCAGGGAGAAGTTTCCTGATGAGAGATTAGAATCATAACCAAATTAAATGATTGTCTCTAACTAATTAGATTAGTTTAAATTGAATAATGAAACCTTTAGCTGTATTTAATGTAACATGCCTGAAGTCCAACGATTAGTCTGCTGAATGAAGCTAAACAATTAAAAACACAATCTATTTTATAGCTTATTTTATAGGAACAATTGGAAAAACTATTACTGCTGAAATCTGCAGAGGAAATGCACAATTACAAGCCCAACAGGAGCAGCCAGAGCAGTGGATGTGCAGCAAGGACAGGTGAGCCATCCTGAAGGCATTACAGAAGGATTCAGGCCTTCCTCCCAACCAGGGGACAAGAAGCTGGCCACATCTGGCACTTATTGCTTTGTTACTGATGTCAAGGGGGAAAAAAACCCCATTAAATTATATTAAAAAGTACAAAAAAATCCTAAACATCCAGGTTGTATTAGATCAGTGGTTGAAATAGAAAAAAACCCAAGTTATTTAATAATGTATACCTCATGGAAAAGTCAGAGGAGCATATTCTGACAGGCGTTTTCATGCCCTGTGCTTTGCATGGACACCAAAGGGGAACTTCCATAACGTTCATCCACCCATCCTTGGTTTCCCAAGAAAATGAAATGCTGAAGTGCTATGACAAATCCCATGGGAGTATATTTGCACCCAAACAGCTTTAAAAACCTGACTTTCAAGCACCCAAAGCACAGTCTGGGACCTCATCGAGTTCCCAACTCACTCCAAAAACTGCACCTTGGACTCCCAGGCCTTTGAGGGTCTGGCTGAGCCAGAACTGTGGTTGGAAAGGAAGGTGTTGCAGGAACACGAAGTACAACAGCCCTGATTTCCTTTGCGGACATTCCTGATCCTCACACTGAGCTCCTTGCACAGTCTGACTCAGCCACACAGAACCCCTCAGCACAGAACAGAAGTGGCACATGGGGAGTTGGGACACACCAGCAGTTGGAAGCTTTTCCCTCATGTACACCCGCCTGTAAGATCTTTTCCAAACATTACTCTTGAATTCCCAGAGCTGAGCTTCCAGTCCTATTGGGATATTTGCCCATTTGTAATGACTAATCCTATTTTGGAGGTTGCTGGGCAATAGGGCCCTTTTATTTGCTTGGGAGGAAGCTGCAGCATTTCAAGCAGCATGAATTCCAGCCTGCTACAAGTCTCCCAGCTGGCAGAACAGCTTGAACATTCTGTATTTTTGATGAAATCTTTGATCACCTCATTGCAAGATCTGGTTGCCTACTCTCAGCTCTCTGGCAGCTCTGAGCACAACCTGCCATTTCTAGATGGGATTTGTTCTTTTACGGATTAGGCGCATTAAATAAATAAACCAAACTGTCTCAAAGATACCCTGATCAATAATGTCACAGGCACAGGGGTCTGGGAACAGAACACACAATATTGCAAAGTGAAACAAATGTCAATCAGACCTTCCTTTGTCCACCTGCTGAGAGTCTCTCCCAGGGGAGGGTGCCTGCCCTGCTTTAGTTGAACACTGAAGGCATTACTGATGCCTCGTTACCTTGGAGATCTTTCTGTTCCCAGGTTACCACCTAAACCACAAAGAAATATGGCCATGGGGTGAGCCTTCAGCTTCCACCATTGCAACAGGGTCTCTGTGTGACCCTGGTCAAGACACTTGGCCTCCAGCTCGCTCCTGGAAATGGGGGTAGTGACAAACCCTTGGTCCCTCCAGGGCAGGGCCTGACTCCCCTTTGGGCACGAAACCAGAGGTAGGAATTGGCTGGGGGAACACTGCTAAACAAACAGCAGTGAGCTAGAGAGTGCTCTGCCCTCCAGCCAGGGAATGCACTGAAGCTCCAGCTTATTCCTGGGAGAATGAGGAGGAAGACACATGAGGACCCCAAAAGCAAACACCCCCCACCTACCAGAAGAGCCTCCTACAGTGGAGCAGCATCACACCAGTGGAGCATTCCTGCTGGATCCAGGATGACTCTGCTGTTCTCTCCTTGGCCATCAAACCCCTAAAGCAGAGAGGAGCTGCTGAGCTCAGACCAACCTCCCAGCTGCTGTTCACCCAGGCTGAGATCACATCTCAGCTGCTGCTGAGGTGCCCTCCTTATCTGCATCACAGCTCTCAGGTCTCATAGTAGCAAGGGAAAATGTGGATCTGTGAGTCACACCTTAGCCATGCCAGGATGGGGGAAAGGGTTGCGTGGTGGAGGAATTCCTATGTCAATGTCAGCTGAGACAAACATAAGGAGAAATACACTGCAAATTGTTTCCTTGAATTGTTGTATTAGTTGTGATGTTTATTGCTGTTTGGACATGTTCCCGAGGATTATTTTAAATAATGAGTTCTTCAGTGGGGACCTTCATTGAAGCAATACTTACATAAACATGGGCTTGATTAAGCACAAAGAGAAGTCAGAAGGAATTTTCCCCTTGTCTTCAGAGACTTTAAATTATCTCCATGTTGTTGGATATTCTTAGAGACAGATTCCAGGTTCATGGCTGTGTTTGTGAACATTGGGGTAGTTCAGAAGCAGCAACAAGCCCACATGAAACAAAAGCCAATCAGTCAGAGGCTGTTCTGATCATCAAACTGTTTGAAAGGACTGGGGAACCAAGCTCTTGGGGAAGGCCCATGGTGACCAAAGCCACCACGACATCTGTCCCTGCTGCTCTCTCCTGCTGCTAGCAAAGTTCTTGGAAAAGTTTCATAGGCAAACAGCACATTGCATGGAGCAGCTTTTGGAAGAGCTTTGAATCTCCCGCTCTTCAGCACAACAAAA
The DNA here is from genome assembly GCA_013400415.1 of Scytalopus superciliaris. Lineage (NCBI taxonomy): Eukaryota > Metazoa > Chordata > Aves > Passeriformes > Rhinocryptidae > Scytalopus > Scytalopus superciliaris. The sequence continues at coordinate 407,904 of VXBX01008231.1, forward strand.
AGTAATTTTCCATCTCTGAGGAGGAGCAGGGAGAGGCTTTGAAGTGGCTCTCCTGAATTTAACAAGCTTGGACAAAACTGGAGGGCAAGGGGACCATGTGCCCCATGACATCTGTGCAGTGGCCTCTGTCAGCCACACGTCTCCTCCTCAGACAGTGAATCCTCAGGCCATGGATTCAATGGTATTTTGGCAAGTTAGAGACTGTCTTCTCTCGAGCTCCCTTCCTTGACTCAGAGTTACCAATCAATCAATGGATGTATCTCTATCACAATAAAGCCATCATCTCTATACACAACCTGTCAGAAATGACAACTCCTCATTCTAATATTGTGGGAAATATATACGCCTTGGAGGAAACACCTGTTGGATCCCTAAAGTGGGAGATGGAGGGAAAAGACAGCAGGAAACTCACTTCATAAATGGCATCACCCTGCCAAAGCCAAGCACACTGTGATTTAACAGCCATTCTTTAGTTAAGGGTTCCTTCTGCCACAGACTCTGCAAATTACATTTGTTTTTCGCCTGTTTCCACAGCCATGGCCTAATATCCACCAGTCACTCATGTTTCCACGAATCAAAGGAGATAATGTAGCTCTCAGCTACACTAAAAGATGGTCAGACACATCCAAGATGTTTCAAACTTCATTTGAGGACTAACATAAGTGATTAGCAGTTGTCTATAGCATTAGGAGGCAGGGAGTGGAAGTCCTTTTATCAAATTGTTAGCTGCCAACAACTTCCTGCTGACAAGCTATCTTTAAATTCTTCATAATGCCTCTGCAAAGCCGCAAAGCTTTGTTGAATCCCTCGCCTTGCAGTCTCCCGACGTCAGCTCTTCCACTCCTTGTCGTGGGAAAACGTGGCCACGCTGAGCCTTGATGCCACGTGTGCACACCGAGCTCTGTGGCACTTGGTTTCCTCCTGTGCTCCAGCTCCAGAGCAGCAGCAAATCCCCAGGAATCAGAGCTTGTTGCTGTGCCCCAAATTCTGCCCAGAGAGAGAGAGAAGCCAACTCAGAGCAAGCAAGGGCTGGGAGAGCTGCACTCAGAAACCCCCCCAGGTGAGGAATCCTGTGGAGACCTGGAGAGCCCCATCTCACCGACACCAACCCCGACTCCTCCCCCTGCCCTGGGGATGGTTTAACACTCGCCATGTGGGCTGGTCATTCACATCCCATCTGGGGATCCTCTTACTGTGTTTTGACTCGCTCCCAGACCCGCACATATGTGAGCCTTTTCCTTTGGGAGGGAGTGGAGTTCCCCCCCCACACACAGTGACTGTTGGCTGTGCCTCTGAAGGCTCCACAAAGCCCCTTTCCTCGGTCCCAGGGCTGTGCTGTGAGGGGATGGTACTTGTCTGGACTTGGCTTGTTCATCATCCTGGATTTTATCACTCCACTCACAATGCATCAAAGTGCTTTTCCTGCCTCACGAGGAACTACGAGCCTTAATTACTTGACACAGAGGTATTACGTGTTGTTGCAAAATATTATAATTTAGAGTATTCCAGCCAATAATTAACAAATACATCAGGCAACAAGTAAAACCAATCTTAAAAATGAGTAGTTAAATTTTTCTTAATTACATCCACTGAACTGAATCTGCCCCTAAGCAATGCACATGTAATCCCAGTGAAGTCACTGCGGTTGTACAGAAAACACTAAAACAAAAATAGTCTGTGCTTATCATCTCTATTGCAGCAATACTTGCAGCCCCCCGCTAAGTTTAGGGACTCCAGCTTTATTTAGAGTTGTAAACATGAACAATAAAGGTAAACTAAGTTGAACTGAGGAAAGAGCATGGAAAGAGCCATGTAGTGTTGGGACTTACACAACACACAAATAGAAAGGCTGAATCTTCATGTAAGAGGTGCTGTCTGATGCCACATTTTAGAGGGGAGCCAAGATACTCCAGTGGCAGGACTCCAGGTGATGATGCCTTAAGAAGAATTCCTGATACTTATATGGAAAAGCCTGAAGAGTGGGCAACACTGGAGAAATTCCAAATGCCCAAGGATAACTGGACTGAACTGCCTGAACATGGAATCTCGGTGCTCCAGGGCCTATTTCCCTATGCAAATCTCATGTGAGAGAAGACACCTCCTGCTGTTGTTATCTGCTCTCCATCTCTGCATCCCACCTCCACCCAAACCTCACATTGTTCAGCCACGGATACAAACCAGGAGTAACAACGCCAACCCTTCTGCAGATGGACACAGCCTGGCTATCGTGGGGACCCTTCTACAGGCAGATCTCCTGTGTCAGAGCCACGAGCTGTTGTTTCTGACAGAAAACAACAGCTCATTATTCGTAGCATCCCTCATGAAATCTTCCCTTCCCTTCTGAGGTCAGGGGCGGGCTGGATAAAGTGCAGCGTCTCCTCCTCAGCACAACCAGGTGCATGTGCATCCTCCTGCTCTTCCACTGCTTCTGGGGCTGCATTTCTTTCCTCCTGCTCTTCCACAGCTCCTTGGGCTGGGCACAGGTTGCCTTTCAAAAACTAAAGCCTAATCCTGCTACCCACACAGAGAACAGAGGCTGCTTTGATTCCAGGAAGGCTGTTCTGGGAGTCAGACAGCAGACAGCTTGAGGAAGGGTGGCAAAATTCAGCTCCTAATTATTAGATTAAAACCTTGAAACAGTTGTCATGTATGAAGGGACAAAGAAGAATTTGGCAAACAGGAAGGGAAAGAAAACAAGTCTTCTCATAATGACAAAAAATCCCTGAAGACAACCTTGTCATTTTTGAGAGCATCTCAACAGTTCCCTGCTTTTATTTTTTTGGTCACTGCTTATCAAAATTTGCATGGCTAGTTAGTGGGTTAATTTAATTATGAGCAGCATTTATGAGCAGCCTGATGGGGGATCTGCAGAGGGCAATAGAATCTGTTCCTGAATGATGGAATTGCACACACTCGCACATCTGGAAGCCGTCATGGGACGGGTCGCTGTCTTGTAAATGCGTGTTGAGTGTTACAATATTTTACTAAGCACTCCCAATCTGTCAAGGTTTACAGGAGAGCAGAGACTGGGAACATTTGGGATCATTTGTGGCTTAGAGCCATTAGCTACTTCCACCCACTTATTGTGACGTTATTAATAGCAAAGTAATCTAAAGAGCAGAACTTGGCTTACTCGAGACCTTAGATAAGAGAAGTGATTTTCACTGAGGGCCAAAACCAGGGAGGCAGGACCCAGATAAGCACAGCCTTATTTTGGATGGACTGGTTGGTACCTTCGTGCAAACTCTGTTCCTCAGAGGACTCATGTGCAGGCTGAGCCCAGCCTTGTTGTTTCAGGTCTAATAGGTGTCAGAGGAGGAGAAAAGCAGAGGAGAAAAGTGGTGCTGACCATCCTGCACTGACTGCCCTCAGAACAGTCCATGGTGAGAAGGGCTTTAAGCACCACACTCAAATTTATCAATTTACACAAATTAAACCACAGACAGTGCAACAGGAGCTCTGCCAGAACAGGAGGATGTGAGCTGTGGATCGATGGTACTTCTACTAAAACTCAAGTTAACTGGCCAAAAACCAGTGTCATATGCCCGTGTGACATCTGGGGATGATTGTGACCACCAGATTGGCAGTGCCAAGAGTAAGAAACATCCTAAATTCAACTGGACTACAAGACAGAGACCAGAATGGCCAATTAAGACTCAAATCACGTAGAAGTCCAGTTCTAGCTTGGGACACAGGAATGGATTTCATGCCATGAAAAGCAAATGAGGACTTGCCCTGTGAAAGAAACTTTGCATGAAGTTTTTTCACCTTCTGGAGCCATGGCTCAATGAAAAGATTTGGAAGACTTCAAAACTCCATGGAGCTTTTGGCTTCTCGTTAAGCCATTGTGTGTCTGTTTAATTTAAATCCCCATCTAATCATTAAATATGGGTATTTCTTTTAATGGGTCATTATGATGTGATTTATGACATTGGTGTAATTGTCAGAATTACTGTGGGTAATTAAAATATGAAACCCATGATGCCAGAGGCTTCAGTCCCTCTCAGCACCCTCATTAAAAATCAGGAGCTGACCAAATTATAAATAGACTGGTTTGCACAAGTTCACAGGGAAAGCTAATTATGAAACTTATCCTTATGCACTCAGAACTCACACCATCAGTCATGCAAATTCTTTCAGTGATTATACTATTGTATAACGTGGAATCGGATTAGCAGGTACAGGTGGGTGCAACTCCAGGTACAATGTGCAGTGCAAGTGTTCTTTGCATGGTAAATGTGAATCCCTAAAACTCTTGATGATAGATGTGGGACAAGGGCCTGGAGGAGAGGGAGGTGCTGGATTTTCACATGAAACAAGGAAAAAAGACTGAGGAATACAAGGAGAGGCTCTCTGATCTATAATGGGAAGTCTCAGAGAAACAAGAGAGGCATGTGAACACAAGGGAAGGAGCTTCAGAAAGCAGCTGGAATGAACTTTGGATTAGCTGACTAAATCTGTGAGGAATGGTGGCTGGCCAAAGGCACAGGGGGTTTGGGTGCCAAATGCAGAGAGTGTGATACAAAGAGAAGTTAAAAAAATTCTATAAGTAAGGGTGGGCAAGAGCTGAGAGTTTTTCTTTCTAATATTCAAAATTCTTGCTCTTCAGAAGTGAAGGAAAGGAGAAATGAATAACTGGAGGCCCAGATACAAAATACAGCCAAAGCTGAACTAAGGTGTAAATCCCTGTCTTGTAAGAGTTATGAGTCATATCCCCCTTAGAGCCCCCATGGATGTGCTTCTGCTTACTGTGGGCCTTCAAAAAAAGGGGAGGGAACTCTTTCTTTCCATGCCAGCACACAGACTTGGGTTTCATGCAAAGCACCAATGCAGCCTGTACAAAACAAGTCTGGGCAGATTTTGCACCCCATGGAAGCTGGTTTTGCGTGTCAGGAATCCACTGAAATATCTGCTCCATCCCAAGGACTCATCAGGCTTATTGGCTGTTCATGTTCAAAAAATAAGGCTCATCTGTATTCTGTACCTGTACAAGATTCTGGGGGCTGGACATCTGAGGAGGGAAAGCTTGGGGGAAGGTGTGTGTGGACCATGTCTCCCACCTGAATGCTTTTAACTCAGATAAACCTAATTAACTGTCTGTGTATGATCAGCTTATCCATCACCCTATCCAGCCTGGCACCCTGACTCTGAGGAGAAGGCCTCAAAAACACACAGCAAGAATAATGGGACTTCTCAACCCATCAAAAAAAGTGAAATGTAAAATATTATCACCACTTCCTAGAGGATCTTCCTAACTAACATTGGTTCACAAATCTCCAGCATCCAAAATAACTGTTCATCTGCCTCCTCACACTTCCCAAACTCCAGAAATGCCACTTGTGTGGTTCAGGAGGGACTTTTTTTAGAATTCCACCCCTGAAGTGTCTGAGGTACCTACAAGGCATCCACACTTGTCCATGTCTGTGCAAACCCTCTGAGGTCTGGCTGTCGCTAAACAGCCCTTGCACATCTCGCTCCGGTTCTGCGACAAAAGCGGAGCGGAGGGAACGAGGAGCTCTCGTGCCTCGGGAGGGTTTTGCTGTGCCAACACGCTGCTCCATCCTGCCCAGCCCCACCCCCCCAGCAGCCCCCAGGTACTGCTCAAAAGCACAATGTGCCGCTGACAAAAGGGATCTCGCCCGCTGGAACAACACTTTCTGCACCTCTATCCATCTCCTTTTTCTCGAGAACACAGTTTTACACTTGTCCTTCATACAAATAACCCGAGGGTGGGAATTATTCAGAAGGCTCGTGTTTGACACCCCATCTGTTCATTTCTGACAGCGATATATAATGTAAGGCTATAAAAACTTGAAAAATAATGCAACATAAAAAGGGATTGACTCGGCTCCAAGAGGCCATAAACGGTAACAAATACCATTGTATGATTTATTTCATGCTGTAATCTTTACAGTAAGTCATCTTTCAGACATTTCCTTGTGACAGGTTTTAATAATATTAATGCCCAGAGCAATCCAAATCATCGCCAATAGACATATTTATCAAGCTGCCAATCCAAGTAAATGAAATTCTATAAGCAATAATGTAACATGTTTAAAGGAAGCTAATAAAACAAGTCAGGAGAGAAATATTACTGCAAAGTATGCTCTCTCTAATCCAGCCCTGGATTTTATACAGCCAAAATGCAAATCTTTCCCTCCATGATTTATTGCTCCAAAAATACCAATGACCTTTCCAGGAGCTCTCGCACAGCCCTTCTCCCACATTCAGACAGACTGGTGCATTCTGCCAGATGAGCTGAGCTGGAGTGCTCAGCTCTGCTGCCTTGCTCTGCCCTGCCCTCGCACTGGGAAGAGATGGGCAGCATCAAAGAGTAGGATCTTAAATCTTTAAGATTTATTAAAGACTGACAAGCCTTAACACAGGCTCGGCAACTCAGCAGGTATTTATGAGCAATTACCCAAGCGCTAGATACGTTACAATTAACAGGGAGCTAAAACCTGGTCCTTCAACTTGGTTTCCCTTTTAATCTAATTCAGTTTCTACTAATCCACTGCTTGGCTGGAGTGATTCTACACCAGGGCCAAGGGGAAGGAGCCATGGCAGAGCTGTGTACACACGAAGCCCTGCTCACAAACACTCTTTTATGCCTCACTAGAAACTTAGCAGGAATGAAAAACAAGAGTCAACAATTCAGCAAAACATACACCATTAAATTTGTCACGCCTTAGGCAAGAATGTGTGGAAAAGCCATGACTAGTAAAGCAAGTGTATCGATGCAGGGGCTCAGCAGTGCTTGAGGAATCCTAAAGGCCTTTATGTATTCACTTCTGGATGAGTTTTATAGGTCTGAGGGATTTTTGTATTGGTTTGTGATGACTTTTTTTTAATGACACTAATTAAGTTCTTCTCCCGGGTATAAAGATGTGCTTATTGTCAGTGGGGGAAACAAAAAGAGAAAGGAAAGAATGTACAAGACTCAACACATGCAATATGATGGGAGAGATCTTTCATGACAACAGTCCAGAACAGCAGCAATATTGGCAAGACCTGAACCAAGGATGTTTTGAGTCTTGTAACAAGTCAGGCCTAATTCTTTGCCACTGCACTTCATGGAATACCCCTGAACTGTGGTTTGATCACATTTTTCATGGATTAACCCACATGCAAATCTTGTCTCAATCTCAGATGGAAATTTCTGTTCAAAAGAGATACTGCCACTTAAGTGTTTAGCTGGTTAAATGTCCCAGCAAACACAGATATTTCCAAAGAACCCTGTAAAGGGGTAAAAGGGGAAGTATCCAAGTAATTTCAAAAGCACTGCCTGCTGGACACATCCCTGTGGGATATCCAGAAACCCCCTTTGCCTTCCCACCTTTGTCTGCTCTTTCTATTTACACTGAGAGCTCTTTGAGGCACAAACTGCCTTTCTCTGTGCACATACACAACATCCACCTAATGGGATCCCAGTCCCAGTAGAAGCCTCCAGGCACCGCTATAATACAAATAATAAATACTGCAACTAATAATAACAGCACAATAAAATGTCCTCCCCAGGGAAGTGCTGGAAGACCAGTCCCTGGTGTCATTTAAAACTAAACACCAGAAAACATACCTGTGTGACTGCATAGGACAGAAAGTCTTTATGATATGGTGATGAGGGAGAATATTGATGGGGATAGGAACAATTATTTATCTGCATATTTGGCTATTTCTTTAGGGGAATTAAAAATATCTCTTAGTGCCATTTTTGTTCCTCACTGCTGAGCAGCAGCAGAGATCTCAGGGAAAATAAATAAATAAATAAATAAATAAGAAATATATAATCCCCAAGGTGTAATCCCAGAGTATGGAAACTCACTTCACTTAAATACCTCCCTCTGGCATAATTGACTTTTCATGTGCATGTTAATAATGATATTTCAGCAGGTTGTGAGGGCTTGTTCTTCTCCCCCCACCTGCTTTGGTAAATTATGTGATTGGGCATGAGCAGGGGGAGGGACACATTATAAATCTAATTATGTTTTCGTTAATATTTAACAAGTCAGCACAATGTGGTGGTTTGTGTGTGAGTATTTACTGTGCAGCCCCAATATTTACAGCTGACCTACCCAGCTGTAGGACAGGAGAAGCCTTTCACTGCCCAGTGCCCTGGCTGTGCTGGGACAACTGGAAGGATGCAGATCTTCTGGAGGACAACCTGGAGCCCTCCCCACACTGACATTTGCCTTCACTGCTAAAGCACACTAGGGGGTTTGGGAAGGAGGGGAGACATCATTTATGAAGCCTCTTCAGCTCTACAGCAGCTGCAAATTGCTCACAAGGTGAAAGGAAGGGAGAAATAGGTGTTTGTGCTTCGCTCTTCCCCTGCTGGGGTCCTGTTTGCTCCCTGTGAGTCCTGCTGTGACACCCTGTGCTGGTGTGTCCTGTCACCCTGTCCTGTGGATGCTCTGGAGGAGGGAACAGTTCTCTGTCCCTGACAGCTCAGTGTGCCCCCTCCCTGTGCCAAACACAGCAGCTCAGGGCAGGAGGGCTCCCAGTGTAGGAGGGCCTGACCCTAAAGGTGTGGAGGGGCAAAACCTTGGTCCTGCACTGCAGAAAGTGTGCTCCCAATGCTCTGTGAAAACATGCTCCTCCACACAGGGCTAGAAAAAAGGGCTGGAGGGCAGGAAGAGTTCACACTCTGTCCTTGTACCACTCTCGTGCTTGTCCGAGGTGATGTGCAGTTATTCACGACAATATTCTCAAACCATTTTTAACTTCCCCAATTTCCCATCAGGAAATCAAAATCCAGCAAGGCTAAGTGGCCTAAAGCCACGGGTTGAATCTGAAGAAGCAGATCAAGAAAATGAGCTCAAGTTTCCCAAATCCTAAAACAGCCATTTTAACAGCTGGAACATCTTTTCTCTGACACTCGATCTAGTCCTTTCTGGGCCATAATCTGAGGTCATGGGCTGTTAATCCCAGCATTGGAACACCAGGCAGCAATTTGAGGATGTACAGCAGCACCCTCTGAGACTTTTTTAGGAGCACCAGAGCCTACCTACCTCTCCTGCCTTTCCCAGTGATGTAGCTGGTTCAGATGCAGGATGTTACTCCTCGCACTCCCCTGGTCTGTATCTTTGGTGCTAATCTACATTCCTCTCCCTGTCAGCATCTGACAGGAGGCGCAGCAAAGCTCTCCATGTCACATGTGTCTAAACATGTCCAAGGCATACAGATGGGAAGGGAAAGGTTGGACTGAGGGAACATTCAGGCACTCATATCTCTTTATCTCAGTCTGACAGATGAACCCTCTCACATACCCTCAACTTGTGATGTCGTAACCATTGCCAGATCAAACAGCCAGCAATTCCAAACATCCCCATGGCAGGAGCAGGGACCTCTCTCTGAATGGGTGATTTGTGACCCTTCAGCTGTGGTTGTGCTCCACAGGTGTGCTGAGGGCAGGTGCATTTAGCCTTGGTAACAGGAGAGCAGTGTCTGCAGCCCTGTGTTCAGGGAGGTGGGAGTTGGGTGGGCAGGGAGAGCTCTCCGAGGATGATGCACACCACTTGATCCCTCTGCATTCAGCCTGATGGGAAATATCATAACTCAAGCCAGGGAAGGGGAATTCAGAACAGCCTGTCTTACACAGGCACCAATAAATAAATACCTGAGAGAACTCTCTGTGTTCTTCCAAACGTGGCCAACCCCACAGCCTGGGCTCAGTCCCAACCCTCAGCACAGATCGTGGGTTACAGTGGACAACCTTTTGGACACCCTGTCTCAAGAAGCCTTATTGCCTCAATACGTAAGTGATGACTTAAACAAACAAATAAACAAACAAAAGAAACCCCAACAGCAGCAACAATCATCATCTGGTAATAGTTTTAGATATGTTATGGATGATAAGGGCAGAAACAGCCTTGGGTTTCTGTTCTGCCTGGTGCTCCATTTACACCATTTATATTCCTGTTGCACTGACAGCAGGGGCTCCTTTGACTAAAGCTGTGAGGCTCCTGCATCATTTTACAGATTTTGTGAGAACAAACTCTCTTGTCACCAGCCAAATCCCCCACTTTCCATGGCAGGGGCTGCAGGGAGACTCATCTGAGTGGGGTCATTTCCATCTAACCTGCCCCCTCCCTCACTCATAGTGAGTTTGGAGGAATCCAGAACAACACACACACTTACACTACATCATATGGAGAGTGGAGGAATGAACCAAAGCGCTTCTAATTAAGCTCTGTTTTGCTCTGATACATCCAGAATCCATGGGGAAGGCAATGGCAAGGTCTTACACCTGGCAAAGCTCCTGATCCACCTCAGGCAGCTCCTCTCTCTACACTGTAACTGGTGCAGAACTGCAGGTTTGCAAACAACTGCTTTTTATTAATACACATTTATACTGAAATGTCATCTTGTCCTTATAAGATCTAAGACTGCCTGAGAAATGAGGAGAAACCCAACCAGGTGGAGAACTCCTGCAGTGTCAGTGCCTTTCTACTTACTCGTCAGTGACTTTTATTAAGATGTCTTTGCAGTTTATGGAAGTCTTTTCTGGGAGGGAGCTGGGACCTGCCTTTCAGGGACCTCAGTTCCGTCTATGCTGAGAAACTGAACTGAAAACGGGCTCCAGGTTGTGCTCCTGCACGACATTACTGCTTGGAGCCCTCCAGGTGTCAGCACGGCTGTGCTGGTTCTCTCTGAGCACAGTGAGAGGGAGTTTTCCCTCTCTCCCAGCCTTCTGCAGCTCAGGGACAGGTTCTGGAATGGGGTTCGCCTGCCATCTGCTGCTGAAGGGATTTCTGTCCTACTCTTCTTTAGCTAAGCTTTAAAGCCCAAAGAAAAGCATAAATTCAAAGCATTGAAAGTATAATTGTAATCTAAAAGATTTAATGTGTCATCAGAAAACTCCCTGTTTTATCAGGGAAGTGAAGGGCTGTGTATTCCAACCTAACATTTTAGAGAAATAAGTAATAAAAATAAAATTAATACTCATTCAGCTATTTGGGATTTTTTTTTCTTGTGACTTGGAAGACAAACAAAACATGAGTGACTGTAATTATTACTACAGATATTGTAGCAGCATCTGGAGGTCCCACTTCTAGAACAGGCATCTCCTCTGTGCCTGCTGTTGTGTACAGAAAGTAAAAATATAGTTTTCTCTCTCTGAAAGGGCATGATGCTGCCTTTCCCCTCTCGTTTCCCCTCCCCATCATTCTGTATTCATCCAGACAAGGTACAAACCCAAGGAAGATCGATTGAGTTTTCCATTGATTGCCTGTTTTCCATCAGTACTGAGCAACTCCATCCACTGACTCCCTTCAGCTCGGAGTTCATTCACCATTTCTGGGAGAATTCCTCTATGAATTTCTCACAGCAGTGTTTCCCCTGGATCCAGAGCTTCTATTCTACAGTTTGGATAAAACAGCCATTTCCTTTATAAAAGTGGGAAAAGAAATAATTGGACTCAATAGTCTGAATTTTCTGGGCAAATTCTCAAGCTTTTAAAGATCTATGGTTCTTATTTATTCCCCTTCCTGAATCGGTTCCAGCTTCCCCATTAGGGTGTCTTGTGTTTCATCATTACAAAGACAGAGTTATCTGGCCCAGGACCAGATCAGCTTCAGAGAGCAAAAGCTCTGCTGCCAACACAGACAAATTATCCCTTTATGACAATGTTTCAGAGCCTTTAAGAGCCTCTGTAAATTCATGTGGGTAAAAAAAAAAAAGGAGGTGTTTCATTTACCAATGAAAATAATTATGCTTGAGTCACCCCACATCAAAGTGAGACTTACAACTTCAATTTGCCAGCCCCCCTGTGTCTGGGAGATATCTGGACTTGAATGAAACAGAAGGTGTCAATGAAATAAAAACTCTAAAAAGCAGCTCAATTATGCACACAACTCTGTCTGGATAAAGGCTGCATTTATTTCATCACAGAACCACGGTTTGGGTTGGAAGGGACCTTAAAGACCATCCAGTTCCAACCCCCCACATCTTCCACTAGAATATCACCCGATACCTGTTTGGTCTGAATTAATCCTGAAGTGAGTGAAAATTCTCTGAAGAGAGGAATAACAGTCCAATCCTTTTGAGCAGGAAAAGGATGTGAAGTCTCACACAGCCACTAGATGATAGCAAAAGCCTGTCTGCTGCAGGAGTACAAACCTGAGACTGTCCAGGCAACTTCATGCCTAATAATGCTCTCTTTTTAAAAATTAAATCTTCTGGTATCGACTTGGAAATATCTGAGCAACCTGTGTAGTGTAAAGCTGATATGTAGGTTATCAGTTCTGTGTTGTAGCAGCTACTGATGAGGAAAGGCAAAAAAAAGAGGGATAAATTGGGACCACCTTCCTTGCAGGGAGGTGATAGGATTTTCAATTGTCAGTGTTCATGTGCAAATTACCTCATAAGACCCAGCCAAGGAAATAAATAAGCCTAAAGGGACACTGAAGAACATGAACCCAAAGAAAAGGAGGCTGTTAACTGGAAAGGGTGTACTGGACAGATTTCCAGCTCATTTTAGGGGGTGCAGGAGCAGTTCTTATGTTGTGCTTTAAGCATAGACTCAAATAATGAATGCCAGACAGAGTGGAATTGTACCTGTATCCCACTAAAAGCCTAGAGCCAAGAGAAGCAACAACAATATGAGTATCACTTGCTTTCCCAATTCCACCTGTAAATTTTATTCATAAACTAATACCTTCACCTCTGTAGATGCTCTACAAATAGAAAATAAAGGTAACCCAGTTTGAAACCTGGACTTGTGGACTGGTTTGGAGAGATGCTAATGATGCCATCAGATTCCCAGAGGCAGGGGAGTCCCCAGTTCCAGCCTGCCCAGTACAGGGATGAGGAGAATGATCAGAGCTGACAGCAGAGCTACACCAGACAGCAACATGCAGCTCTCCAGTGTAAAGGAGTCAGACTTCTCAACTGCTGCCATTCAGGAGGAAGGTAATTACACCATATTTAGGAATATTATATTCTGTGTGGGGCTGAGAGGCTGCACAGCTGCTACCTGTCTGAATCCTTCAACACAGCTGATGGAATCACAGAAGAAAGCAGTCAGGTGGCTTTCAGAGCTCTCCAGGCAGAAAAAGCTGTGACAGGACAAATATGTTCCCCTGCCAGCAGCACTATCTGTGTCACTGTTAATATCAATCAGGCAGAGAAGGAAAGCATTGGAGTGTCTCATCCTACCTCATGGTATTGGAAGTATCTTCAGTATGAGGTTGTGGAGAGTGAACAGCTGCTGGGATGCGACAGGCATTCCCAGCTTCCACCCGTATCCCAGGAGGGAAGAGTTCTATCAAGTTTTAACCCCATATGAAGTACAACAATCCTGATTTCCTGGCATGTCTCTTTAGGTACAAACTTGTGTAAGATCCTCACGATTCTGTTACCTGCAGTGATGCAGCTGCAGGCACACAGGAAATGTCTGTTTTCAAAGGGTTGGAACACATGAAACTCAAAGAGGAACCACACTAAAATTAAAGCCAGGGGTGTTTGTTGGTAGTGTTGGGTTGGTTTGTGTTTTTTAATTTAGTCCCACTTACAATGCACATGCTAAAGATGAACTGACTAAGGGCTGCTCCAATTATTTAACCAAAATTTCCAGAGCTGCTGCATTTCATAATATTGCCCTTTCAAAACCAGATAATCAGAATTTGGCTTTCCCCTTTATTTTCTCAGTTTCAGTACTTGAAAAATGTGCAGCCTACAAAGTCAGTTCTGCCTGAATCTTGTGTTCTCAGTTCCCACGAGGGACATGTTGGTGTGCAAAAGGTACCACTAAAATACCTGCAACTGCCTCAAGTGTGAACCTCAACATGAACTGAGTGAATGCAGCTCGAGCATCCTTTCCCAGGGGACCTCTCACAGGGCTGGCTGTCCACAAGAAAAGGCAGATGGTGATGGTCCCACCCCAGCTCTCTTCAGATCCTCAGAGTTCAGTGCAGAGCCAGAAGGAAAGTCCCATTTGCTGAGCAGCCTCGGAATGCAGCTTCCAGCTCCAGACTGGGAAGGGACCTGTTCAGTACAAACAACAGTGGGGGGAAAAAAAATCCATCAATCTCTCATAATTACATTTTCTGCAAGTCTCCATTTCCAGAGCAGCCATTTGCCATAACTACTTGCTGTTTAAAAAAAGCTACAGGGATTTTGGCAGCTCGGTTAAAGTACATAGTTTAGATTCTAATGAAAACAAGCTTTTATAAAACTTAGCAGTCACGGAAATGTTTTCGGGATTTTTCCTGTCCTCTGCTATTGTCATTAATTTTTCATGAGTATCATTCCACAGCCATCCATGCAACTCTAATTTTACAGCTCACTGTTACTCCACAAGAGTCAGGAAATGACACTTCCCAGGGCTTGATGCTGCATTCTCTTTTCAAATGAAACTGCTGAACTTCACTTTCTCTCCAACTCGAGCATTATTTTCCTATTCAATTTATGCAAAATGTGTCTCATCCAGGGACTTCTGTTTCATTCTCTCCAACATGAGCTGTGCAATACATTGCCGAGATATTCCCACATTGATCCCAGTGAGGAAGCACGCCCTGGAGGAGGGGATGCAGTCTTGAGCCAAAGACACGAGCTGGAAGTCCCACCCATTCTCCAAGCAGTTTGTTCCATTCACCACTTCTCGCTTTGAAAATCCAAGTCTTGCTTCTCGATTGGGTTTGCTCAGCTTTGAACTCGAGCTCTTTGCTTTTGCCATGCCCATCTTCCTCAGACTAAAGAAGGTTGTGGAGCAAGACCCCAACATTGCTACACCATCTACAACAGGGACTATCCAGTTTTCTAATGACTTAGACCCAAGTTCTAATGTCAAAAGCTACAGTCAAACTGCATTTCTCACCAGTGCAACTAATGTCATTTAACAACAGGTGGCACACAGCCCTATGGTTTGGTGAGGAGAGATCTGACTAATTCATTCAGAGCTTTAAAGACACGGATAAAGACAGCCAAGGCTCACACGTGAGCTGGGAATTGTTGCAGAAATGCTGGAAATTACCAGATTCCAAAGGGATAAATAAAGTAATTACAAGAGAAGATGAAAAAGCAGAGCGGCTCTGAGTTAAGCTAAGGCAATCCAACATCCTACTCCAGAGCACCTGCTTTCCACACTGGTAAACTGCTCTCAAAAATAGTTCGATAGAGGGGCTATAAAGTGACATTTGCTTTGGGGTTTTATTGTGAAATAATCATCAAAGCCAAAGCTAAATGTGTTCACAATTTTGTGCCATTTCAATCCCCAGTTCCTCAGTGAGCTGGGCTGTTAACCTGCCTGTTAGCAGCAGGTTTGCACTGGCATTTGCAATCATGTTAAAATGTGATGTTATTTATCTATCATGCAAATACACTGGAGTGATTTGGATTCGTGTGTTTACTGAATGCTTATGCAAATCCTTTTGCTGTCACCCTGAGGACCAGGATGACGTTCTGTGCTCTGCTCAGCCAGCAGAGGAGAGAGCTCCTGCAGCTGCTTCTCATGGAGCTCCTCTGAACGTGGCCTTGGAGCTGCCTGGGAGCAGTGGAAGCTCTGAGCAGTTTCCATCAAAGCCTGCTGGGTTCACTTCCAACACCAGTTTAGGTTTTCCAGGCCAGCCTCCCTGACCTTGCGTGGAGGAGTCTCAGGGAGTGCTCAGAGCAGAGTGGGGAGATGGATGTGAGGGGTAAAATCTGGCAGTAGAAAGCTGTGGGAATGAGCTTTTCCCACTGGCACTGCCTGGTCCAACAATGGTGTTTGAAGAGATTCCAGGTCATGCCCTCCTGCTCCTTCTGGCACACTCCTGTGCCCCACAGCAAACCAGGGACAGCAGAATGAGCCCCCTGAGGCACCTCCTCGGGATGTTTGGAGAGCAGAAACATCACAGAGTAAACCCACAGGTCAGCCCAGGTGAACATCTACTCTCATCGAGAGGTGTAATGCTATTCATGGAAAGAAATCTGTGTAAATAGGATTAACTGCCTGTTTATTCCTTGAAAACCCCACCTTTCTGTTCCAAAGCTCTTCCTAGATGTTTGTCAGATTTATAATGCCTTGGGATTAAACACAATATTGGATTGCTCTTGATGTATAATTCTGCTCCTCTGATGATTGAATTCACTTCAGTGTGCTGCACAGCTTTTATATTTTATTTATTTCATTTTATGATTCCATTTTATTTTTCCAGAGTTATGCACCAGTACAAGCAAAGAAGTGAGAACAAAGCTCCATCATATTAAATCAATCAGAGGGGTTTACTTATTAATATCTTTTTACCCCAAGCACATTCTACAAAATATATGTATTCAGGTGCAGACTGGTGGAGGCTACAGTGTGCTTTGCTACTCAGTCTCCTTGTTTCATTCCCATCAAATTGTTTAATGAAGGCTGGATTTTTAGAAGAGCTCACACTTAGGAATTATTCCCACCTCTGCTCAGCAGCCTGAGGAACAGCAGAGGCTCAGATGGGTGTGCCACGTTGGCACACGGGTTTGGCAGTGGCACAGGAGTTCCCTCCACCCTCTGCCCACACAGACCAGGAGAGGATGAGGATGTGGAGCCCTCCCTGGGCACTGATGGAGGGAACTGGCCCGTGACACTTGTTGGAGGCCACTTGAAGTGGCACAAGGAAAGAGCCCTTCAGCCCTGCAAATTCCCACCTAGCCAAGGTACAAAAGGGACCTGACTCTGGCATGTGAACCACCCCTGTGGTATCCCTGGAGCTACAGATGCCCTCTCCAGAACTCCCCAGGGCACATGGGGAGGACCGGGGTCAAAACTCACAGATCTTTTGGGCATGGGTTTGTTTTCAGCACACTCAGCCCCATCCTTGCCCAGATTGTTTGAACTATGGGGAAAAGACTGTTCTAGAGCACTGAAAAACAACTCCAGACAACTTTTGTCTCTAATTGTTGTCAGTGGTGAAGCCCAGGGTGGCCTTTCCCTGCTGCCTTCATTTCACTGGGTTACCCTCTTTCTAGTTTAATAGACTTTCTAACCTGAAGGGCTTTAACAAGCTAAGGCAGTGCCCAAGGATGGCACTGCCCAGGCTGGGATACCTGAGCTTCATGCCCGCAGGTGGCAGCATTTCCCTGGAGTTTGGCTGCCTTTGTGTACCAGGATGGAAGATCAATTTGCTGCTCAGCATCTCTGCAGCCTTGGGCAAAGAGAAAAACAAGGCAGCACAGCACAGCAAGGCTTCTCCTGGGCTCTGCCCTGTCAAAGCAACACTTCTTCGTGCCCCACGCTGGCCCAGCCACAGCTGGGGGGGCAGCAGTGCCACCAGATGCCACTGGTTCAGACAGTATCTTTCTCCTTTCTACTGAAACAGAATGTCATCAAAAGCTTTAGGTCTAGTTGAGAGTTTTGAAGCCTTTTATGAGCACTGCAGATGAATAATGCAATCAGACTCTTCTTCAGGCAATCAGGCCAGCTGAGTATGGAAGCAATGATTTTGCCTCAATTGGGAAAAACATGTGCCCAGAAAAAAAAAAAATCAAAACCAGAAGAATGGTGAAATAATAGCCAAGCAAATAGCTGGCAGGGAGGCACAGGATATGTTATTGCAGCCTTTAAATGCAGCAATACTTAATGTCTGACCTTCCCTTTCCTCCCTTGCTGAGCAGCAGAGGGGACTGGGAGTGACTGGAACTAGTAGGGTGTTTGGAATTGTGAAGTCACAGCTGAAAAGAGGCATTACTAGTGTTTTCCTGGAGACTAAGATGACAAAATTGCAATCAGCTCATCTAAGGCTCCAGGATGCCAAGGACAGACAATTTAAAATAAGCTCCCCGAGGGAGAAGGGGTGGAGGGAAGCAGGATGCCGGTGGAGCCGGGGTGGCAGCAGTGCCCACCTGGCTCTGCAGGTACCCCCTGGCAGGCGGGAGGGGTTACCTGTGCACCACCCGAAGGTGGCAGGCTTTGCCCATTCCTTGCTCCTGGGCCAGGAACCAGCTCGCTGTAACTCCCCGCTCGTTTCCGAGCCCAGCTGTCCCCAGAGTAGGAGCAGCTCATTCCCAAATCGCCAGGGACACACAGCCTTTGCAGGGACAGACACGTGGGCCAAGAACGGAGAGGGCTCTGGCACACAGACCTTGGTTTTCCTTAACTTGACTAAACTGTGGTTTAGGCTGCACTGATTTCATAACTCTCTGGCACATAAATCTGGCTTAAGCTGCTCCATTCCTGCAGCCACCCTGCTCGTGGTGCTCAGCTGCTGTCCCCTAAAGGAGAGCCCAGTGCCCACCGTGACACACCATTCGCTCAGTCTCTAAGCAGCAGAATAAAAGAATGCCTTTCATCAGAGCATTACAGATCTCCTAAATTAGGCTCATGTTCAGGATTGTCCTAATTTGTTACTCTGATGGTGCATTCCTCCAACAGCTAATGATCTTACCCTGAAAACATATCTACTTCTTCCAACTCTTGTGCCAGCTCCAGCTTCAAATGGAAGCTGAATCCTGACCTTCCAGCCACATTTCGCTGTATATTTTTCTGCTGGCTAGTGAAGCCATCCATTACAAGGAGTCATCTTCCCTGTGTTTGCACTTGCACACTGTGATGGAGTCTCCTCTTTATTTCCTCTTTGATAGCCTAAATGACTCAAGCTCACTTTCACTAGAAAGATGTTTCTCAGACTCTGAATCATTTATATGGCTCTTTTATGAACCCTTCCAATTTTTCAGCATCCTCTTTGATCTGCAGACACCAGACCCAGAACCACTATCCCAGAGAAGATCTGGCTAATGGGGGTGGATGGAGTGGTGAGCTTATTACATTAGATCTGTGAAAGGAAAGATTTGATTTTAAAGTGCACCAGTTTGACTGAGAGGAAAGGAGGATAACAGATGCATTGAATTGGGGAGACATTTCCTGAAAGGATTAAACTTCTCTCCGGGTAATGAGAACATCCACAGTCACATTAGCCTGGATTAAAGAGAAAGATAAATTCTGCTGCTTCAGAGCATAAACCAATAGCTGGTGGGGACTCCAAATAAATGTCTCCTTTGGGTAGATTCTCCTGTAATTGCTCATTCTGGAGAGAGCTTACCTCTCCCACTGAAGCAGCTGGCTACCAGCAGCCCCAGAGCACTGGGATAAATGGGTCTGGAGGAAATTGCCCATCTTTCTATTATGTGGAGACACACACACAGATGGAAGAGACAAAGGGTTTGCACTTCAAGATTAAATCCTTATGTTCTCTCTCTGCTTCGAAGCCTATCTAGGTGAGAAGATAAGGAATTAAACCAAGAAGCACATCTTGCAGCTCCCAGCCTCCTTCCACTGCAGCCTCTGCTTGGGATGGAAGTGAACACGTGAGTATGAATGCAACAGCCCTCTGATCCCTGCCTGGCAATCAGCTCCCACCTCTACTGTGCTCTGAACCTTCCAGGTGCAAAGTAAAACAGATCACTCTGGAATCTGGAAGCAAATGAGCCAGGCTGCTTGCTCCAGGCTTCCAATTTAATAAATGTGCATCTAAATCTAATGGGCAGTCTGTCAATTCCCTTCGATGGAAATCACCTGCTCCTCTAATAATCACTAAACAAATTGACAAGCACAATAGCCACGGTCTCTCATCTTAATGCCACCTGCAGCAGGAGTGAAATGATCCACTAGTATCTTCCCAGAAAGGCCATTATTCTGCCTGGTATGGGTGCAGACCCTCCAAATGACATGAAACCAACATGGTTATAAAGAAATTGAATTGCATAAGAATTCTCTTTGCTTATAAAATGTGTATTTTGCTAGCAAGATATTCTTTCATCTTCTCATGATGAGGATGATAATATCTTGTGCCTTTTCTACCTAGGCCAGACACTGAGCAGCTCCCTGGGCCAGAGCTGCCTACATGTCATCCCAAACCCAGCTGCTTTCCCAGGGTCAGCTGGCACTGCTGAGACTTAGGGAGTTTCTAAGTCCCCTTTTGGAAGGGATTGGAACTGCTGTCCTACATAGCCTTGCCTGGTGGCAGGATCCACAAGGGTGTTGAGACCTCTGACTTTAAGGCTCTCCTAAAGCCCAGCATGGCAAATTTGTGTAAACACAAGAAAATACTTCAGGGTTCACAAAAGTAAATAACAGAAAGTGATCTCCAGTGTGACAAAATCCAGACCTACTGGTGGTGGAGCAATTGCAGGGGACAAGGGCTTGCTCTTGGACTTGTTCCTCCCTTTGACCTCTGCATTCTCGGATAATTCTCTCAAGCACCTGTTTGTCTCTCTGGCCTGGCTCTTGTTCTCCCTCCCCACACACTGATTCCAGATCCAGCCTATCAGTCTCCAAGCTCTGCTTGCTGTTGGCCTTCAAAAACTCTCATCCCACAGCGCTCATCACAGAGGGATACTTGAAATTAATGAAGAATTCTCTTAACAACCTTATGCAACCAGCCTGATTGTCTCAATCACACTGATTTGGAAGTCATGTTGTACCTTATGGGGCCTCTCCTGCCTGATGAGAACACAAAACCCCTATGCTGGGAGAAAAGTGTGTGTGCCAAAGGGATTGTTCTGCCATTTCTGTTCCGAGGTAAATCCGCCACTGAGCTGGGACTATCTTCTGGTAGCTGTGCACAAAAGCTTTGCAGAGAATGAGGCAAGTCCTTCTTCAGGTACAAACCATGTCCCTTCTGGGAGACAGGGAGAAGGGGGAGCTTCAAGTGGGAACAAAAAGGGTAAGGGATGCAGAGCCATCAGTTCCTTTGTGTTTAAAACAATCTCCCATAGATGAAGATGAGTCTGTGCTTAAGTATCTCCAGTTTAGAGCAAATTACTCCATTGAAACCTCTCAGCAATCAAAATTAACACAATGAGTATCATCATCACCAAGCTGGAGTGGGAGAGGGCAGGAGGGCAGTCACATTAAGAATCAGATTTCAATCCACAAGTACATAAAAGTCTGAAAAACAGTGCCATGAAACATATTGTAACCTCTTATTATTTCTCCTGCATTCCTCTTTGACCCCACTTGGCCAAAAACCAGCTTGTTAACTAACAATACTGCACAGTCCTCGGGATTGCACAACCCATCAGGAACTGCAGATTCCCTTGCCAGCCCTGCTGCTTCTCCTGTGCTGCCAGACCCTTCGGGAGCAGCACCGTGGCTTTCAGGGGCAGTGGCTCTGATGCACATTCACCGAGACTTGCTCGAGCAGAATCCCATCTGGTCACTGCACAGGACACGTCCAAGGGACAGGAAGGTGCCATTGATAATTATTTCATTTGCATGTTTTGGTTTGGTTTTGGGTCAGGCCTCTCAAATCCTTCAGCCTTGGAACCAAGATCCACACCCCAGATCTTCAGCCCACACAGAGAGGTACAACTCAGTTAATTTGGGCAGTCATGGCCACGCTGAGCCTGCAGATGGGATTGCAGCTGTAGAACTTCATTTTTAGAGGGTCTTTTTTCCATCCAGGATGGTAAAGAGCACGTGTTTGACACCAGACTCACTGCTTGGGACAGTCCTTATCTCACACACCCCTTCTCTGCTTCTGAGATGCTGCTGCAAATATTCAGGGGGGCCCAAACCAGCAAAGTGAACCATGGTGGGAGCTGATCCCACTAAGGTGCATCCCAGTGCCACAGGGAGCTTCAGAGTTTGCTTAGGAGACTCCAAACACTTGGAATGTTCTTCCTGCTCCATGTGCTGATGCAATGATCAAAGTAGCTTGCAGTGGATATAGGTTAGTCTTACCAAAGTGCCTTAGACAGGCAAAGATTAACATGCCTAAATGATACATGTGCTCTAATTAGAGAATGTAATCACCTCAGGCTTGATCATTATTGCTGCCTTTATGTTTAGCATTTCACTGCATTAAGGTCCCTGGCAGTTCTTTCATCTAACTTATATTCAAGGACATCAGGTTTTTAATCATTAAACACCTTAAACACTATTTTTCAGGAATCTTTGAAGAATAATTATTTTACCAGTATAAACTGTATATCTCTGAAGGTTGATTTAAAACCCTCTCATCTCCAGCTGCTGCACTTGTGTCAACAGAGCTCTTTGGAAATCAGACTGTGGGAAAGTAGCTCAGAAAATAAGGAAAAAATGTTTTGTCAGTCTTACTCTATTTTTTCATCCATTTTGTTCTGTTGGAAGATTTTCAGCTCAACTCCGGGTTCTATCAAGGTTTCAACACTGTCAGAGCTCAGAGGATTTTCATTTGAGACATATTGCCCCTGACTTGGGGCTGCCCAACACCTACAACTCATTCCTTCTGCTTTTCTTTAATGTTTTTCCTCACTCCTTTCTGCATATATCCATGTTTTCCCCTCCATGTAGACCAACCACTCATAAGAAAAAAAAAAGAGAAAATAATTAAAATTGCCACATTATTTGCCCTCTAAAAGTTCTCTTTGCAGTATCAGTGACCTGCAGGGAGACATTCAGAAAGAGCTGGTATAACTTTTGCACATCCCCTTACACACATATTTATGATGTGGTTAAATTCACAGGATTCTACAGAATGCAGGAATCTGTCTTGGAATATAAAAATAGCCTGTTATCAACCCTGTAGCGGGAAATGCAGATAACTTGGTGCAAGCAGAGGGAGCACTGGCAGAACTTTCCAGCTGCCTCCACAGAGCTGTGAGCGGCGAGACCAGGCTGGGTTTAACTCAGGCAATGAGCAGCGAGTCTTCCAGCAGGAATGTTGGGGGGATCCCACAGCATTCTGTGGGAAACACACACCTCTGAGCCCCCCCCACCACTGAGATTGCAGCGAGCTCTTAGAAGGGAGTGCAGCTCCTCTGAAAGCTCCTGCAGAGGAGGCTGCTCCTGTTTCTCTGCAAGTCCCACAGATTGCTGAGCCCACAGAGCTGCTTCTCTGCAAGACTGGAAACCAGAAGTTCCCATTTTGAGCCAAGTGACCTTCTCGTGAGGAAACACTGGATCAAATTGCCCAGACTGTATTTTGTAATTAGAAGCTCAAAATAACTACAGGCCACTATTACCATATGCTTTTTTCCCCCTTTTGGTCCTCAGAGACTCGGTGTGATAACTCTGCACAGTGAAATGAGCAGTACCTGGGCATTCTCAGGCTTCAAACTGACAGCAAAGTGACAGGGAATGCGCAAAAACTCAGGATAAACATTATGAGAAATTGTAAACATTACTGACCCAAACTGCATTTTTGATGCAGTTCACAGGAGAGCGGATCCAAAGCCCTTTGAAATTCAGATGAAGCCCTTTCCCAATCTGTTTGAACACTGCCGGGCTGCGCTGCCGCCGTTTCTCTGGCACGTGCCGTGTGTGCTTTCCATGCATGAATACCAATAATTCAGAATAAAAGCTGAAACACACCTTTTGAGACTGGGGCCCAGCCACAGAAATCAGCCAGTGAAAGGCAGAAGGCTCTTTCTCCTAAACTGGCAGCTTTGACCAAGGCAAGGAACCTCTTTGAAGGACAGGAATTGTTTGTGTCTGTGAAAATAAAACCCCCACAACGCACCTGCCCAATGTTCCAGTCAAAGCTGCAGGAAACAGGAATGTGTTTTTCAAGGAGAGGAGTGGCTGGAAAGCCCCAGCACGGGTGTGTGAGCTGCAGCGATCCTGCTGGGCAGCCTCTCTGTGCAGAGCAGTGACTCCCCATGGGGGAAATCACATCAGCCAGAACACAACACTGCGCCTCCAGCCAGGAATTTCCTCTGGTATTAGAAAATCAATTACTTCTTCCAGTCTGGACTGCAAATATTGGAGAAGACTAAGTATCCTGTGATCTTTTTCACTCATAAGCATCTCTCTCTACAGTGGGAGTACCACAGAGGTGGCAATAAAATTTGTATCTAGTGGTTCCTGCACAGTTCAATATTCCTCTCCTGCAATTGAGCCTGGTGAATGGGAATCAAATTTAAATCAAGATAAAAGCCCAGGCAGATACTATCCATATTGTTAACTGCTTGTCATGTGTAAAGATATATTTTCTGTCCTTTGGGAATGGCACTTGTCACTTTTTCTCATGGTACATTTCTTGTCTCTGAGCAGGAGTGAGGTGTTCCACTTGGATGGGGGGTGTGAGAGTGGGGGCTGGGGTTCAGAATCAGCTTTCTTGGACTCCTTTCTCCTTATTTAAATTCTCTGCCCTTATTTTTCTGGTCTTCCTTATTTTAATTAAGGAGTCTGACTCAAAATCCACTGGAGTCAGCAGAGATCTTTCCAGTGGCTTCAGAAAGGTTTGGACCAAGTGCAAACAATCTTGTCAAATCCCAATGACAGGCTCAAGACTCTCAAAGGCAGCAATACATAAACCCATGCACTTCCTTTTGCAACAGGTTGGGGGTGGTCCTGCAGGAATCACAGGTATAGATCTCTTGTAAGTGTGTATCTCAGAGCCTTCCAGTGGCATCACTCCACTGAGGGACAGCTGTTTGATTAACGCTCTTCAGCAGCCAGAGGTATTGAAGAACATAGTTTGTCACGAAAGCTCAAACAAATAAAGTGCACTTATATTTCCATTACATGACTATACTCCCATAACTCTAGTAATGCATTAAAACAATATTTTTTCCCAGATAATTATTTGAATATGGGGTGGGAAAAAGCCACATGCATTTCCTCAGAAAAAAACTTGGCAGAAACCTGCACCCAGACAGACTAAACATTAATTCCATCAAAGTTTACACCAACTCATGTTTTCACATGCAGACACACACGTGAACACACAGCCAACAGTCTGACTCAGCTCTGTAAATCAAAACCCACACATGGACTTGTGCAAAGTCCAAAATTCCTCACACCAGCTCAGCATCCAGAGGTTGTGCCAAGGCTTCCTTGCCCTTCTGGGACTGTTCTGGAAGGAGCCTGGTGTGGTTTTGAGATCTGATACCAAGTGAGTCAAGTTCTGCATATGCTAACATGATTATGTGATGAAGGGCATAATGACCACCAATTATTCTAACTTTCTAAACTGAGCAATTGCTTTCATTATATATATATATATATATTTAAAAAAACACCCTGCAGTCTCAAGAACAAAACAATTGCAAGGCATTCTCTGCTTTCCTGGAACTAGACTCCAACTTCTCCCTCCTGCTGGGACCATAGATCATTAACATTGTTAATGTTCTCGCTAAAACTGTTTGGAGACTGTGACAAGTCTAATTTGTTACTGACAAACCAGTTGGGAGTGTGTTTAAAATGCGTCAGTCTTGCTGCTGTGCCCTTTGAATGGATGGTGGCTCCTGCCAGGTAGACTTGCCATTCTGTTAAAGTATCTGTTATTTCATCAATCTTTTTAGCTGGCTCCAGAAGGCAAAACCCTCCACTGCACTTACTTTCATTTCTGCTTTTAGCTTTAAGAAAAACTGTCTTTAAAATACAATGATCAAGCCCCTGGAGGGAAGGAGACAGCTCTTCAAGGCAAAGCTGAGGAGCCAGAGGCGCTTGATTCCTCAAATAGAGCTGTTTTTAATGAAGTTGGATAACTACTTACCATGAAATTAGACACCACATCTACCTTTCCACCTTTATTTTGGTGGCATCATACCAAGCCAAGCCCACAGGAAGCAGGTATAGAATAAAGCCCTGAATATTAATCCAGGAGTAGCTGGATCCTGTCTGGGATGTGGGATGGTGGGAACACTGGCCAGGGGATGAGGGGGGCTGTCAGGTGGAGGAGAAGCCCAGAATCATAAGGATGTCAAGAGCTGATCAGAAAAGATTCATGTCTCCTTTGGTGAAACATCCTGGTAATTACTCAGGGAGAGTTTCAGACTGGCAGAAACACCTTGAAATTCCCCTGTGGGTGATTCTGGGGAGGAAAAGGAGACAGTGAATATTAAACACACTGCAGTCGATACGTTTTCATCATACCATCAACGCTGCAGAGCCTGAGCCCATTTAGCAGTGCTGAGTCTTTCCACCTCAGCTAAGCCATCCCTGCCTAGTGCTGCTGAACCCACCGGAAAGTCACACCTGTTCTCACATTATAGTACAGAAGATGCACTTTTCATGTCATGCAGTGAAGGAAACTGCAGCTCTGTCAGAGATTTAGTTGGCCTCAAAGCTCATTTGGAGCTAAAAGCCCTACGAGAAACCCATAATGAGAAAGATCTGATAGTTTAATGCCTTCCTGCAAAAAACTGTAATTTACTAGGAAATGGATGGGATAATATAATTCCTGAGATCAACTGGAGGTCGGTGTGTTAAATTTCAGCTGTAAGTGTTGGTACAGAGGGATTCAATCAGGAATGGGTGACGCAGCTCAGAGCCAGGCACAGACTGTGTGACACCTCCAGGGAAACTCAGGTCAATTCTTCATCAAAACTTAAACGCTCACTAAGGTTTAATTTTGAGGTTTGCTTCCTGCTTCTGATCAAAATGACTCAATCCAGTGCTGCATCTTGGTAACCCAAACCAAGCCTCCAAATGTATTTATTGCAGCAAGATTCACAGAACTCAGACAATACCCCGTGGCAAGAACATGGGGAAGAGCATTGTAAAACACAGTCTGAGTCACAGAACTTACAGGCTGTTTGGGCAATCCAGGAAAACAGTGTTAGTAGGTGGAGAATTAGGTGAGCAGCTCCAGCTTCTCAGCAATTTTGTTCTCATTTAGACAATTAAGCAAGGTGAGTTTTACAATGTCCTTGCCAGTTAAAACCAGAGCCTTGACAGTCACCCAGAGTTCTGTTCTCTCCCCCTGGTCTGAGAGGGGGCAAAATCAGGGTTTGGCTCATGGCTGGGTGACTCAGTGCTATTGCAACCAACATAATATCTAAGAAATTACTCAGGAAATAAGACACAACAGGAAGAGGAGAACTATCATTACCTTCTAAGGACGCTACTGTTGTGGGATTTGGAGGCAAACTAAGTCTGGAAAGTCCAGAACTAGTGAATTAAAGGGAAAATGCTGAAATACAGCAAACTGATCACCTTGGAGCTAATAAGTAAACAGTGCAGGACAAATCCACTGCATGAAGATGACAGGAGAGGGGTAGAGAGCTGAACTGCCAAAAATATGTAAAGCCAGAGGTGGGATTAATGCATCTTTAGGATTAATGCACTCATAATGCAACGCTGCCAAGAGAGCAGGTCATAAATTGCTGCAGGGGAAGGAGATGACAGTGGGGTGTCTGTGTGGACTTACTGAATCACAGTATCACAGCATCTGCTATACAATATGGTTTGAACTTTGCAAAGCCCTGCTGTATAACTCACTTGTCATTTGGGCTGAGGAACAGATGACAGATCTGCCAGGAGTGCTCAAAACCAGCCCTATTTTAACTTTATTTTTCCAAAGAGAAGTTTCCAAGCCAGCTGTTCTCACTGAGATGGTGCTGCAGCAAATAGATCAGCCCCCATTTAAAAAATAAAGCATAGTAGAATCTAGTAAAGGTTCTGAAAAGATCCAAGAAATGGTACAAAACAAGAACTGTGGCAGTTTCAGTTCTCTTACAGCAGGAAAATACCTCGAAAACAACAGAGAAACATTACCCTGGAAGGGACCAACTGGGCCAACAAGTCCAGGTTTTCCCAGTGTGATGATAACAGCAGTGACACCACCTCCTAAACAGCCCCCTGCAGATGTTCTTCCCCCTCTCCAGCAATAATCCAAGACTGTTCTGAGAGAACAGAACAAGGCAGAGAGGGCTCTGCCTGTCTCCCAGCCCAAGTGTGCAAGTGAACTCAGCATCTATTTGAAAAAACTCTGCCCAGGGGGTTGGAACAAGATGATCTTTGAGGTCCCTTCCAAACCAACCCATTCTGTGATTTGCATCACATGAATATACAAGAATGTTCATAGGAACAGGGTGTGTTTGAAGTCTATTCATAACCTCATTAAAGCTATGAATTAAGGCAAATTAACTGAATTTCGCTCTATTGTGCCTATGCTTCACCTCATAGTATGTCCGTGTGCTTGCTCAGGTCTTTTCCTTCCTCTCTTGTGGCCTTCACATATTTAGAGAAATATGATCAGATCCAGTTCTACCTCCCTGGCCAGTTTAACTTGGAGCCAATCCCTGTGTCACAGATTATATCCTGAATCTCTGCTGGATGAGGAACTTCTGGTTTTCCAAAGGCATTTGGGCCCTTCAGCTCTCACTGACTGAGGGTTTAGGCACGTGAAAGCCCTCCAGGATCTCACCCAAGTGGTGGTTTCTCCTCACAGATGGGCTGTGCAGACACATCCGACAAACACCACGTAATTGCCCAGGCACCTGAGTCACCGCCCTCCAGTTCCCCAGGAAAAGGGATGAGCTCCTGTTTAGATCTTTCCTGACTTGTCACACGCTGATTCATCAACAACTCGAGAACAAAGTGTTTTGATCATTTAAAAAATAAAATACAAGCAAAGCAAAGATGCTTGCAATGACACCTTTGATGTTTTATAGATTAAGAAAGAGTCTCATGAGTAACAGTCATTTCTTGTGTCACCTCTTTTCTGGCTTGGAGAATTTTCATTAACTGAGATTAACACTAACTGGAAAATAATTAAACTAGCTTATAGAGCCTGGCCTTCCCATCAGCACTAGCAATAATTAATCAACACAATCAATAGATTTTAATAGCATTAAAATTCTGATTTACTGCCTCATTCCTCAACCTCCCACCTCCCACTTCTATTCTTAGCTTCACTGTGTGCAGGAACAGTATTCCTTAAAACAATGGCAAAAGGACAAATACAGAAACTAAAATTGATCCTCATTTTCACATCCCTGTAAGAAAAAAATTGTATTTTTTTCTTCATAATTACCCAGCATCATTCACCCCTGATCTGTGAGTCTGAACCCATCATTCAGGTTCCCTGTTACCTCCACAAAGAGGCTTCTGTGATGAAGCCAAAATAAGGAGAAAAGAGTATATAAAAAGAAAGGTTGTCCAACTGGCACAACCCCATCTCTCCTTTTGGTCATTACTGTTTTATTCACTGACAACAAGCTCAGCCTAAACTTTGTTAATCACCTCAGAAGTGGAGTTTTTCTAATCTTTTAGTGCTTTACTTCCTGAAAAGAAAACAATCAAGGGAACCCAAAAATCAATAGTCCTGCTGGCACTAATGCATACATGACTTTTGGAAATGGAAAGTACACCTGGGCAATTTTTCTTCATTCTTTCTGAGCACAGATCAGTGATGTAACACCAGCTCCTGTTCAGATCAAATGGGTCATAATTATCTGACACCACTCCACTCCTACCTGAGAACAGAGAATTTCTTGTCAGCAGCCAGGCAATGGAACAGTCCTGGGCTTGCTGAAAAATGAGTGGAAGGTCAAAGTAATCCTAAGGACCTTCCCTTCTTAAAACTTATGTTGAAATACAGGCATATTTTATAGATATATCAGTGAGAATCCATCATATTCTGAAACAGAGCTCGGTTCTGGCAAATGCTGATGGAGAAGAACTCCAGCTAAATCGCCTACTCTGGGATTTCTCCATACCCAGGTATTCTATGTACAGAGAAAATGAGATGTATCTCCCTTTCCCCGTGGCAGAGTTTGTGATTTCAGTGCTTTATCTGAATGAGACAGCTTTAATTCTATATTTCTTTATGTCTGAGGTGCTCTTTTAATTAACTTTTAGGTTGCTCAGTAAGCTGAGCATTATATAGTCTTTGTTAGAGATGGATTAACCATTTCCTTATCACCAGGAGCCACATTTCACCAGGGCAGCATCTCTTCCAGGAATACCTGCACTTGAGATCAAGCAGCACATGCTGGAAAGCTCAAGCCCTGGATAACCGAGTTTTACACCCTGAAGATGCAGGAGAAACAAAATTCCTGGTACTTCATAAGCCTCTGGATGCAATGCCTAATCCCAGTAATCCAAAAGCAATCTTGCTGGCAATCTAATTGTGTGTTCCAAGGAGGAGACTGCAATAACAGTTTGTTTACATATAATTGGATCCCTTTATATGTTTGTATTGTGCTTATTTCTGAAACCTTTCAAAATTGAAAGGTCTCCTGTAATATTTGGCTTGGCTTTTCACTCCAACCTGAGGGATTACCCATTATTTTGCACATAATAGCCCAGACAAATATGAATTTTGTATTAGTACAGATCAGAAAGTACTGCTATCCCTCGAGGACCAGAAACCAGGACACACAAGAAAAATTGGGGAAATTGCACTGATTTTTAAATTGCTTTTTATTGTGATTTGTTTTCCTCAGGAAGCTCTTACTTCTACAGCAGGTTCTCTGTTGGAAATGCAGCTCCGTGGGGAAAACAAGGGGAGAGAGACTTTACATTTGAGACAAGTTTTAAAGTCCCCACAACGTTCACACAGATGTTTATTTGCCTCTGCACCCTGAAGTGTTTGATCCACAGACAGGTTTCAGAGCGTGCACCCCTCCCTGATACTGGCAGAGCTCTTAACTGGAAACACTTCATTTGCCTTTTACCCTCCAGGAAGGGTTTCCAGAGGAAGCAGAAGACCAGAAGTTTCTTGTGAGTGCAGAGAGAGCAGAGCCTTACCCTGGCACAGACCTGGCAGAGCTCCTTGTGTGGACAACAGATCATGTCACATTCATTCCCCGTTAGTCTCGTGGCAGATTTCCAACTCCCAACTTGCCCCACACCCCAGTAACCAGCTCTGACACACCAGCCTCGGGGTGGACTGGGATATGAATTTCAGGACACGGGATTTTGCCAAGATGCATCAACCCAACAGCCCATGAGGACGCTGTGCTCGAGGAGAAGCTGCAACCCCATCAGGCAACTGGGATTTGTGTGCCAGGGTTTGGTTCTTGGCTTTTTCTCTCTCATGCACCTGGAGAACGTGGTAAGGAGCACTGGGACAGGAGTCTGAGTGGAATAGAGAGCGCTCAATGTTTGCTCTCCTGCCACAGCTGCTTGTGAGTCCAAAGATCTGCTTGCCCAAGATAGGTATAAGATGGACAAGAAGCCAAAGCAAATCATGATCAGGTGGGATGCATTTGAGACAGGAAGAACCCCATTAAAAGCCTGCTGACACGGTTGAATCCCATAATTCTGGATTGCAGTAAAACAGTTCCTCCCTAGACTTTACTTTGGGAAAATCCTGATGTACAGGAACAACCCGAAATTTGCAGTGCCAGTTCAAAATCCAGTCATCCTACCCCAATAATCTCTCATGCTTGCTGTCCTAGGAGACAAAAGATGCAGTCTGCAGCACTATTTCTGACACTTGTAAAGCTATTCAAACCAGGCACACAAGATTTGTCAGAACAAAGTTGACATTTTAAACAGAGAATAATGATGAAATGTCTAAAGATGTGCTGCAGAAACACTCACAGAGAGTGCTGGCAATTTGAATACAACAGCAACATGTCATCATGTAAAAATCAAACCAGAAATTCTTTCACGTGGCTAAACATGCGGTTAAATTATCATAGAATCATAGAATCATAGAATCGATCGGGTTGGAAAAGACCTTGGAGATCATCAAGTCCAACCCTTGGTCCAAATTCAGTCCTTTACTAGATCATGGCACTAAGTGCCACNGAACACAGTACTCAAGGTGTGGCCTCACCAATGCAGAGTACAGGGGCAGGATCACCTCCCTGGACCTGCTGGCCACGCTATTTTTGATCCAGGCCAGGATACCATTGGTCTTTCTGGCCACCTGGGCACACTGTTGACTCATGTTGAGCTTTCTGTCAACCAGTACCCCCAGGTCCCTTCCTGCCTGGCTGCTCTCCAGCCACTCTGTCCCCAGTCTGTAGCGCTGCAGGGGGTTGTTGTTGTGGCCAAAGTGCAGGACTCGGCACTTGGCCTTGTTGAACTTCATCCCATTGGAATCAGCCCATCCCTCCAGTCTATCCAGATCCCTCTGCAGAGCCCTCCTGCCTTCCAGCAGGTCGACATTCCCTCCCAGCTTGGTGTCATCAGCAAATTTGTTTAAATTATGTAAAAACTAAAATGCACAAGCCCTTGTTTTGTGGCTCAAGATACATGGACATCTTGCATTGAGAATTACACTTGTCTCACTCTTGACAGGAGTACAGATATTTCATGAACAAAGAGTGGATGGAATGCAAAGATTCCTAAAAGCCAAAGGAAATTAAGTCTTTTCCATGCTATCCAGATGAATTAGGATGAATCCTTCTTAAGCATTTTGGCTGTGTGCAGTGCTCTAATAGCACTAATAATGGTAAATTTATTTTAAACAGCTGAAGCTCATGAAAAAGCTGTAATGTGTGGACAAGCCAGTTGAGCAAATAACACACAGCACAGTGGAATCCTGTGGGGTTTTACAGTAAGGCCTGGACCTGGAACATTCACATCAAGGAATTTCAGTGAGAATGCAAAAGATTTTATTCTGCTTCTCTCATCCTCCTTCCCAGTGGAAACTAAGCATGCCTAATGCTATAACACGGACCCGTATAAAGAGATTTTAATCCAATTTTCAACCATACTGGATGCAAAGAGAATCTGTGAAGCATATCTAAAGTAACTGGTGCCCAAGCTGAAGATGGACCATTTTCCATTTCAAAAGCAAAAATTTATTGGGAAGCTCCAAAGGTAGAACCACTTCTCAGGACAAGTAAAGAGTGAGAAAGTCTGACTGTGCACATGTGCTTTATCCTCTGCTGAGTTCTGGGGGTAGATGTGCCACTTTTAGGGCTGCTTTATTGTTCAAAGGCAGCTCAAACTGAGCACTCTCTCCCTCATTTGGCTTATCATCTCATTAACCCACAATTAAAAATTAGATAATTAAGTACAAGAAATCCATAAATTCTTCAAACAATTACAGTAGAGAGACAGTCAAACATGATGGGCCGTTAAGTCATTATTGAATGAGGTGTTTGCATAGGAATAACTTGCCTTCTCCAAAGTATGCAGTGCCTGATAATCTGCACCCATGGAAGGGCTGGTGAATAGACATAATTCTATCCCCCAGCCCAAGAAAAGCAGCGTATCCAGATTCCTGTTTTCCCTGGCTCTAGAGCTCTCTGTCCTGTGGTTTGAAGTGATTTAGCACAGCCCATTCCTGCAGAGATCAAACCCCAGAGCAGACGTGGTGTCAGCCAGCAGATGGTGGTGCAGGCCAGGCAGCTCACTATTCCATGGAGTCAACTGCTCAGGTAGCCAAGGGAATCTGGGCTGGGAATAATCCAGATAAACCAGGGACACTGCAAAGCACCGTCTGTGTGCCCACCTTTACAGACACTACAGCTTGCAAAGCTTAACTTCATGGTATGCATGACTTGCTGCAAGAGCTTGGGGGTCCTTTTAGGGTCTGTAGGAGTCTCTGGAGGTCCCCAAAGCCAAGAAGGGCACTTTGGAGCATGGTTTTTGCACCTCAGCCTGTTGCAGGACTCTGATCCTCCCCCTGCACCCTCCCTCCTCCCCCAAGACACGCTGCACTGCTTACAAAGCATGAAGAGTTTTGTTTAACAAGACAGGTGCTGACCCACTTTAGAATTGCATGATTGGCATCTGAAGGGGGAAAGATGTGCTTTAATTACTTGTCTCTCCAGGGAAGGTTTTAAATAGTTGAGCTGGTTCTAATATGACAGCACTTAGCAGATTTTGTTTTCTCATTTTGGAGCTCTGAGTTTACAGGTCCGTGAGGCCCCATTTGGGACTGGGACTGGAGCCTTTACTAGAAGAGCTGTCCCTCCTGGGGACCCATTCCCAATCCTTTGGGAATGTGGATACCATATCCCAGCTGAGCAGCAATCCACTCTTACTGAATGACTAGCACTGTTTCCTCTAATTAACTAAGCTAATTGGGAGAGTCAGGATACCTTGGGTTTGGACCTGTCTGCACCGCTGGTTTTCTGACAAATGAAGTCACTTTGGCTCCTGTTTTCAGAAGTGGCACTGAGGTGTGAATCTCCAGACTCTGATGTGTCGTAGTCCCTGTTGGAGTCAGGAGTGAAAGAGCTCTTTGGAAAACCTGGATTTGTAGCATTTAAATTCTACTTCCCCATCCTTCAATTTAACCATCTGCAGATTGCCAATAACTTGGTTCCTCAGACTGTCAAAGACCAAAGAGAATTTCAGTGGGTGATGACTGAATAAGGAGATTAAGAACAGATCATGCTTTTCCAAGAAGTTCTGACCAAACAACACCACTTTCACCACATAGTGGTGACATCTCTTACCTTGAGGTTCTGTCACAGCACCACAACCTGAGACATTCAGTGCCAAAGTCCTTGAGCACATGGTCACCTTTAGTGTATTGAGTGTTCCCCAGTGGACCAGGATCTCTTCCCAAACTGATGCACAGCTCCACTGCACTACAAACTAAGTTACTGTCTCATAGCTCTGGTGTAACAATTTAGATGGAGCCACAGATCCCCAAGGGGAAGCCAGGTGGGTCTGTCTGCAGCCTCACTTTATCACCTTAACCACTGTGCCATTCCTCTGTCCTTCCCAACTCAAGTTCGCAGCTGTCCTTCAGACTGCTTTATTAGGTGGCTCACACACATTAAATTGTGCACAGCCTTTAACTAGCTGGTTTTCCTTTGTTTTCCCTTTGTGCATTAAAGTTTTAAAAGACTGAAAAATGAGCACCGAAAAAATTTCCTCAGTCAGCAACCTGCAATCTATTACGGCAATTAATCAAAGACATACTTTGTCAACTTCTCCTTGTTCTCTTATGCTTTATGATCATGTTGTTATTTCATCAACACAATAAAAAGGGATTAATCTTCGTTGCTGGGAAAATTGTTTTCAGGACTAAGGGAAGCAGCCTTCGCTACACTACTGATCTCAAAGTCCAGATCAATCCCTGAGAGCAGAATTAATTTAAGCTGGGATGCATTCATTAAGCCCTAGTGAGTGTGTTTTCATGTTCTGCACATTATCATAATACAAAGCTGTCATTCAGAGTGGCACATTCACACAGTCACTGCATGTTCAGCCAGCACAATGTGAGGGCTGCATGCAGCTGAGCAGGCTGGGGAGGGTGGCCACGGGGCTGTAACACACCTCCCAACCACATCAGTATGCACTGCACTGCCGTGGCACTGAGCTGAACAACTGCAATCATTACACTGTTATGATGAATATGCTACAGAGCAGGAACCATAATTTTATCTGTCTAACATCACAAATTGTTGTTTCTAATCTGGAGACTGATTGCACAGCAGATCCTTCCCGGGGCAGGTTGGCATCCTCTGGAATTTTGATACCTGGTTCATACAACTTTGGCATGAAGCTTTCAGAATTTAGGGAAGTCCAGCTATGAGAGGGCACACAGGATCTCCTGCAGCCACAGGACTCTCCTGTTTCCCCATTCCCCTGAAGTTTCCTCCAGAATATCAG
Organism: Scytalopus superciliaris; assembly: GCA_013400415.1. Lineage (NCBI taxonomy): Eukaryota > Metazoa > Chordata > Aves > Passeriformes > Rhinocryptidae > Scytalopus > Scytalopus superciliaris. Next base: position 443,044 of record VXBX01008231.1, read on the forward strand.
CTCAGCTTAGGCTTTTGTCATCCTTCAGGGCTTGGCTGATGGTCCCAGATGGGACTTGTGCTAAGTCTACTGAAGAACTAGCAAAGTGACATCCCAAATCTTGCCTGGGCCACTGTAAACTCTATAAAAACACAACATCCAGTAATTAAACAGAGCACAATGTTTCATCACTGGTAACACCTGCAACATCCCAGTCGCTGTCCCACATTACCTGATGCCACCATCTCACTTCAGTGGCCAAAGATTTGTCCTTTACTGTGGTCACCCTGTTCCTACCAATGTATCCAGACAGCAATGCTGTAAATGTCTGAAATATTCACAGGTTAATTGCAGCCCCCTAAATCCTCACACTGACAGTGGAACTTCAGAGCATCAAGTTCATGTGTTCTTTGCATTTCTCATTACTTGGTTTGGCCTTATCATTGGCTCACTGCCCGCAATATATTGATTAGCCACAGAATCTCCATAGCCAGCACTGTAAAACCAGTCCCAGATTTACATACTGAAAAGAAGTTCTGACAGGGCCAATAACAGCCTGAACACTTTGTAGGCTCTTTTATTACCAAGTGGCTAGAGGGCTCATTTCACCATCTCAGTAAATAATTGGTTTGAGCTTAGTGTTCTTGTAGTTAAAAGGTTTACTAACAAGACTCACTCAAGAAAAAATATCCAACATGAGCCTCAGGTACACGTACTAAGGTCTTAAGTCTGTAATAACACTAGTAAGATGTTTAGCCCTAAAATAGGTGCATAATGTGAAATTCTATCCTGTGGACACATCCAGTACTTCAATCTCTTCCTACAGTGTTTTCAAGTAAGACAGTCCAGGTTCACATGGCACTCACTCCTACAGCATTCAGTTATTTCACAGGTCCTGCTCTCTGCTATTTGGGGGTAATTTCAGAGGAGCCTCTCCAGCAGTGCAAACACTGCTCTGCAGGCAGTGGGTCAGACACTCACCTGTGCAAACACCCCGGTGAGCACTGACCCTCCGTGTCCCACAGGCACCAAAGCTTTCTGCAGACACAAAGCTCTGCTCTGGGACAGGAATGGGGAAGCTCTTCACCGGTTTCAGTTTGTGGAAACCCGATTTTTGCCTTCTAAATGCAAGCTCTGCTGCAGCTCCCAATAAACACCTCCTTCGGTGGCCAGCAGAGAAAAACTCCTTTTTCCCCCACTGTGCCTCCTGCACCTGACAATTCCCTTAGAAATCTACTCAAAGAATATTCCCTGATGATTTATTAGCTTAATATCTGCCCCAGCAGCACGAAACTGCTGCTGGAACAGCCTGGAGTTCAGGCACTGCCAGAGCTGGGGCTGCTCCAGCTGATTTCCCTGATCAGGCTGGACACTCTTCCCACTCTTACTGATTGGGGACAGTGTGTGCAGGGAAAGGAGTTTCTATTTAATGGCTTTGTTACTATAGAAATTTTAAGCATTATCAAAATCAAGTGAACTGCTATTTCTCCAAAATATCCAAGCAGCAGAAAGGTTAGAGGCATTTCCTTACTTAACTTTGCAAGGAAAATTCATGGGAGAAAGTTTTGATCAAGCCTGTGAGCAAGCAGGAACATTCTGTGCTCTCCTGCTCTCCAACCATATCCTACCAGCTTAAAACAATGCAGGAACATGAGATGCTCCAAGAATAGGCACAGCAAGAGTGACTTCCTTTAATTCTCACTAACAGCCATCCTATTCAAATGGAAGGAGTTTCAACTCTCCAGGCAAGTTTAACTCCTGCAGCAGAATCCTCTTTCCAGAACAGCAAACAGCAGTTTCAACAGTTTGCCTTTCACTGTCCAAATAACAAAAATCAGGTCTCTGAGTTTAAGGGCTTTCAGAAATCAGGTTTCCTCTGGATGCCTCAAGCAAGTGCATGAACCAGCATGAGGGTACAATAATTGCTGTTATGGACAAGCAAGGAGCTCAAATGCCCAGGCTGCTGGCACCAGCCTCATTCATCATTGATTTAAGAACATCAAGGCACTAGAAGTAAAAATTCCTACAGCTCAATAGCTGTAATCACCTCCCACAACATCCAGTTTCTTCAAACCTTACAGTTCCTCTAAACTTTCCCAATAGCTCCTGAATTAGAAAAAGCATGCCTTGAGTTATAACTCCTCTGTATTAAAGTGATCATAACAGATTAGTGATAAATACAAAGTAATTGATTTTTTTTCATTTCCTCCCTCCCCCAAACAAGCTTAAACTAATAACAATAATTATCTGAAAGTATTGCCATTGGGAAGTTTGTACATTTCTGGCAGTAAAATCAATTGTTCTGAGGACAAATTTTATCACAAGAATTAATCATTGCTCTCTTCAATTACTGTATCACACAATCATCAATGTTAGCCATGATGTAAAGTTGCAGGAGAGCATCTTAATTAGGAAATAAGGCTGCACAGCAACTACCAAGCCTTATGAAGGCAAATGAATGGGAAAACATTCCTGACAGAGCACAGCGATACCTGCACTGTCATGTCAAGGTTCCCCGGGAAGCTCCTGTGAGTATTTCGTGTCTCAACATGGAAACTGCACTCTACAGACTAAGTGTTGGAAGACAACCTGCCCAGCCTGAATTGTTTGTGAGGTGAGAGCACCTACAGACACAGTTTGTCCAATTATTAGGCTTTCATAATAGAAAGATAATTGGCCTCGCCGCTGTCCCCTTAGGTGGGAGGAAACAAAGAAGTCACTGGATGGCACCAAGGTGGGTTCTCTGAGGGGCACTGCCCAAACAGGGGAGCAGTTCCACCTTGCTGTCTCACTGCTCCATCATTTACACCTCGCCTTGAATCCCTGACTGCTGAGGGAACCACCCAAACCAGAACTAGTTCAGGTATCAGGCCAAAGCCTCTCCTGAGGTTTGCTTTTGTTTATAAGGGCACATTCACAAATATCTGGCTCAAATGCTTAGATATTATAAACTGCAACTGCTCAGCTGATTTATATCTACAAAGGATTTAGTCCTTGAGCTTGAATTTCTAAGTCCTTTTCTTAGTGGTGAAGTATAATGTGTGTGTTTGGCAAGAATAGCAGACAATGACTGTGCTGCTGTTACACAGTGGCATGAGATAAATTATATTTATCATGTGGTTCTAACCATGTCACTTCCACAGTGCCCAGTAATTAATCTCCCCTAACCCTTATTTCACTCTGAACCTCTGAGTGGATCCCAGGGGGTACTGTAGGCATCTCTGTCAGGCAAGTGCATCCCCATTCTTTCTAAACAAGCAGCATTTTATCTCCCCTGAAACCTGTAATGAGACACTCCAGCAATGACTGCAGTGGGTGAGGGAGCAGAAACACTGACCACAAGATGCCACTCCACGTGCTGGGTGCACAGCTGGCACTGTCCTGGGCTGGTGGGTCTGATTTGTGTCCCTCAAGAACCATGACAAGAGGGTGGTGGACAAAGCCTGGTTTAACTCACTGTACAGGCCATGGAAAAGCGTCCAGACAGAACAGGCAGACTGTGAGAGGGACACATTAATGGCCTGGCAGGAAGTCCCTCCTGTTCCAAAATGAAAGGGAGCTCTGGGATGACCAAGAACTTGAGTCTTGTCCCAGACTGACAGTCTGTTGCAAATCTGCTTCTGCTTTAAAGAAAAAACTGTAATTGCTACAAAGACATCTACATTTGATTGCCTCTCCTCTACACCCACCTCTAGCATTGTGCAGTCCTTGAACAGAAGAAGAAGTAAATGTGGGTTTCCCTCTGGGATAACAACTTTTCTCTGTGGAGTTCCCAAAGGTCATTTCAACTACAAGAGCCAACAGGAGGAGGACAGAAGGTAGCACAAGTGCAAGGCAATTCCCTCTGGAAGGAGAGGAGCACCTTTCTCTGGCTACTGCTGAAGCTTTCCACTGATCCTCACAGCACGCAAGATGGAATGAAGTTAAACTGCAAATTTCCACTTCTGAGTGATACAGATTCCCTTTTGTGTGCCCTGCTGTGGCCAGGTCACCCCAGCTCACCAGACACAGCAGCTCAGGTGTCCAGCTGGGGGTTCTGGGCTGGGGGAAAGCTTTCCCACAGTCATTCTTGTAAAGAATCCTTTGGGGACCAAAGAAAACTATGTATTTTAAACATTTAAGTATTATTAGTAGTAAGCAATAGAAATGATTGTTCTGGAATAGAAAAACATTTCCTGAAAGAATCTGTGCCAGCCTTAATTACACTCCCATTGTATTTTATCTTCCTGTTCCCCACACTGAGACGAAGGGTGGGTGGAAAATAATTGGAACAAGGTGAAAATGAGTGCTCATTAAATTGCAGACTACACAAGTACTCATTCCATGTGAGAGGGCTGTAAATATGACTTTTAATGAAGTTATGACATGCTTGCCAATAAAAGTCATTTACTTCACAGTATTACAGTTAATTATACACAGCTGGAGCCATTTATTGCCCATCCCTTGTTAACTTTGCCTGGGCTCATTAACCCTTTCTCAGCTCTGTGCTTGTGGTACCTTCCGTGCAAGAAGAGCAGGCCAAAGAGGCTGCAGGAATTTTAAGAAGGAGTGGGAGTGTAGATCCTGCAGAGAAGCCTTGCAAAAGCACAAATATTCCATCTGCAAACCGAATTGTGCACTCAGGTCTGGAAAGTACCAACCTGTAGAAAGCCACAATAGGGGCATTGAGGTATAATTGGGAACGAACAAGTGCAGAGGCACCAGCAGGAGGAGGGTGGTGGCAGCTGTGGGCAGCACACGGGTCAAGGTCATCTGGGCTGCAGAGAACATGCAAGCAGTGTTGCTGAAGAGGTTTTCTGCAGTTTTATCTCCAGTGCTGTGCCCACGAGAGAGGGACAGGCTTTTGCACAGCATGGCACTGCAGACTCAAAGCATCCCTGTACACCTCATTTGCTTCTCTGTTACTCAGCAGATAACTTACAGCCTAAGCCATGAGCTCTGTACTGTAGTCCCTGCAAGCAGAGTATTCTGTTTTCCAGGGGGAATCCTCATTTGAATACAGGTATCAATTTCAGTTCCTTTAGTGCTTCTTTGCAATTTGCAACTAGAATGAGTTATCCCTTGCCTTCCCAAATAAAGCATCAAATGAAGAAGCCAAAACTTAATTCAATGACGAGATTTGGCGTCTCTTTTGCAGTGACAGATCACTGGTGGCTGCCCAGACTGTGATGGAGAGAGCAGATTAAGGTTACAGCATGTTTGTCCCTAAGAATTCCTGCTGCAGAAATAGTACTGCAGCCTTAACACCCCCGGGGAAGGTGGAATTGGTGGCTCATGCTCCTTGTTTTACACAATCTCCAGCTCTGGCTCTGTGGGACTGTAAATCGTGTTTAGCATGCCTGGCACTAGGTTAGCTTAAGAGACACAGGGCCGAACTAGGACAAATGACATCTGCTTGTGTAAGTCAGCTGAAAAAATTTTGAAGGCACAACTGTCCCTGCAGATCAGATGTTGCTTTATCAGGCACATCCCTCCCACAGCCAGGATAAAGCCAGTGAGCCAAAGCAAGTGCCACATTGTACACTCACTAATTTTTGTGAGTTTGTCCTACCTTGCATCAACTTTACACTGCCAGCTCATCCAGCAATGCAGAGATCTGGCATTGCTGAAAACAGAACCATCATCTGTAATTTACTGATATTCACCATTGTACAGCGGTAGAATTTTAAGAGCCTGGGGTTAAAAAGCACAGAAAATTATCTCATCAATGGACAGGCTCAACAGGCTAAAATAACCACTCTTATTTCTCACCATTTGAAGGGCAGCATTGCCAGGTTGGGCAGGAAAGTCACAGGCACAGGAAGCTCTTCAGCACAGAACTTGTGCCAGCTGTTTTATTGCAGCTAAACCATTTTAGGTTGTTTCTTTTTTATTATTTGTTGCAAGTACAAAAGCCTCCCAATTTGCACTGATGGTACACGTTGCTTTTCTGTCCCAAGAGCTCCTTATCTCCCACCATTGCAAACAGTGCAGCTCTTCAACTCGAGCCAGGGTATGTTAACTGAGCACTTTTGCTAGACAAGAGCAACCCTGATCGATCCTTCCCCCTCCCAAAAATCTTCTCTTAAGAGAACAAATGAAACACAGGATTTAACAAGTGTTGCTGGGCAGATTTAAAATCCCTGCAATCAGGAACCTCCACAGGCAGCAGCAATCTGGCTCACAGTTGCCCAGGGATTTGTTTTCCTTTGTCAGAAGATTTGCCAGCACAAACTTTTACAGTGGCAATAAAAAGCATTAAACTGCCCCATAAGCACTGGAGACAAACTGCAATCCCTCAGCACTGCTCCAGAGCAGCTTCCAGCCTGCTGCACGCTGCGGTTTTGCCTCTATTCCTTCACCTGCTGAAGAAGTCTGGAAAACAGAACTTTTCCTTGATTTTACGGGTTGGATACAGTCAATGACAGGTCCTTTGGGCAGTTCATAAGGATTCTTTAGCTCCCACACCATATACTACTCTTTTTCCTGTGGCATTCATCTCGTTTGAAAGTTCTCTTATACAAAGGACGTGTCATGATCTACCCTGCTGGCAACACAATCAAACCCAAGACTTGTATTATTCTAAACTTGGTAACATCCAGATTAAAAAATTAAAGGATTCAAACTGTCCATCCAGCATGTTAATCAACCTTGGCACTACACCATAATTTGCTTCAATTTGATAATGAAGACTAATTATCCAAATAATTCAGCTTGACTATCTGTTCCTGACCACTGCAAATCATCCTGCTGCTCCTCCAAATCCTGTTTGTTCCTTCTCCCTTCTCTTATTTTAAGCTCCTGGCTGTTCCATGTGCCTTTTATTTAAAGAGATTGGTTACCTACTGAGTGAATTTCTGCAGGGAGCCCTTTAATGTCGACTTTTGCAATTTTCTCCAGGAATACTCTAATAATTACAATGACTGGGGACTTGCACTTTGTTGTCTAAGGGGAAGCAACAAAAACATGGTGAAAACTTATTTGTTAAACTCCACACGGAAGGCAGAAAGTAAGTGTGATGAAGCCACGGGGTCTTCTCAAACAGAAATGGGCTGGAGAAGAGCTGAGACCATTGGGATTTTAGTGGTGGTGTTTCAACAGCTGGGAGAGGAGTGGTGCATGTCGGCAAGTGGGAGAGCACAAAGAACACACAAGGGGGAAGAAATGGAAGCAGCTGAAAAGTAGGAAGTAAGAATGGTATGTGGCTTGTAGGGCTTAGAGAGAAGCACCTGGTACAGTCAGTGGTCTGACCAAGCCAACAGGGGTTATACACCCCCAATTTAAAACAGAAAACTGTTGTTTTTAATTCAGACTCGCAGGTTTACAGGTCACATTTTCAAGGTGATTTCTGCTCAGCAATTTGAGATTTCGAATTGAATTAACAGAGCTCTCCAGGCATGAGATGCAGCAGCTGGACTCACGTTCCTGCTGCACGTAGAGCCAGCACGAGCTCCCACCATCACCACTAAAGCCATGGCTGGAGCAGCCGACTCAGACTGCGGGAGGGGAGATGACTGAGCACACCTGCGTGCCAGGAGCTTTTCATCTCCCAACTCAGAGCTGCTCAAAGCATGATCTGGACCACTGCTTCCACCACATCCCCCTGCCTGCTCATCTCTGCAGCCCAAGGGCATCGCTGTGCCTGTTCAGAGGCCTTTGTCTTCCTTCTCCTTGATGTAGGTAAGTAGATAAAAGTTAAAAGTTAAGTCTTAAGCTTCATCCTACTGACTGGTCTGACTTCAGGCTTTTGGAACATGGCTTTGGACTTCAGTATTTCCTGTGTTGATGGTTCACACCAGCACATTGCCCACAGCAGACTGAAGCTGGGTTGAACTATTAGATAGACCACCAAAAAATGGGCCTGCATTCCAATTACTGTGCAGATACAGGAATCACCATTCCTGGTGCATGAACCACTGAGGAGGGCACACATGCAGAGAGAGGCAGGGTTTGTTTGGGAGCCAGGGAGGTATTGCTGGGATTAAAACACATCAACCACACCTGAGGGAGCAGTTACATCATTGGCACCACTTTCTTCTTCACGGAGGAGCTTTAAATTCTGTTTAACTTCACCATCAAAGCTCTCTTTGCTGCAGAAGAACATGATTAACAAAGAAAGCAAATACAGCCTCACTCCCCCCCCCCCCAGTTATTAGAGACACCATGAGACAGAACCAGCTGTTTCTGCTCAAACACTGAGAGGCCAATGGTGAAATATTAATTAGAGAAGGAGCTTAAACTTGTAAAGACAAAAACTTTAGGAATCACGTTCTAATGGCTGGAGTAGTTAAAAAGCAGAATACAATATGTAGGAAGTAATGCTTAATCTGTTGGATCTCTCTCCCATTGGAGATTTTTAAGGAGAGATTAGAGAAACATGTGAGGAGTGCTAAGTCTTGCTGATGCTGCCTTTGAACACATGACCTCAAGAGATTCCCTTCAGCTCTGTTTTTCTGTAATTGCATGTTGTGAAAGGCTGTGAAATTCAGCCTTTATTGAAAGACAAATGTAAAGCTGGAGAGAGTGCCTGAATATGAATATACCATTCCACTACACCCCAGAATCTGGGAAAGTGATTAGGAGGTCTCAGGAGCATAGTCAAGTCTCTTACTGGCTTCCCACAAAGCCTCAAGTCTCACTGGTGTTGTAATGCCTTATTTTAACTATTTGAGCCATCTTACTTTCAAATTGAAGCAAAGCCTGCTCAGAAAATGTTATTTTATAAGAACAGCCAATATAGGAATGTGAAAGAGATGGGATCAGCTATTGCTGATGAGGACAATTGGTGGCCTATGGGAGGCAAAAGGGACCGGGTTCCAGCATCACCTGGATCAGGATGATGAAGGGCACACAACACTGTCGAGCAGAGCTCTAAGCCTGTCCCAAGTCCAGACCTGCTCACATCACCCAGAAAAACTCACTCTGACAGACATAATTTGTGTCCTTGTGTAACACAGAGGGAAAAAAAAAAAAAAAAAGAAGAATGTTTTTCAACTTAAAATTACTGTTGGATAAAACTGTATTTTTAGATATTCACACTGTATCACTATAAGAATGAATACTTAAGGAAAAAAAAAAAGCCAGATTTGTAATGAGTTATTGTGACCACTGTGAAATTCTTTGGGACCACAGGAAGCAGGAAAGAGAAATCAGATTTTGACAATTTAATTTCTTTGATTCCTAATCCACCTGCAGATGGTGTTATTTTTGATGCTGTGCCTTATCAGGCTCCCTAATCCTCCTTCAGAGGAATTCAAGGAGAGGGTTTCTCAAACAGGTGTTTGGGAAACAAGGGGGGAACACGGATTACCAAGGAAGGGCTGATCCAAATCACATCTAAGAGATCCAGAGGAGCAGAGAGCAAAGCAGACCCCCCTCTCCTGGTCGTCAGAGTTTAATTTGGAGGGTGCTGTGTTTAATTTGGCACTCAGCAGGCCCAGGCAGGGAGCAGGGAGTCTGCAGGGAACATCTGCCTCATCTGCTGGGAAGGGAAATGCAAGGGAGGCAGAAAGAGAACAACAGCAGTGCTGCAGCTCCAAATGGGCTTAGCTTTTAGTTCGTAGCTAATGCTTTTAAAGTCCCTTCCAGCTGAGAGTTTGTTTTTGGTTTTTTTTTTTGATTTAGAGATGTGGACTCCACATTCAAATGCACGGAGATGGTATTTACACTGTTTGTGAGAGCCTGTGAGCTGAGATGGGAGGATGGCTCTGAGGGCATTTTGAAAGTCTACAGGAGTTCTCTTAGCAATCTAATTTTATCAGAAAAATTAAACTCAGGACATACTTACACCCCAAGCCTGCAGGCTGATTTAGTCAAAACCCAGTCACACAGGAGTGTGGCACAGCCAGAACTTTAGGCACATACTCTACAGGCTGTGGCTGAAAATTTCCTTGGGTGTTCCATCAGTGTTACTGACACTGAAGAGGAGGTTCCAGAGACACAAACCTGGCGTTGGGATGCTGATGGGCTGTTGAAGATTGCAGTGTGTGAACACTTTCCAGAGTCACTGTGGTGGCATGTCACAGAGATGATGCAGACATTGGGAGTGTATAATCTAATTTATTTTCACAGCAGTAGCACTTATTCTTGAATTTTAACTGCAGAGTGTTGTGGAGTACAGAGCTCTACTGTAAATGTGGTCCCTGCACTGAATGCTTAATAACAAACACTAGAGACATGGAAAAAATCTTCAATTAGCAGCAGAGTCACCTGCAAGTGCTGCCTTTGTTCAGGTTCAGAGCTCAAGCCTTAAAAGGTGTATAGGTACAGCTCTTTGAGTTAAATGAGTTTGGGTTTGGTTTGAACTAAAACATTAAACCTCTTCCCTCCCAGTTAGAGAAGACCAAAAGGGAGTTTATACCAGCCTGTTTCTGTTCCTGCTCAGAGGAACAGCAAAGCACAAACCCACCTTTATTCTGCTGCACCTTTATCATTTCAGACAGCAGTGCAGTGGAGTGAAGGATCAGATGAATTCTGACTCAGAGGGGCCCAGAGTGAACCTGGAAAACGTTTCAGCTTTGCTAATTTCCCAGGGAATGATCAACTCAGGGTTGTAGCAGCTGCGATAAGAGGAGTCCTGTTTACAACAACAGCCCAGATAACCTGCTTTTGTTTTAATGACACCTTTTTCATCCTCAGCCTGGGAGTCTGTCATAGCAAGGGACTATAAATTACTGCCACAGCACGCTCCTTACCACCTACAGCCTTTCTGTGGCGATATGTGACCCATAAATCACAGTGACACACTTTGCCACAGCTCTTTTAATGCTCTTTCCTTCCTCCCCTGCTCTCTCCCTTTCCACCTCTCCTTGCTGGGAAGCCCAGCAGTTCCACCAGGGAGAAAGGAAAGGAAAAAAGGCAGCACAAAGCAGAATGTGATCAGATTTTGTGGGGAAACCTGGAGGTGAACAATGTGAGGATTCATAGACTGTGGACAAGAGTCCAACCTCTCTGAGTACTCTGAAACGTAGGAGTTGCTGAAGGGTTTGGCAATGACAATAAACTCTTTTACATACAATATCAGCAATAGATTTGCCCCTGGGAAACAGTTCATTACAGATTTCTTTCCAGAGATCACTCAGTGTTCTGAGTAGCCACATGTTCTAAAGGAAATGGAATTACATTAACTTCTGGGAATAACTCTGTGTCACTGAAGCAAACTTGGTCAAGTGATGGACCTTTAGAGGTGCCTTTTCAGTTTCACAGTAACTCACAGGGAGAGGTTTATAGACACAAAGACTGTAAGAATTCACTTCAGTGCGTTTAGATTTAACAGACTCTCCTGAACTACCAGCGTTCTCTTAGCAAAGAAATTGCTTAAATGATTTATATAATAATTTCCCCTCAGATCTTCTCATTGGCTCGCTGGACAATGTGACAATATCACAGGTATCTGTTTCTGTTGTTTCTTATTTCATTACTCATTTTGCTTTTTGTTCTGTTACATTTATTCTATTTAGCCAATAACATCTCTGTCAAGTGCAGTTTAATTGGTATCTAAGACCTAGTCTGCATTTTCATTTTACTGGAATAATAATGTTGCTAAGGGGCATGATTTTTTTTAGAAAAGAGTTATGCTGCTATGAACTCCTGGGTGGATGCAATGAGGTTAGTATAAAAGTGATTTATACTGGTTTACTTCTTCCCCTACTCTGTGGTAATAGCAATCTAATTATAAAGTATGTTTATGCTGACACAATCGTATCCACAATCTGGGTTTATTTTTTTTTTTTTTTTTCATTCTTCATTTGTCTTAATGTAAATTCTGCTGGAGGAAAATGACACATGCACACACAGACACCCACCAGCAGGATCATCAAAGCCCCAAAAATCCATTTGGTCGAATTCATCAGAAGATAATTCTGTCCCTGGGGCTTTAATCTCTGAAGAGCAAGATCAGTTTGTGGTGATCGTAACTGCCTGATTTGCATTACAGCAGTAATAAAAGACTCCCACAGTGCTTAAAAAAATGCCATTTATGGAACTTCCTTTTAGAAAACAGGATCAACAGCAAAGTGCTAAACTGCTGTTACTTAAAATGTATACCAGATTAATTTAACCCTTGAAGCTCTGCATGCAGCAGATCGATAATGCACAATTAGAGGCAAGTGGAAACAGCTGTGTTCATTTCTGTTCATTTAGGCCTTCTGAGTCGCTGACGGGCTGTGGCTGCAGGGTCAGTTCCCAGGTGGTGCTTGTTTGTTTGATTGGGGTGTGTTTGGCTTTGGTGCTTATTTGTTTGATTTTGGGGTGTGTTTGTTTGATTGTGGTGTGTGCTTGTTTGGCTTTGGTGCCTTTCTTTGGTAGCTGTATCAACCCTTGTGCTGGCTGTGGTGACTTTCAGTGCCCACCTGTGAGGTTGGACCCAACCCTGTGCACTCAGCTAGTTCTACTTCGGTTAAATATGATTAAGTTTCTTAGCACCACTCGAGATTAAAAACCATGACCAACAAATGCTTGACTAAAGATAAAATGCAAGTAGTGTTTTCTGTACCCCTGTGTAAGAGGGTTTCTAATAACTCTCTGATATTGTTGCAGCCTGGCATTAAGACTGAAGAAGATGAGCTGTGGAGATGAAGAGCTTTTCATCTCCAGGAATAAAGATAAAATAAAAGGATTCTAGTAAAAGTTGCTTGAATTGCCCTTAAGCCATACAGCACGATCTAATTCTGAGATCATAACAAGCATCCTCCTTGAGGCATGCCCACAGTAGGGAACTGGGAGATGAGGAATCCTCCTATTCCCGGGATACAAATGAGCCTGGGAGGTGATGGCAATGGGAAGAACTTTGCTTGGCTGCACTGATGTGCCAGCTGGGCCCCTGTGCAGCCTCTGCTCGTTTCCTTGATGCTTGATGGGGATGGAAATCAGCTGGGATCAGGCTGCGTGGCAGGAATATAAGGAGGGAATCTCTGGCCGTTCCCAGGTGCCCCAGGACAGCAAATCAATATGCTTGTTCAAAGAGCAGCACGAGGAGGGAGTTCAGCCCAAGACTACGGGGAGAAGCCACGAGAGAACAGCCCTGAGTGCCGTTGCTGCGACAAATAATGACAGAAAATGACTGAAGCATTTTGCAGGTAATGTTGCAATAAAAATTATCCCGGGGGTTGCTTGGTTATAATTGGGCTGAGTTGGGGTGGGGGGGGCCAGAGCTCTGTGGGATGCACGAGCACTGGGAGCTGCACAGAGAGGCAGGGAAAGCTTGCACATAAGGGTGCAAAAAGGTTTTTAATTTTGATTTTTGTGGCTTCAGAACTGAGTTGGTTTGGCTGCTCCAGCTTTGTTAGATTCTTGTCGCTGGTCACCTTTGTAACCTGCTTGCTCCAGAACTGTGTTTGCAGAGCAGAAAGTGAATATTTCTCTGTACTGGGTTGTTTAAAGTTTTAAAATAGTGCTCTCTTCAGTGTGACAAAGGTTTGAATGTCCAGTTTTTTGTAGTATTTGAATAATCCTATGTGTTTTGGGGATTTTTCCCTTCTTCAGTTATTCTAAGTGGATTGTAGAAGATCTAAAGGTACACCACGTAACCATGGTTGGGTTTAGGTATTGCACAACTATGGGTAGTTCTTCTTGCAGTTTCAAAGACCACGTTGGCTATCTCTGGGAAATGTGCTGAATGAGCACAGGTTTCAATGCAAAGAAATAATCCTGTAGTGTGGGAAGTGCATAATTTTCCTGCCTGTGCTGCTCCCCTTGCCCTGTAATGACCACAGGCTGTCGGAATGTCATAATTCCAACAGGGACTGAAGTTACAGCAATAACTGTGTGTGAGGGCATCAAACATTCATGACCATATCTGAGGCTTTCTAGTCCATAAACCTTCTTTGAACTCAAGTAATAGAGTTATCAAAAAGATAGAGCAGCTGTTCATCATGACTGTGTGATACTCCTGGGCATCCCTGGAATGTTCTGGTGTGTTGAGTACATTGGTATCGTCTGGGCTATTCTGTAATATATTAACCAGTACCCAACAGGCTTAAACTTTTGGGTTTTTCCAATGTTTTGCCTCCAGTTTTAAGGATAAGCACATTATGTGGTGCAAACTTTTTTTCTGATATGTAATACTTCTAGAATATACAGAATGTATAGGGATTTGTAGGATGGTTTATTTTCTGGTTTAATTGAAAACCAAAATATGCTCATTCTTAGATTTTCTTTCAGTTCCAGACTCTTTCAGAGGGCATTTTTGTGTCTATGCTGAGACTTAGTCAGTCCTAAACTTTTAAGTGCTATTGTCTTTCAAATACCACTTGGACTGGAGCTGTTTGCAGAGTTATTTACTGTATGACCTGGCTTAGATGGAGAATTACATGACCTGAAGTTTTCCACACAGCCACTTACACAACTCCACACACCAACCAGTGAGAATTATGTTGTTGTAACCCCCATCCTGCTGGTGTTTCAGACTGTGGAGTGGAGCTGCTGTGCTGTAGGCCGGGGGAGAACATTCTGTACAGCAGCATGTGCTGAGTTTCACTCTGCCTTGTAAGTGGCTATTACAGGGCCAGGAAAACATATGGACAGTGCTATTTATAAACATGGGGTTAATAGAACCTTATAAAGTGAGCTTTTATGTCAAGTTTTGCCACAGGAAAGCCCAGAGGAATAACAGAATCTGGAAGGGATCCAGTTCTGTGTGAACTCCATAGCTCTTACAGTCAGATTGTCAATACAATTAATTTGTCTCTTAATATTTTATTTTTTTTTTAACAAACCACTTATGGTATGTACCAGAGTGAAAATCTGGTCTGTTCGTCACTTACAGTGCTCCTTCCAATTGCTATTCCCTCATGGGAGTGTGATGAAGTGGGATAAAGGCAGGTTACAGCAGCTGGAGTAGAGTGTGGGTATCTGCTCACTCCAGTGAATGAAAGTCGTGGTTTCCTAATTAGACCAGCTCGGGGCTGTTAGTACCACACTGGCTCTGGCTGAATGCTTTTGAGAGGTGTGAGTTAAAGGGCTTCGCCACCAGAATCGGAGTCAAACCTTTGCTGTTTGGAGTTAGTGCTAAATTTAATGGCCCATTCAGTGGCTCTGTTCTGTCCTTGAACCACAGCTCAGGACTGATGTGACACTGCTGTGCGAAGGGCAGGCTGGGCAGGAGTTCCTGCTCTGATGTCAAATAGGAACTGTGAGAAGCTGTAGTTGTGTCCTTGAGGATCTGTTTCTAAAGCCAGCAGTGCTTTTGCTGATTTAGCTTTGTCTTGGGCAGGGAAGGGGCTTTCCCTGGGCAGCGTGTGGTGTCCTGGGAACTGAGAGCTTTGCAGTGAGTGCAGAGGGACAGCGATGGCTTTGATGGCTTCAGCAGCAAAGCAGGGACTGTGATGTGAGTGATGACCCTGACACTGTGCACGTTTCCTGTTGGGGACACTTCAGCACTGCTTTAATTGGAGTGACACATTCCTTGGATGAACACGGTAGCAAATCTGAGGAGAAGGTGGGTTTGATGTTGCAAAGACCTCTTTGTGTGCTCTGCATCCAGCTGATATCAGGGATTCCTGAAATGCAGCCTGTACTAGGATATAATTGCATTCAGAGCCAGCAGTGCATTATGTTTTCCACATCGTAGCAGTGCAATAGGATTTGAAAGCATTTTGAGGGACAGGTCTTGCTCAAAGCCTCGTTGCCTCCTGTTGAACCTTCTGTTTCTGTGTCATCTGCAGAGCAGGGATTTGTGTGTGTGTTTTCTTACAGCCAAATGGTGGTGCTGCCTGTGGATTACGCTGAATATTTCGCCCTATGCCTGCCTAAACTTCTGAGCATTACAGTTGTAGACCGTGGGTGTAAATAATTTGTGAAAAACATTATATGGATTTTAAATCTTACCCTTTTGGCATCTGCATTTTCATCTCAGAGTGTTACTCGTGTATTGCAGGGCTGTGATAAATGAGCTTTTCAGTGAATTGGTTATGGTGGATTTTAGGAGAAAGCAGAAGTAGCTGTTACTCACGTAAATATGCAAAACTTTGCTGGTAACAAACTAGAAAAAAAAGGCTAATTAGTGTAATTACTGTCATTATAATTCTAATTTAACTGCATAGACTTGTATTGCAGCAACATCAGAGCTGTCACATTTGCAAACTGCATAATTATATGTATTAAGTACTGTCTCTCTTGCATCCAATATATGAAATAGGCTGTTACCTTAAAGTGCTCCAAAAAAAGAAGTCAAAATGTCATTAAAGGGCTGACTTGATCTACTTGATTTTTCTGATTACCAGTGAAAGGTGAAACAAAAAGCTTGTCTAAATAAATGTCTTTTAAAAATTTACTTGATAAAATTAATAAATAGATGGAGAGCTGGAAATGCCAAATGAAATAATTCAAAGCTTGTCAAAGAACTTCCAGACCTGGTACTGCTGCTGCTCTTCAGAAGAGCACATGTCAGTGTAGCAATGTCTTAGTTGTGTGTGTGATGTGCAGTTCTTGGGTAAGTGCAGGTTTGGGTGAAACAGGAATTTATTAGTCAGAAAAGCTTTCCCACCTCAGTCAGAACCTGCTGTAAGCTACAGGGTTGGTTTGATTCTCAGGCAACATCACATTCTCTTCTCATTTCAGTGTTTGGGAATTTGGTTTGTGTTTGTCCCAAGTGTGGGGAACAGAGATGGTGACACTTCTGTCCCCTGGGGAATGCGCTGGCCTGGCTGGGAACAGACACAACCCAGGACCTCAGACCAAACCCCTCCTGAGAGACCTGAGCCAAAGACTGCAGCTCTCCTAAGGATGAACAGAAAACTCCAATACAAGCTTTGACATGACCCAAATCAGACTTTGTTTCTGAGGTTTTTAAACTTGGTTTCGTTCCCTGAGACCATGTCATGTTGCACACCCTCTTTGAGCCCTCAACCCTCTTCCAACAGACTGAGGAAGTACATCCTGTGAGACTTCCTTAGTTAATATGTATTTATGCTTCTGGAGCACTCTTGACAGTTTGTTTTCTCCCCCTTTCTACATAAAAAATGAGTTGCTTTTGTACCGCTCAGCATTGTGTTATGAATATTAATCCAGAGGGTTTATTTTTGTTATTCTAAATCTGCCTGTATCCTTTGTAAGAAGAAAAATGAGACATAATTAATCTCTCTGTTAATCTTGATATTTGCATGGAACAAGTGAAACAAGCTCTTCAAACCACTTGCTTGACTCTTAAGAAGTATTTACACTGCAGTTCAGAGGGAAACTGGAGGGCTTATTTATTTATTTATTTTCATCATCTAAGATTCAATACACACAGTGGGAGGCAAATTTTCTAGTTCTCAGTGAGTTTTATCTGGTTCACTGTAGCAGTTGGGAGATGATTTTGACAGTGTCTGCAGGAGGTGGGAAGTTACCAAGTTTGGGAAAGCAGCTCATTCAACAAGCCCTGTGGCTCAGGGGCACAGCTTGGGTTTCCCTGGGCAACAATTCAAGGGATGCTCTGCAGTCCAGGCAGGAACGTGGACCTGGTATTTGGGAATCTGCTTTGGCATCAGTGACAGGAGGGACTCGGGTACTCAGTGCTCTTGGAAATGATCCTCCCTGCCAACATTCCTTTCTCTGTACTGCCTTAATAAGGAGATGTGTGTGGCAGGATAAAGCCCATAATTCCCTGGAGGTTGGTCTGTGGGATCCAGAGTTTGTAATAGAAACACCGTGTGTTGGGGTTTGAGAAAGCTTCCTGTGTTAAAGCTTCCTCAAAGGTGGGATGTTGATGCATGAGTTTATTTAGACAGGTGGCGTTCTCGAAACTGAAAACCCCTAATGTTTTGTAGTGAAATTCAAAGACATTGTATGTGTCCAAAGAGGAGGTAGAAAACAGATTTAAATTTAGCACTGAATTCAGTGGGTAAAATCTGTGTGTTTTGCTGGTTTGGAAAGCTGCTTTCCAAGGAGGCATTTTTACTGCCTAGCTGTATGAGAAGAGCCTGCAAATGGGTTTTCCCTTCATTCTGCTGGTGCAGCCACAGATAGGTTATTGCAGACCCCTGCCCAGAGGTTCCTAATGCTCGGCTCATCATCCCAGCTCCAATTACCGGGTGAAGCCACAGTTCTGAGAGCACAGAAATGAAAGTGTCTGTGTTCAGGAGGTGGTTGCAGTGGCTGCTGCTGTGACATCTCTCCTTTAGTTTGCTGTAACATTGACTTGGTGCTGTCACCTTGATGTTCCAGGTGGAATTGGGGCAAACGAGTGCCAAGTGGTGACTCTGGCAGGGTGTGGAAAATATTTTAACACAAATGCTGTGATTCAGCCGAGGTTGTGGCCTTCCTATGAACACATGCTAACAGTTGCTCTGTTGGGAAGTCCACTTGCTCCTTGGTGAGCACTAAAGGTGTAAATCCATCTGAAGAGAGCCCAGTGAAGCACCAGGTTAAGCCCCTGGGCTGACAGCAACAGGGCTGAGCTCTGCCATACAATGCAGCGCCATTAGTAGGTGCAGTAACAATTGTTTTTGGAGACAAACCCTGTATATTAAAATTTTTGAACCAAACTCAGCTGTGGTGTCTCACTTCAAAGGACTGTGATGAGGATGAGGTTGGCCCTCTATCTGAAAAGTAAATTGGAGCAATATTGAATCTTTGGAAACGGTAACCCCACTTTGAAGGCTCGTGTTTTATGAAAGGTGCTTTGAAGGTATTCATTTACTCTGAAATGAATTCATGCTATTCATTCTGCCACTCACAGAATAAGATATAATAGCAGTCACTCACGATTGCTGTCATCCATCAACAGTTCATTACAGACCAGTTAGACTGAGGATATATAGCATTTGTGAAAAGTATTACCGTGTGCAGCTTGAAAAGAAAAAGGCAGCAACTTTATCTGTGAAGAACTGAGCCCGTTTCTCTACAAGCCTCTGTACTGATATTTGGAATGGGTTTTATCAGGGGAAGCTGCTGATGAACTGAACAGATGAGCTGGTAGAAAATGGTCCTGCTCTAAGGAGTCAGCTCAGCCCAGCTGGGGATTAAACCTGTTCTGGCCCATCTTATCCCATAAGAGGCTGGACTGTATGGAATGCCTTGTTACCAGTATGGGGGAGCTGTGAAACTGGGAAGGAAAATGGATTTACTCTCACTTTGACTAACCAGGTGTGAATGAATTCCTGCATAATTTTAAATTTAAATTTTCTAAAGCTCACCTCTCTAGACCTTGTCTGCCAAATTGCTGCTGTGTCTGCTCCTCTTTGGTCTCAGGGATTCAGCCAAATACCCTTAAACTAAGTAGGGAGATGGGACCTGCTCTTTGATGGGTCTGGGATTTATTTACTAAAGAAGTTGAGTTCCTCTGGTTACTAAAATGACATTTTAGGAGTGTGGTGGTGTGTGAATAGAGAGGACCAATGGAGCCCTCAGTTAATGTCCTGTAAGATGCTTGTAGCAGTATTTCTCTGTATAACTTACGCCGCCTGAACATGGTTTTTAATATGGTTTTAATCCTTTCAACAACTTCTCTGTAGATTGGAGAACATGCAAAATAATAATATACAGGCTGCAGTGGACACCTTAGCTGGGAATATATTTTCTCCCAAATCTCTGAAGAGTAATTGAGTTAATAACTAGTTAACTACTTGCTAATGTATAATTTTCTCATTTAGACAAGTAAGTTGTAATTAACACATATGGCCTACAGATACATGCAGGGCAGGGTGGAGGAGAGATACATCTAACATTCCTCCCTCTTTTTCCAAGTATGGATAGATTAGAATGTCCTGTTCTGTGGGAATTACATTTTAATGAACTCTAATATGTACAGATCCCTCTAACGAAGGCTTTTTTATCAGCTCTTTTAATTACGAGGATCAGCTTGAAGCAAAAGGACTTGCAAAGCTTTGCATTTAGGGGAAGAAGGCAAAAAAAAAAGGTGGTGGTGGGGAATCTCCCCTACCAGGGAAGTGCCCTTGCACTGGTGTTGCATCACTGTGATGTGGTACAGCGTCGTGTCCTAATTCAGTGTGGGGAGGGCTCCAAATATGCTCTTGTAGATCCTGTTCTTTCCTTTTTTTCCAAATCCTCCGAGGTGCTGACGATTCCACGAGCTTGCAGTGTCGCCGTCTGTCAGCAGGTGTCCCTTCAAGCTCGCCGATATTCTGCATTGAGATTATACATATATGTGTGTCTGGGGCTATCACAGAGATCATCTGGAATGAATTACCTCATGGGAACGTCCCAAATATGATCTTTATCTTACGTTGGTCTGGTTTGAGGAGCTGACTGGGGGGGGTTTATTAATGATAATCTTTAAAAAGAAAAAAAAAATTAGAAAAGGAAGAAAGAAAAATAAATAAGATGTTGATGACCCATGCTCCAGAAATAATATAAATGTGTTTGCTGGGAGGGGGGGATGAAGGTTTCACCTCTGGCCAGCTCTAACTCCTCCCTGGTGTGCTCTGTTCTATGTGAACACAGAACTGGGTTTGAAGGGCAGGGCAAAAAGCTGCACCAACTGCCTTGTGAGAGTTGCCAATTTAAAAAGGAGGGTTCTTGCACTCAGTAATGTCTGAATCAAACTACTAGTCTTGAACATTTATGGTGTGTGGGAGGTTGTTTAGCTGGTTTGGGTGTTTTTGCGTGTTATCTTTTAGTAAGTACTGCTACTATACTGGTCCCCAACCAGTGGTGTGGAGGAGGGTTCCTGTCTCCACTCTACATGATGGAGGAAGAGGAATTGGAGGTTGAGTCCCTGTTCCTCCTTAGGTTTGTCATCATGAATCAACTTGTCTGTTGCACTGAAGGACCCCAAGGGCAGGAGATGCCCTGGACGAGGTTTTGATTCCTGGTGATTAATAAATGACAGAGACAAGTTGGAAGTTCCTTCACCAGCCAAGATGAGTGGCAGAGCTGTGAGGAGCAGCCCCTCTGATTTCTGGAAGGGTGTGTGTGACAGCTCACTGAGCAGCTTCTGGTTTTGATGTGGAAGGGATTGACAGCTGGACTTGTAGATTCCATGGATTTGTTGTTTTACTGGAGCTGAGTCTGATCAGAGTCAGTCTGTGAGTGTTTCCTTGCATCAGATAAAAAATTCCCCCTGTTTGTGCTAATGTACACTATTTTCACACACACAAAAAGGCTGCAAGATCTTCAGGGCTTAGATACCATTTGGATCTTGCTCTCATCAGCATAATTATTCTCATTTTAGAAAAATAAAAATGTCATTAGAAACATAACCTGCATTTTTCTGTTTCAAATGCAGGCTGTTGATTTTTGGTGCCTTTAGACAACCGTGGCTCCTCAGCTGTGTGGGTGGAAGCTGCCCTGGGTTAATGGAGCTGTGGGTTTTCTTGAGGGCTTTTGTAGGCTGGATATAGGCAGGTTTAAGTTTGGTCCCAAAGGAACAAACTCTACCATATGGATTATCCTGACCAGATTCTGCAGAGCAAATTTGTCCTATCCTGAATCACCAGCTGAAGCTCTGCAGAGTCTTGTCTGGCTTTAGTTTTGCACTGCTTGTCCTCATCCTCCAGAGCTGATCCCTCCTAATGTTCTGCCTCTGCTCGCTGCTCACACCTGTTGGAGCCCATGGCATTTAGGGGGTTATTGAGGAACTGATTCCTAATTAACTGCAGATGGTTAGCAATGCTCAGAAATATAAATAACAAACACCTACCATGGTAAGAAGCAATAAAGTGCGTCAGACTCTCCTGTGAGATGTTCTCTCCTCCTGCGTCTCCCCCCTCCCACCACTCTTCAGGAGTTACTGTGCTCGGAAAGCGGTGACAGCCATTTCCCAGAATGTTCCTCTCCGTGTAGGTATCTCTGTGCTCCCAGATTTGTAAATAAATGCCTCGTTGTCAAGGTGACAGGCATTTTATGGTAGTCAGTTGAATAAATAAATATGCTGGGAAATTAAAGCTCTGAAGTTTGCCAGTCACTGCGAGCGCTCCTGCTCTGTGAGCTGCTGACATGGGGGACAGCTGAGAACCCTCCTGGTTGCTCTTTACTTCCAGCAGGAGAAGGTACAGATCTTACCTTGAGCAAAATTCCACACTGGCACCAGCAGCAGAGGCTTTGGCATTGACCCTGCAGAGGTCTGTGCCAGCCCAGATCTGTGCCAGTACCGAGCGTTTTGGGGAGAGAATTGAGAAATCTGTATGGAAATGGGATCAAATTATTCAGTGCCTACAAATGGATTGTTCTTCATCATTTTGTCAGATGTGAGGTGTCTGAATGCACAGGAACACCTGGCTCGTGGGTCATCACCTGCTTCCTCATCACCCCCAGTGAATTTTATGGGTCAAATTACACTTGTGACAGTTTATCAATTTCCAATTATATTCTTTCTTGCAGGGAAAGTATCTTCATGTTAATTTATTATTGTAAGTGGGGATAAAAATCAGCACCATTTGAGGACAGACTGAGTGTTATAAACACCTCACAAATGAGAATTCTCTCCCTGTATTTATTTCTGCTGGAGTTTGAATGTGCGAAGGAAATGAGAATGAGATTCAGCTTTTTCCTGTATTTTTGTTAATTTGCTGGGTTAGGGGAGTTATATTTCTTCTCCATTTCATATTTATGCTCCCCAGTGTTTTTAGCCTGCCTTCCATTCCCACCAGTGAACTCATCCATATGATGCTGTCACCATCAGGCTCGTAATGAATTCCTGCCCAGATGGACTCTGTTCCTTCTCTCCAACCCAGAAGCTGGTGGAACCTTCCCCCACTGTTTGCAGCACCATGTACAGAAAGCAAAAATTAAAAACATATGATAAGTTGTTGCCCTTGCAGACAACTTGTGACCGCTTCTGTCACAAGAGCAATCTGGTCATCTATTCATGTTACATTAACAGTTGGTGTTTTGATATCCCATTCGTTAGTTCTGTTTAAATCTAGACTGCTCCTGACTGCAGAAAATATAGCAAGGGGTTATCTCAAATAATTTGTTAAAAGTTTTTAAAAGAGTTAATTAACTATGAAGTCAGTATCTCACAAAGACGAAAAGCAACCACACAAAGTAAAAGGCACGTTAACACACTGGTGTTTAAGCTCAGTGGGTGTTGGAGACACACAACCTATATTTTCTACTGCATTCATAACATGGGAAAAAAATGCCTAGAACTCTGAGTTTTGATAAATTAACAACTCCCATGTTTTCTTTCTTTTCACACTGTGTCACACAGTGCTGAACCACACTCTGGGAAATGTTTCCTACCCTGAAGAGGTCACAGCCTAAACTGCCAAGCCAGTACAAAATGAGGCACATCCTGTCTCTCACAGGGGCCAGAAATGGAATATACTTGCAATTCCTTTAAGAAGTTGGATGCTGTTCCTCAAGAACCTCAAACCTTCTTTCATCTCTGCTGTTTTAATGCTGCCCTAGAGCATCACCATGATGCACATTGTACTTCTGCTTCATATCTCACCTTCTCTTTGAGTTCCGTGTGCTTTGGGGTAGTTTATCCTTTGCTACAGATGCATTTATTTCTTTTCTTTTGCTGGCCCTCACAGAGCAGCCTCTGCACAGGGAAATTCATTGCTTGTAAAGGAGAGGTGTGAACAAAGGTTTCTTTGGGATGTTGGTGAGGAGCATCACGTGCAAAGTGAGGAGGAGAGTCGTGTGTTTTGCTGCTTTTTCCTCCCACTCCAGCCCAGCCCCAGTGGCTCAGAGCACCACGTGCTGCAGTTTCCCAGAGCACTTTAAAGGTCAGGTTTGGTGACATTTGGGAATCTGCTGGGACGGACAGACAGGCAGCTCTGTGGGAGTAGGGGCTGGAAGTGGAGGGGATGGGGGTTTTTAGACCAGCTTTTGTAAGGGCTTTAACAGACCTGGCTCAGCAGAGATAAATAATTCTGTTTACTTGAAGAGATTAAATAGAAGCAGCACATTAGTGTAAAGTCTCTGGCTTGACAGTAAAAGCTGGAGCATAATAAGGTGTTGTGTGAGTGAGTTTTCCTTAATTTGAAGTAATTACAGTCTCTGCTATTTCACATTAGGGCTGTCAGGCTCACGATGTGTTTTCCAGTAGCACTGCACCATACAACTTATCATTCTCTTTACACCTGTTTAAAATGGTATGGGATTCCCTTAAAAAAAACTAAGTTAATCTGAAATATTCATGTCCTAGGCTGAAGTAAGGACAGCCTCTCAGCTTCTTATACCAGTTTAATTGATGTGGTTTGCTACACTGAAATCTGATAAAGGTAGTAAGCAAAGAGCATTTGGCAAATGATGCTTTAATACAATGAATCCATGAAATAATTGGGAGTGAAAAGCAAATTAATAAAATCAAAACGCCTTCATTTTGTAGAGGGGAGGGAAAAGGGCTAAATGGGGTAGATAAATTTCTCCCAACTAATTTAACCAGTCCCAGCAAAGAGCACCAGAGAAAACAATGTGGTGTTTGCTCACTGCAGCCTGGCTAATGGAGCAGGACTTTGCATTAGGCACTTAATTTGTAGAAGGAAGAAGGGGTAGTGTGTAATTAAATATCAGAGGACTGTTAAAAGTATTCTGGAAGAAATAAGCTCAAGACAGCTGCTCCCTGACTGTATTTACACAGAATTACAGGAGCTGCAAATGTATAATTAGGGTGAAGAACTGTGGATCCACACACGGTTGTGGCACAAAATCCCAGTGTAGCTGCTCTGGTTATAATGGGATTAATGCCCATGAACAGGCTGCTTATTTGGGAGGTTTGGGGCACTGGTGAGCAATGGGACTATATATATTTTTATATACATGTGTTCAGGCTATGTGTTCATATGCACATGTGGGTGTTTGTGTGCAGAATGTAAGTCACAGAGAGGAGGGGAGGTTGGGAGGATCTCTCCCACTGTTGTGGAAACCTGGCAGAGGGGCTCAGCTCTGTCCACTGTTTGAGTTGCCTCTGATTTTACTCAAAATCAATGCAAACTCTTATTTTTTGGTAGTTAATCAGACACTGCCTCTACACAGGTTAATGTTTCTTGGTTTAACCTTTAAATCTGGTGGTGCTGCAGAGTCTGTGGATCTGCACATCCAGCACTAACAGGGCTTCCCAAGCCTGTGGTTTCATATGAGGTGGGGATGGGAAGAAATGACAGCTGGGCACATTTTTCTGTCCATTAGTTGAGGTGCCTCATTGCAGAAATCACCAGTCTGGGCCTTTCCTTTGCCCTGTGTTCCCAGCAATAGGAAAGAGAGCTGGAGAAGAAAAGACGAAGGCTAAACAGGCAGCAGGGTTGGCAGGTTCTCATGGCAAGGAGGGCATTTGCCAGGAGATGTGAAATGCGGGTGCATAACTAACTGTAAGTTCACCTCTGGTGCAGTTCTTTACACACTTCGTCCCTCTCCCACCTCCAGGTATTTTTCAGTTTGCCGCTTCCTCAGTGTGTCAAATATAATTGGAATTTCCTGCTTGATTGTCTGAGCAAATTCTTGTATGTTTTCTGTAAAAATGCAATAAGTAAACAGGTTAGACTGAGGAAAGAGTACATGAGCTAAAAAATAAAGTAATTAACAAAATTGTCCCCACTGGTGGTTGTAAATGGAAGTAAAGCATCCTTACAGAATTTCTCCTAAAATAACCAGGAAATACAGTTCCTCTGGCTTTGCTGAGCATGTGTCAGCTGGAGCTCTGGCCAGGATCTGCCCAGCCTCTCAGTTAAGGTGATTCAGGAGCATCTAATAGCTGCAATGGGTTCAAAGTTTGTATAGTTACAGTGACAGAATTAATTGTTGAATGGGAAAAAGTGGGGAAAGGCAAGAAATAAGAGCAGTCTCCATAAAGTATTCCATTCAGTGCTAATGCCAACATAAATACACAACAAAGCCCCCAGTTGGACTGGAATATCCCAGACCCCCTTTTATTTCTCGTAAAGTCTTCAGAATCCCATTAATCCAGTAACAGGCAGGGTTTTTCCAGTCATTCTTCATTTTAAATGATTTTAACAGCTCTGGAAGTATTCATGAATTCAGGTTTCCTCACTCCCCTAATCATGTTGTTGGCTTAAAATTCACATTTAATTAACCTCTTCACCCAAGGCATAAATCAATACTCAAACTCCAAATGCTAACCATCCTGATAGTGATTTTCATTTGGGTTCGCCTGCTGGAAATTAGAAATTAAGATGCCTGCAGGAAAGGAGCAAACTAGTTGTGTGGAGTGAAGCACAAGTAACTCGTAAACTGTAATAATGAATGTCCTTGGATGGAATGGGAAATCCATTCATTAAGGTTCCGGGGAAGAAAGAGAGAACCAGCCCAAGCTGAGCACAGTGCTGCATTCTGGAATCCCCCGGGCTTGTATTTAGGGGTAGGCTGTGAGAATCCCAACAGGATATTAAAGCAGCAATAGCAAATGAAGTTGGAATTACGTGGGGAACTTGCACGGCTGTGAATTCTTCCCACGGAAATCCTGCCTGGTGTTATTTCCCCCTGCTTACTGTCCCTGGTAGTGCTCAGCGAATCTTTGGTGTGGCAGCTCCTGGGAGAGCCTGGTGTGCAAATCTCTGGGTGCTCATATGGGAGACACGAGGTGTTCATGGAAAACCACACACAGGAAGAACAACTTGTATTAGTTCCCACTCCCTGCCTACGGCACCAGCACAGAAGTGGGTGCAAGGGCTGAACGAACCACTTACTGTTCATCTTGGTAGGGTATTTTGCAGGGGTTTAATTCCTATTCAGAATTAATGATAGGAACAGCAAAATAGGTAATGCCTATGTTTCTGTGGTTCAAGAATTTCCACATAGTTCTAAAAACCTTTTTTTTTTTCCTCTTGCCCCTCCCTAAATAAGGATTTGGTGCTAAATAAAAAGATTCCTTTTCACTATTGTTTTGCTAAAGATAAGCTAAAAAAAATGCTAATGCTGCAAGCCTAAAGTTTGCCTTGATCTGTTGTTAAAGCCTGAATACCCCCTGAAATAATAATGGGTAATAATGGAATAAATAATTAATAATCATGAGATTTAACGAGCTGATGAGGTGGTTGAATGTGGTTGTTTAATGAGACGTGATAAGTTTTGTGACTACCTGCTCTAGTCAGTGTTCTTTTCAGCAGGAAGAATTCAAATCTTTGTGTGCTGGAAATTCAAGGGCTGTTTGCTGTGAGGGGGAATCCAGCTGTGTTTTTGGAAATGAGCTGCCCCTGCACCAGGGCTGGGTCTCAGGAGGGTGATCAGGGATATCCCCCCCTGTATTGGGAATCCAAGACAAATCTGGAACCTCACAGTGCTCTTCACCTCAAGACACTGGTCAGAGGGCACCTCAGAGGGCAGCAGCACTGTGGGCTCACAGATTTCTTGTCCTGCCCTAGTTGGCCAATGGCAATAATTAGTCCACGTTCTTTATCACCTCCCCTCACACACAGGGAGGTTCTGTCCCAATTCCCCTTCTGTTCTCCTCAGACAGATAATGCTCAACAACTTTCTGGCTGGAAATTCTGAGCATTTCTTAAGAGTGTTGGGAGTCAGATTTTCTTCTTCAGATAAAGTGGAGAATGCTGTTATGCCCAGGCCAGAAGCCACGTAATTTTCACTTCAAATCCTCTACAATCAATACAGTGTTGCTGTTGCATTCATCTGCAAAAAGAGAATCTGGTTTGAGGCACCATGTCCTGCCTGTACCCTTTAATGAGCATCCCCTTCCCGGGCCCTGCCAGGCTCTTTGCAGGCTGAAGTCTCGGGGCTGCTGTTGCAGTGCATAACAACGAGGTGCTTCAGAGCCCGAGGAGCAGCAGTGGGGCTCTGGTTTCCCTGACCTGCTCAGGGATCATGTTGTGTAATAGTCTGCTTTGAAAGCTGCGTGTGCTGCTCAGGTATCGACTGTTTATTGCTCTTATAAGCAGAGTTACTTTGTCTGTGTCGAGGTTTTTGTTGTTTTTCTAGTTTTTTTAACTCGAGTGTGAAAGCCTCCTGTTGTTTCCAGAGTCACCTTAAAATTCTCTTGCTTGTTGATACATGTAAGGCAAAGCATTTTGATTGTTTTCAACACTGATCAACAGACTAGTAAATTTCAGTATTTCATACATAAAGTATTCTCATCCCTTCAAATCCAAAACGAAAGGAAAACCAGTAAAGATCTATTTAGGAAAAAAATTAGAATGGAATTTATTGGGAGACCTCTATGTCCTTTTAAACAAAGCATTATTTTCCAGGGCCTAGCAGTCTAAAACCAGCCAGGTAGGGTTGTAAAGACATGCCCATCACGTTTGTGCTCTGCATGCAGGACACATTTTGGGTTTGCTCAGAGCTTCCCTGCTGTGCAGCTGCGGAGCTGCACGGGGTGTTCACGTGTGAGAGCCATCACTGCAGGCTCCATTTCACCTTGTCACATCCCATTTATAAACTGGGGCTGTAGTGGGATGACAGGCAGCCACTGAACAGGGAAGGCCTTAGAAAATAAATAAAGATCGAGGAAGTCAGAGATCATTAGAGCTGACACCACCTCACATGTTCATTAATTATGAATCTACTTGGAAGAGGTTCATTAGACTGCTGGCAAGTGTGTGTGATACAGCTTTTGAAAGTACTTGACTCAACTCTTGGAAGATCTGAAACTCAGGAACCCAGAACTGAAACTCAACCTCAGGGTGTTCAATTCAGGTCTGCACTCAAGCCTGGGATTTAAGTTTGCTCAAGGCTGAAATTCCTGCCAAGTGGGCTTTCTCTGCAAACTGACCTCCAAGGTGTTTTCCTTATGGAAAAGAGAATCTCTTTTGGTATGGACGTTGTTTTTTCCTGTGGCCATGTCATTACAATTGCAATCTGACTTTCCTAATAGAATCCCAGCAGTTCCAATGTGTATTAAGTACCCACTATACATAAACACATGTTTTTCTTGTTACTTAAATAACTGCAACTTTTTTCACTTCTAAGGCAAATACCTGGCTTTGAAGTTCACTCTTTTATTAATGGATGGGGGGAAGCAGCTTGGAGTAATATCGAGATGATCCCAACTTGGGTGTCAGTAAACTTCTAAGGCTGGAACTTCTGTGAAAAGGGGATGACTGAGCTGAGCAGTCACTTGTGTGCAGAGTTGAATGCATTTAGTTAAAGGGTGCAGACACCCTCTTAGTGTGGCAGGGGCTGGGCAGGGACTGATGTTCCCCAGCTGATTTTGCACTGAAGCTGCCCATGAGTCTCAGACAAATCTGGGCTGGTGAAGGGCTCAGCTGATAAGGAACAGTTGGGGATGATAAGCTTTAGCGGGCTTAGATAGAGCAGTTTGAGGTGTTACCTGCTCACACAGTGAGGCGTGATTAAAGGCAGTTAATTAACCTGACAAAAGCCTTCATTGACATTTTACCTTAAGCTTATTTTTATTTAACTTAGGAGGAACACGATTAAGTCATCAGTTTAAGCTGATCAGTTTAAGTGTCTGCAGCAGAGGTTGGCCCGGGTTTAACTGATGCACTTGAGATAAAATAGCCGAAAGTTGTGCATGGGAAAGGTGTTGCCTTTTATAACCTTGGCTGTGATACAGCTACTTTTACAGTGTAGCTTCTCCTGTCCTCCTTAAACTAATTAGAACATGAAGGCAGAACAGGAGCCAGCACTGAGGAGCTGGTATCTTTCTTTATCCTGCCTCCTTTGAGCCTGTTTCTACTTCCCTGATCCCTGCAAGGGCAGCTGGAAGAATCCCAGGAGCTTTTCCCAGCCTGCAGCATAAGCTGGGGATGGGCAGACTTGGAATGCTGCAGCTGCTGCCTGACCCTGGGTGGATTCATTAGTAGCTCAGCACCAGGCTCAGCCTCCTTGGGGCTGAGCAGGGACCAGTGGCTGCTGTCTGTCTGTCTGTCTGTGGGCCCAGTGTGCAGCTCCCAGGCCATGGAAATCCCTGGGAATTGGTTATGCCGTGCCCACCAGTGCAGCTCGTGTGTTCCCACTCACTGATCTCCCCTCCAGGAGTGCTGGCTCTTTACAGCTGCAGTATTAAATACTTCTCCCTTCCCTGATGCTCCTTGCAGATCCTTCCCTTCCACACTCACTGCTGGTGTCGTTTCCTATTGGAGAAGGAAATCCATCTTCCTGGAGCACAGCTGGCCGGGTGCAGCCCGCACAGCACCTTCAGCTGAGGACCTTGGCAAGCACTAAAAGCATGAAACTCGAGTTAGAAAGAAACACCCAGGGAGTCGTGAAGGTTTTAATCCTGCTCTGTGAAAAGGTCAATTAAAGAGAACAGAGCAATTTATCCAAAGTCAAATCGTGAGTGATGGAAGTGCAGCCCAGAGACCAGGGTTTGATTACCCGTTGCCAGGGACGTTCACTGGAGCTGCTGTGCCACAAAATCTCTCCAGAGCTGGTGGTGGAATCTGGGGGTCCTGTCCCACCTCAAGAGCAGAATTAGTGGAGTTTGTGTGTTCCTGAGGTTGTGCAGCTGCACCAGCACAGCCTGTGCTGTGGGTCTGAGCTGGGATTTGCCTCTGGGTTTGAACCAGCACTTAAAACATACCAGTCAGTTATTGAGCTGGAATCTTCAGGGTAGCTCTGAAGAAGAAAAAGAGAAGTAAAGAAAGAAACCCAGAGGGGTGTGATTGGTAGTTCTTGTAGTGATTTAATGATTTCTACAAGGTGGTGCAGTGTCTGAACCAGGAGGAGGGTGCACAGTGTAGTCAGTGGCTCTGGATTTAGTTTAATATATTCTCAACAATGTGTCTGCATGTTTGTAAGTGTTACAAATCAAACTCAAATGAAAAATATTCCACTGTTCAAACATTCTTATGTGTAATTGCATTTTGACTGTAATAATGTTATCAGAGCATCTTTCAGGCTCCAATTAATGCAAACCTAATTCTCCCTTAATGCCAGTACCAGGAGGATTTGAACTTAAGAACACACAGATTTATCTTGGAGCTTCTGGGTGATTTTCAAACGCCTTTGGTACAACTCCTACATTGTGTGTATGCAGCTTATGGAGTGGGAACTGTGCTGATGTAGAGATCTACAACAACGTAAGGACCTGGCTTTGCTGCTTGCTGTTATTTACACTGCAGTCTTTCTGCAGAATGGAATTGCGACCTACAGAGATGGTTTTGATAATGCCAAATAATCAAAGACAGACTCTGGGAATTAACAGATATTCCCTGACTTCTATTCTTAGGTATTGCTGTTATATTGAATAAGTACATGGAATTATTGACTTTTCTGTTTAACTACATCCTGCCTTAGAATGGGGCAGCACTAACTTTAATTTCCTTTTGACTGCTGGATGAAGTTAGTGATAGGATGTTGTTTGTGGGCTTTGTTGTTGTTTTTTTTTTTTTGGAGTGGACTTTTTTCTTAGGTATTTTAATATACTGTTCCTGAGAATATAAAATTTAAATGTGCATAGCAGGCAGCACAGCACATTGCAGTCATGTCTGAGGCTGCATTAACATCACACAAGTTTTTGGGTTTTTTATGGGTGCCCATGAAATGAAAACAGGTGTAAAATTTGTGCCTGGTTTAAAATTTTACAAGTGAAGATACACCAAATGCTAAGTAGGTCGTTTTCTAATACTATAAAGCAGAGTGACAGGAGAGGGGAAAAGCAAAGTGAACTGCCTATGCAAAATGGGGAGATCTGTATCAGGTAAGAGGCTTTTAGAGCCCTTTCTGAGGTTGGCCAGTGGAGAGAGAGGTGGGAAAACAGATCTCTTCTTACACTCCTTGTCTGAGGGCTTTGTCTTTGAGTCTGAGGTCATCCCCAATCACAGCAAGTTTCATATTTGGAGCCTGAGTTCTCTAATTCCAGGCTGAGACAAGTACAGGGGAATCAAGGCCGCTTCAACAGGAAAATTACAGGGCTGTGATTGTGATGTCAGACTTGATGTTAATGTTTAAGATTCAGTGGAAAAAAGCCAGAAGGCTCCTGCATGTAAAAATGCAAACAGAGAACATGGAGCAGTGTGTGCTTTTGAGGGTCCTCAGATATTGAGCTGGAGTGTGTGTCTAAAGAAATTCAAACCAGCCATCTGTGCAGTGGGAACTGAGGGGGGCTTTAAAAGAAGCCCCCTGAACATCAAAAAATCTGAAAGGAACGTTGCCCAGGGCACAACTCCCTGAGCACTGGCAAGATGCATTGTGTCTCAGCATTAGAAACCCCAGAAAAGGGGCAGGGGAAAATTAAGCTGAACTTTGAGGCTGGGAAAAGCAAATTTATCTCATGAAAACCCTTCATTTGCTGCCTTCAGAAGATCTGCAAAAGCCTTGAATAGGATTAAGGAAAGGGCATCAAGATGAGCAGAGTACAGCCATATCAGCAAGGGGGTTTGCAGATGGTATCTCTCCCTCTTGTGCAAAGCTTTTTATACCTTAAAATGATGTTCAGACAGCTTAATATCAGGTAATAAGAAATGTGGACTCAGGTGGGTGAATATGCAGGAAACCAGCAGAGAAGGGGATGGATCTCTGGAGGCTGGAAGGACTTTACAGGTGACATTCTCTGCTGCAGAACAGCCTCCTCATCCCCCCACTGCTCACTGGTGGCACTCGGTGTTCTCACAGGAAAAGGAGGAGGAGACACAAGTCCATTCTGACTGCAGGGCAAAGCTCCAAAGCCTGAACTCTAACAGGGGTGACACACAATAAAGGAAACCTCTGTTGGTGCAGTTTTTTAAAAATCCAAGCATTTGGGAGAAGAGGGATGTGTGATTCTTTCAGGGAACACAACAGCAGCACAACCAGGGTTGGAAAGGGAGGAGGATCAGCTGGGCAGGTGAAAACCAGTTTGTTTCCATACTGGAAAATGGTATTTTCCTGTTCTGTCAGGAAAGAAACATGCTGAAAGCTTCTAAAGAGCAAAACTCTTTGGAGATGTTAAAGAACCTGATTTGAGTCACGGTTTCAATGTGTGTTCCTGTAAAAACATGCTGAGTGACAGCTTGTTTTGATATCCAGCAGCACATCAGTCCGAGGTCTCCTGGGCAGACAAGCAGTTGCCATTGATTCTGTAAGGCCCAGACACTACATTTGTGCCAAGATGAGTGGGAGCCTTTTAAAAGCAGGGGACCCCTCCAGGCCCTGCTGGTGGTACCAGCTGTGCAGGTGGAGATTTTTGGGAAAAGAAGCGAAGTTGTTTCAATAGATGTGAAACAGCCAGGATTTTCACAGTATACACGGCTTGGTGTGAAGGGAGGGGCAAATCCCGCAGCACATTGTAAAGCTAAAATCCTTGAAGTAAGTTTCTAGGTGGTATCTTGCAGACCTTTAATGTTCTGTACCCAATTGTCAGAGAAATCTTTCCAGCACCAAAGGAGCTGCATCAGCTCCTGGTCCCCACAGAGGAGCCCTTGATTTCCTCTCCCCCTCTCTCTTTGTCAGCACCAAGATTCTTAAGTACAGCTCACAACCAAATGTTATTTATGTTCTGAGCTCTATCCAGTAACTGCTAATTAAGTTTTTTGTAGCATGACTCTGAACTAATTAGGGTTAATTGAGCTTGGTTGTGTATTATCTACTCCAGCACTTGTCCTGATAATCAGGAGTTTTGAGCACACGGTATTTTGTGATCAGCCAGCCTACATTCACATCTTTTTCTGGCTTTTGTGGCCTTTTGTGATAACTCTGGTAGTAAACACAAGTATCCCTTTCCTGCTGTCTTATTTCTTGTGGGGGGAAAAATGAATTCCTGATCACTATAGAGTGCTTTTTATCAGGATTTTGGTCACAATAAGGCTGTGAGAAGTGGCCAGCTAGGGTTAGGGATTTTGTAGATGTTCTTGTCCATGGTGAGTTGCTGAGGTGCCACTACAGCTTGAGATGAAATGAATCAGAGATTTCTCTGCTGTCAGGACTGTGAGAGGGTCTGTCCATCCCCGGAACACCAGTGGGAGGCTTCCTCCCAGTTACAAACACATTAGATTGCAAACTCCCCATCTCAGAGTGAGAACATAAGGTAGTAGCCCATTAAGCAGCACGTGGTATATGAATATTCATTATTTTGCCTCCATTATTTACATAAATTTAGCACAAGGCAAGTCTTTTTACTCTTGCTATAGCTTTTTTTTTTTTTGATAGAAATGTTGATCCAGCTGCACATATTTCCTTGAATTAGAGCAATACCTTTTATTTTTTGCTGTTGGAACTGAAAATAGTTTTTCTCTTTGAATGTTCAATCTGGAACTGTGTCGTTAGCCAAAAGGGTTGCATATGTATTAGAGTCTCTGGAACCAGGGGGAATGGCAGAACCTGGTACTCCAAAATAGGAAATAGTTAAGGAGAAGCCAATTGTGATTGCAGGACTGAACTGGGAGCCATGCTAATTAGGAGATATTGCTAATAAAAACTGATGAAAGCAACAGTAAAGCATCTGGGTTACAAATTACATCCAGTGCTGTGAACGGGGGGGAGGAAAGACACAGGGGATGGATGGGACTGTATTTGATAGTCATACCTGTGAAGGCCAGGGGATTGAATGGGGAGTGAATGACCAGGCTGGTTTGGATCCTTTCTGCTCAGGGTGGGAGGGAAAATGGGCTTTTTGCCTTGCAAATTCATCAGAATCATGGGAA
Organism: Scytalopus superciliaris; assembly: GCA_013400415.1. Classification (NCBI taxonomy): domain Eukaryota; kingdom Metazoa; phylum Chordata; class Aves; order Passeriformes; family Rhinocryptidae; genus Scytalopus; species Scytalopus superciliaris. The sequence continues at coordinate 477,387 of VXBX01008231.1, forward strand.
GCTCGTGGGGCTGGATGTGCCAAAGTGCCAAGTGCTGCAGCCACTCCAGAGGCAGAACAGGAGCAGGGGCTGGGTTTGGGTGCTGAGCTTTTAACTCACCCCCATGCACTCCTGTGTGTGGTGCTTTGAGCAGGGATTACTAGCCAGGGAAGTGAAGACATGAATGATATTTTTCATTTCCTCTGACGGTTTGCAGTAGTAGAACTCTGTTTTCAGGTTATGAATCTGCCCTGAGGATGATGCTTTGAAATTACTTTGCATATACACACTCCCCACCTGTTGGTTACGCCGTGGTGTTGGTACTACAAGCCCCCTGTGCGAAGGGAGAGGCTGCAGCACACAGGGCTTACAGCTTGGCTGCCACTCAGTGGTGCCAGAGAGAGCTCTGCACCACCAAGAGATGTTCAGCAGCCTCTGGAACGCCTTAACACTTTGAATTTCTCTTTCTGGTGCTGTTTGCAGCCCTTAAGCCCTGCCTGGCTCCACAGCACAGGCTGCAGCAAAGCTGTTTGCCACAGAAAGCAGCATAATTATCACTTTGGCTGCATCCTTTGTGTAATGGAAAAAATCGTGTAATTACTTTCATTACCATTCTGGACACACTTTGTAAACTTTCCCATTTACTGTACATGTGTTTTTACAATGGATACCAAGGAAAAGGGGCTGCAGAACTAAATGCAATGCAGGTGGCTTTGTCTCCTCATCCTTGTGTTCCTGCTTTGGAAGTAGTTTGTCCATTAAGTATTAAGCATCTGAAGAAACAGCTGCCTTAAAATGAATAATTCTTCAGAGTCTTACAAGATTTTACTGATTTAATTGTTGTGAGGAAGTCAGTAGTTAGTAAATCCAGCCACTATTGTTAAAAATTAAAGTATCTGACCTTGCAGAACAGCCCGGGAATTCCCAGGACAGTTTGTTCTCTTCTGAAAGAGCAAAACCCTGAGTACCAGATGATTGGGCTGAAACAACCTTCTTAATTATTTTACATTCCTTTTCCTCACCAACTGCCTTGAATCCATTTCTATCTGCCCTGGCCTATTCTGATCATAAACTTTCCTGAGCTAGATTTCTCTACAGTTGCACTTGGGTGGTTGCAACTATTACCTTTTTAATCCAGAAAAAAAGGGAAAATATGCCCCTGGCAACTGTGAGAGTACTGAAGGAAGGCAGAAATGTGCTCCACATGGAACAGAAGGTGTGAGCAGCTCTGCAACGTCCAGGAGCCCAGTCAGAAAGCTGATTTATACAGAGGTGAGAGGGGATAAAGGGGGCAATTCCACCCCCCAGTCAATCTGCAACCTTCATGGAAAGGATTTAAGCACTGAAGGTATTTAGATTAACTATTCTGGTTTCGTCCTAAAATATACTTACCATCCTACCCCAGTGGGAGTAAAATAAAAATAATTATCAGTTATCTCCCAGAAATTTAAATTAAGGTGGTGGGGGTTTTTTTTGTTCATAAAACCAAACTTCTAAAACAAAATCCCAGCCAAGTGGAATTAATTGCTGGATCTGCATTGAATCACCAAGAGACGTGGCTTTATTTCTGTGGTGCAGCAGAAAGCGCCTCATCAGTAGGAATTCACGTGGAGGAAAACTAAGCATGTCCCAGTTATTGAACACAAGTATGTCCGGGATGTTTAATTATCTTTTGATTAATTCATTTAGCATTAGAGGACTCGAGGACTGCAGCACATTCAGCACTACACAGTTTGCTACCTGTATGTACCCCCAGCTCTTCTGAGGTAAAGGCACCTTGTGGCTCTTACCTGCATCTGCTGTAAATGAATTACTTCTTTTCTAAGCTCCCTTCATTACCCTGAGGAGATGCACAGAAATACACCAGAGCCAAGATGATTTGCAGCATCTGTGGTTAACATTTAATACAATGTACTCAGTGTTTTCAAGGATAAAACATGGTGGGGGGTGTCAGTTAAAACAAGTGTAAGGCTTTAGATTAATTACTTGTAAACCTCTCAGCTAAGCAATGTACTTGGTGTGAGGAGTAAGATGGAATATTTACTGGGCTATTGTTCATATTTGATGTAAGTTTAACACAGATTAAGAAGTAGAACATAGCTGGGACTGAATATCAAAAGTTCACATCTCCTGGTGATGTGGATTCTTGGTAGGAACAACTTTGTCATGTGGGGATAGCTCAGGCATGTCAAGCCAGGAACTGGACTCAACCCTTGTGGGTTCCTTCTAATTCAGGATATTCTTTGGTTCTATGATGTGTCTTAGAAAGCTGTGATGGGTTGGATAAACCCCAAAACTTTAAATCTATGGTGCTGAGAACAGGGCTATCAATCAAATGTATAAATAAGCAATATACCAGTATACTGTTTATTAGGTTTATGCTTCAAGTGTATGGAAGTCTTATCCCAATTTGGGGTGGAAATCCACTGTATAAAGTCCCCTGGCTGCTGCCCCAGAGTGAGACCCCACCCAGAGCAGGCTGTGGCATGGCCAGTGCATTAAATACATTCCTGACAACCCCTGAGAGAGTGTTGGGGGCTATTGTTCCAGCTGTTAGAGCCAAGGAGCAGAACGGGAGCCTTGTCAAGTCCTTTTGCTGTTTCGCAGCATCAGTGTCACCTCATTAATCAGAGCTGTGTTTCCAGAGCACTCCAGTGTGAATGGCACTTGCTGTTCTGAGAGAGAGATAAAAGGGAGAAGGAATGGACCAAAAATATAATTTTGATCATATTTTAATCCAGTGTTCTTAATTTTGTCATTGCCTCAGACATCTCCTAGATAACAGAGTAGGGTAATTGCTGGAGCAAAAGACAGGACAAAGAATTTCCAGGGAGCATCCTAACAGGATTATTACATTTCTATTCAAGAACATTCTGGCTAAGAACACCTCAAGATCTAGTTTTAACAAATCATGTGGTACATTTAAAATCCTACACTGGGAAAGCATTTGCTATTGGTGAAGGATACACTCGAGCCTCTCAAAAAGTTTCTTAGAGTTAAGGGGAAATATTTAATGTGACCAGACAGATTGATTGCTCCAAGAATGGTAATCTGCAGTGTCTAATTAGTCAATCAAGTCAAATTGTACTTAGCAAGCGTGACACAATTACATTACAATGAGAACACAAAGGGAATTCTGTTTTTATTACCATGCAGAAGCCAGTGGTTCAGGAGAAACACGATGGTTTCTCTGGAAAACACGAGCTGGGAGCTCTCAAATGATTCTGTGGTGTTTGACTGCATTAGTTGGCAGAAGGTCTGGCTTGTGGATGACTTTTCTCTCCATTCTTAACCTCTTTAAATAGTGGAGTAACATCTCAGAGGATATTTTATTGCTGCTTTGCCTGCCCAAAGCTGGACAGCGCCCCTGGCAGCCCATGGGGGCTGTGAGTGCTGGTGGTTACTCAGAGGCAACAACCTGCAGTGACCTTTGTAGAAGGTCAAGCCTGGATCCCAAGGCTCTGCTCCAGCTTGAGTTCGGAGACAATTGATTTTGGCTTTGTGAATCCCTCTGGGTTTGGAGATGGGCAGAGGTTTCTCCTCCCTGCCCTGCTCTGGCCAGGGCTGTGCCTGCCTGGGGTCCCCCAGCACTGCCTGTCTCTCACTGATGCAGTGACAGGTGAGCCATCAGTTAGATGATCATTACAGCCTGCATTAATTAACGTCCTGATCAGCTGTAACACGAACTGTGGGACTCTGGAACCCAGAGCTGGTACAAACAGATAAAATCAGAGGGTTTTGCTTTCTGTGTATGTTGACACGGGAACGTTTGTTGGTTTTTCTCAAACTTCCTCACACAGAAATGTGTTAGAGGACAATGCAATGACAACGGAGGTTTTTTCTTTTACTGTTTCTTTGCAAACATTGACATGCAGGATCTATAATTAAATATGCACGTTTTGGTGGCTGGAGAATTGTATTTACTGGTATGTAAGGCAAAGTTGTTAGAAGAAGAAACCACTACATATATCACCTTCTTCTGTTGGAAGAGGGGTTTAGTTTCCCATCTAAATATGGTAGCTTACTAAAAAAACCTTAATTTATGAATTATAGATGGTTTGGGAGGTGGTAGTGTGGGTCTTTGTTTTTCTTTTCCCCCCACCCAGTAAATGCTTAAGTATTTAAAATATTCACCATGCAGGTTTGGTACTGGGAAGAATTAATCAGACTGTCAGGCTGTAGACCAGACGCTGCAGAGAATACACAGTGGTGTGTCATGGTTACTTAGCAACTCCAGCTGAAGAGGTTAAGGTAGAAAATACTGTCATTTTCCATGTGTGAGATCTCTTCCCCTCTCCTTTGTATACAGATTTTTTTCCCCCCAACAGATAAAGTCTTTTGTATGTTTTAATGATCTTTCAAATCGAGCTTTCAAAAGAACCCACTATTTCTGTAGACCAATTTGAATTAAATGACGAATTTGGAGGATTTGAGTGTAGCTAGTAACAAGAACACGAGTTATTAACCCGGAATGTGTAAAAACATCCCACTGTCACATGGGAGGCTGTTTAATTTTGCTGTAATTTTTCTCCTTAGCAATTGAGATTGGTGGGGGTGAGGGCAGTTGTGACTCAATCATCATTGAGACAATGTTCTACCATGGTGGCACTGCAAGGGGGGACTGTTCAGCACTTATTTTATTGGTGTTTGTTTGCCCTGGTAAGGGCACTGAGTTTGTTTGCCAGGAGGAATTGGGTGACCTCTTGCAGCTCCGTTCTGCTGGAAGATTTGCCTCTGGCAGCAGGTTAAAAATAATAGCAGTCCTGAAAATTTTATGAAAGCTTGGGGGTAAGTGTTACTTTAACATCAGCAGCTATAACACAAACAAGCCTTCAATCCTGCAATTTATGAAATGATAATGAGTAAAGGATCCAGAACTTGTGTTGGTGAAGGGCTCTTGTCTGTGAGGGTGGGAGAGTGAATGTGCATTTGTGTGGTGCTGAATGGAGGCATCAGGCCATCAAATATCACTGACCTTCTGTTCTTCAAGCCTTGTGTTCCACACAATATTTAGTGGTTTGGGAGCCGAGGAAAATGGGGATTTTCCTCTACTCTCTTCTCCTTACTGGCTGGGCTGCACAGCCACTTGTGACACTGAGGGGCTGAAACTGCTGTTCCTTTCTCCTTTTGGCAACACAGCATTCCAGAGGCTTCGAGATGTGTTGGAAAATGAGTATCTTTGGTACAGAGGGGGGGAAAAAAGGCCTGATGTGACTTTAATTTGCAACTCACTGAGAAGGATCATCCAGGAAACCTGAGCTTGGCCGTTCCCTGTGGAATGCACAGAGTGGCTCTGAGTGTCACCTTCTCCAAGCAGAATATCATCCCATCCTTTCAAATGCCATGCAGGAAGCTCGTGGGCTCCTCGGCAGCACTGAGAGACAGGCAGGAATGAGGGTGTGTGGAAATGTGTTGTCTCACTGCAATCAGTGAGGCCACGGAGATGCTCAGAGACAGCTCAGTAAAATGTGCCACGTGAATCAGGGAAGGGGAAATTGAACCCCTTAAGGAAATGGGGTCTGATTTTAGTATCCAGAAAGAGTATGAATAAATAGTGCAATCAATGCATTCTATAAATACACATTAATTTGACAGCAGCTCTCTTTCTCTCCCTTTGTCTTGAAAAAGAGATAGGGACAAAGAAAAAGCAGAATTTAAAACAATAACTCTGAAATATTTGAGATGTGGGATGGGCTGGCTTGATTGCCAGAGATATCCTGTCCCTCAGGCACTGATCCTGATGGAAGTGGTTGTGCTGCAGTGGCCTTTCAGGAGGAACAGGGAGGGTGTGCTGCATTCAGAAACTGTGAGGTAGATACTGGAAATTGCTGTAAATTTGTGGATATTTGGCATTTAAGGGGAAAATGGGAAGATGGGAGGTCTGGACAGCGACACTGTCAGCCTTTATTTTTTGATAGTAACTTGCTGAGGTGCAAACAATGTGCCCAAGCTCTGCTTTAGATAAATAGCAAGACAGCCCCTAAATATGGCTTTGCTTTATTTATTTTTTGCAGGATTTTTATATCCTGGTGTTACATCTTGTGGTTCCATTGATTTTTATCTTTTTTTTTTTTTTTTTTACGGGTTGTGTAATTTAACTGTGCATTGATTCATTGGCTTTCTAGAACTCTGCATCTGTTCCTGTAATCACCCAGCTTTGGGGTGGGTGTGCGTGAGAGAGACGAGGCATAACTATGAAATCCAGGTCTGTTCTTGCCAAGTTTATTCACCAGTTGCTCTTCCCTCCCCATCCTCGCTGCTTTATGTACATGTTTAGTTCTTTTTAGTTATAATGGTGATTCTTTGTGTCCTGGGCAGCACAGGATGGTTCCAGCTCAGCATTCTCTGGGATAGTCTGTATGATGAGGGATAAATACGTTTGACAAAAGCAAGACTGACTTCAGAGAGGCTTAAAATATGCTTTTAACATCAAGCATATGCTGTAAATGCTTTCTTCACTTGAGATCTTTACAGCTTACCCAGGACAAGCAACGCTGTGGTTATATATTCATACTGCACTTAGCACAATGGTTTGCCCATCCACGAGTATAAATAATGCATTAGGATCTCACTGGGTGATCTCATGAAAACAATTAGGCAGCACCATCATTTCAGAGAGTATCATCTAAATACCAGGTTAGCATTACCTTTAAGAAAACTGAATGTCTCCAAAGTTTTGGAAAAAAATTGTAATGCAAATGTCATCTGCTGTCAGCAGCCCTTAAGAGTGAATTCACTCCTGTGGAGTAATTAAGTGGTGTGAGGACATCGTACTCTGAGCCTGAAGAATAAATTGCATCCCATCGTGGGCCTAATTTTTCTTATTTATTTCTTGGGGGTTTCTTTTTTTGTTGTTGTTGTTTTGGTTTTTTTTAAAAAAGCATTGCACTCAGTTTATAAAAGATGATCATGGAATGTTTGTGTCCTCTGAAGACCTTCTGACAAGAGAAGGGGGGGGGAAACAATCACTGTTTAAGCATTTCCCAACTGTTAAATGGTTTGGAGGTGTTATTATTGATGTGATTTTTATTGGAGCTATTTTCCCAAACAAGTTCTCAGTGGCAGTCCACTGGAGTGCAGTTAATTCATTAGAACAGGAAGAACTTGAGTTAAATGCATTATAGATGAGCTGTTGGTACGTAATAAGGTCAGCTGAGCCGGGGCAGTGCTCGCTGGGTTATTAGCATTTGTTATGGGATCCAACCAACACGAGCCTTTGTTCTACCTGAGCTGAGACAATTTCTGCAGAGCTATTCACTGGCTTTGCTGCAAATCCCTTTACAGAACCTGCTTAAATCTGCAGATGATGCTGCACATATAATTCTTTACTAAGTCAAAGTGTGGGATCAAGTGTTAGGTTCACACAGAGGTTTATATTCAAAGATTGATGCTCTAAGGGTGGTGGTGTTGATGTAGCTGAGGATCTACCTTTAAGTGTTAAGCTTCAAGTTTCCAAGGACTTTTCTTTCTGTAAAGAAACAGGACTGAAATGGAGATGGAAGAGGGATAATCCTGACGTTGCCTGTGATCTCAGCTTCATAGGTGACCTTTTTTTTGTGACAGTAGCTGCATTCTCAGTACCTTTGTGTTTGCTTTTCCAAATTTCCTGGTAAAACATGAAAAGTGTTCCATGCTTCACGGGATAATAGTCCTAATAATTTTGTACATGCTTCCGAGGAATACCTCTGACCCTGCCTGGCTGTGCCCTGGTGTAAATTGGCCCAGCTCCTTGTGTGTCAGTGAAGCAGAGCTGATTTAGATGGCCTGACCCCTTGGAATGGACTGTACAGGATGCAATTAGGAGGAGAACTGGCTCTCCAGCGCCAGGGATAGGGCCTGCTGTGTTGTACTGGGAGGAACAATGGCTTTAATTAACTAGTTGGTGAAGGACTTGAAGGAGGGCGAAGCGTTAGCGTGGTGTTAAAGGTCAGCCTGCTGCTTCCCACATCTCACCTCCCCTGGGAGGAGAACAGGAGCAACAGGAAGAGAGCAGATCTGAAAAGGCAAACTCTGAATAGCACAAGTTGGTTGTGTTTGGGCTGCTGTGTCCCCTGTTAAACCTGTGGTGTGGCACGGCAAGGATGACTCCTCACTCACCCCCCGTGTCTGGGGCTGGTTCCAAACCAACCCCACAGCTGCTGCATCCCTTCATTCCTGACTGGATAATTCCATGGACTGTATGGCTCTGGCTGCTTCTCAGAACACCAGTTCCCACGGGGAATGGATGGGCAGGGCCGTTATGTGGGGTTTGTCGTGGCTGTAACAATTTACTGTAATCGACTTATGCTCTGAATGTGTAAAAATTATTTCTTTAGTGGCATGGGAATGGCCATATGGCACTATTGAGTTGGTAGTACTTTAATTTAATAACCTCTCCAATAGTGGCTACCACTAACAATTATGTTGCAAAGTGATTTTGTGCACTTTTTAATTAAGACCTGCTTGCAGGAAAAATCCTAATCCATTAGAGGTCGATTTATGCCTTGAAGCAAGGTCAATTTTTCTTTTCTTTCCTTAAATCGGTGCAAAGGTAGAACTTTCTCATTGTTACTGCAAGTAGCTTGATTTTGCTTTTTTATCTCTTTACAGTTTTGATATCTGATCAGTGCTGCTCAGCAAATAGCACAGGACATGTGCTGGGTTTTCTAAGTTTTCCTTATTTCTGGTCCACTGAGCTCCCTTGCTCATGAATAATAAGAACTGCAAATGGAAGGGTCTGCTCTACCATTTTCACACCTGTTTTAACCCAGTGTCTCTTTTATATGTGTATTTACACATAGATCTAAAATATATATGGAAAATCCCATCATGCACAGCTTTTATCAGTGGTGATCCCAATGCAGTCACCAATTTGCTGGGAAGGTGTCCCACATAGTTTAATAAAACAACTGCAAACCTGGAGTTATCCCTGAATTTGCAGAAATAACACCACAGCAGGTTTGCTCTGTGTCTTTAACTGGTTAAACCAAACTGTGATGAAGAGAACAGAATGCCTTTCCCTGGCTGTGTTTTGCAGCAAGACAGCTCTGGAATTCCTCAGCAGGGCTCTCTGGCCCTTAGAGATGTCCAGTCATGCCTGATGTGCTGGAGCAGATCTCGCTGCTAAACTAACCTTGATAATCCGGGCCCCGAGAGGCTGCAGCTCTGCCAGGGAGGCACAGATTAATCCCCTGTCAGCCCCGGCTTCCACAACCCCTGCCAAGGCAAAAATCACATCCAGTTGCTAGAACTGTGTGAGTACAAGGCTGGNACTTTCAAAGATGGAAATTGATGCAAAACAGACAAATCCCTGTTGGTGATCACAATGCGGGATCGATGCATCGGAGTGAGAGATTCTGATTTTCTGAGGTTCGGGTTTGCCTACACAGGTTTGAAATGGGGGTGTTGCACAGTTTTTTGGTTGAATAACTTGAAGGCCAGCAGAGATACAACACCCCTGAGTCTGAATTCCTCTATATGTGTGTAAACCCTCTGAATTTATGCAGTTATCTGTTGTAAACCCAGCAAATTGGAAGGGCCAGGGCAAAAAAAATGATGGGCACAAGGGAAACAAGGAGAGACTGCAAAACAACGTAAAAATCTCTCCTAAAGTGTAAGATCCTTTGAATTGGGCATATTTCAGCCCTCAGGGAGTAACAGGGGTGCAGGAAGCCGAGCAGGAATTTATGATTGAAAGTGCCTGTTGCAGGGGAGAGCAAAATTTGTTCAACCTGTGAATGCTCTGACTCTGAGTAAGCATCTATTTGCCTGACAGGCTGGAAAATGCCATCTCTGAAGAGTTAACATTGTGTATCCTTCAGGGAGCGCAGGCACAGCTGGTGGGGGGCTTTGCTGAAATAAAAAGCCTCTGGCAAGTTCCTGCTCTGCAGGCAGCGATGTTCTTCAGAGCAGGGCAGGCTGGGGAAAAGGCATGAAAAAGTAGCAGTTGGTTTGCAAAGGCAGATAAAGTTGTTGCTGGGGAAGGGAGCTGCTGTTTTCTGTCCAGCTACTCCAGCTGCTGGTTTATCCTTCCCTTTCACTGCCTCTCACATAACAATATTGTGTTCTCTGGGGAGGTTGGGGTTTTTTTGTGCTTTAGCTCTCCAAAGTTCAAGCTCCTCTTCTGGAACTTGCATTTAACCTTTAAGAAATAAGCTGAAGTCTCTGTCTGTGACCTTGAAGGATGGGGGCAGAGAGGGTAAGAAATATCATTGTGTCTCACTAAAGACACCTCTAAGAAGTATCTAACAAGGCATTTCATCTGAAGTGGGGAAAAAGGGCACTTAGTGGAAGTGACAGGGGCTGGAGAGGGGCAAATCAATCTCTTGCCACAGTGACTGAAAGCCACGTTTAGGGCAAGGGATGACAGACACGTGAGCTGGACAGGCATGTGAATCCATCCCTGGAAAAGATGGCAGAGGAGTGAAGGTCTGAGCAGTGCAGGGATGGAGAGAACAGAGCCCTGCTCACGTGGCAGGACAACTTTCCATAATGGATGTAAAGGTTATCAGTCCACAGATTTCAGGTGATAATGCTAAGAAGAAATGTAATTTCTTCCTCCTTTTTTCCTGCTTTTCCTTTTCTATTCTCTATGCCTGCTGTGGCACAAATAGGGAATATTGCATTTTCTTTTGAAACATCCAGAGGCAGAATGCTCGTGGTGATGCAGATGGTTTGTCTGCTGTGATGAAGGGAAGGAATTAGGTCTTTGTGAGCCTTTAGAGTCTTCTCTAGTGCCCAGCCTACATAGTAACTCCTGAAGTATTTAGTGGGAGAGAGATCTGACCATAAATCATCAATCTTTAGCATCATTACTCTGATAGTAACCTTCAGGCAGACCTTGTCCATGCTGAGTTGGAGCAGCTGATGGTAATTTTTGTCTCTCAGTTGTTTAGGAACCAGGCAGTGCCATCCTGATTTTACAGGTGGGAACTGGGGTACAAGCAGGAGACTGATTTTTGCAGTGTCAGAGGGAAAAATCTGTGGTGGGGCAGATTTTTAGGGTCGAGTAGTTGAGCTCTACCTGCTGAGGTCCTGCTGTTCAGCTTGCTGTGAAATCCGTGTTCCCCATAGCTGGGGGCCCTCATTCACTCATCCTGTCAGGAGCTGCAGTTCTCTCCCCACAATCTCCTTCCTCTCCACCTCTCACATTGCTGTTTGCTCAGCCCAGGATGGAGCCAAGGAAATCAGCTGTGTTTAACCAGATAGTTTGGCACAAATCTGTTGGTGGTGCTCCCGTGTTGTGTCATCCCTCAAAAGGGGTGAAGAGTGGGTGAGATCACGGGATAACTTAAGTTGCTGGGACATTGGGGGTCAGCAGAAATCCATTGCAGTTGTATCTGCTCCCCACTTCAGTCTCAGCAAGAGTTACCTGCTTCTCTGTTACAAGTGCACTGCACCTCTTTGTAGAGCTATAATTGAGTTAGGAAGGTTACCATAGCAACCCCTGCAATTAATTAAAGTACTTGGGCATGGTAAGTTTATAGATGCAGAAAACATTTTCATATATAAATAGTGCAATCTGTTTATGCTCAAAGGATTTGCCCCTTTCCTATTTCTCTTCTAATCTCAAATGAGAAATTGGACTTTTGGGGTGGCTTTTTTGTTTTTTCATTTGAGCATTGATAAATCACAGTGTTATTGCCCATTAACTGGGTAAGTAAGTCTTTGCAGTTAATGTCCAGTGAAGACCTGCTGAGTGAGCAGAGGGTGGGATGAACCTTCCCAGGGCAATCCAGGCCACTGTCCCTGCAATCCCCTCTCCCCCAGGGGTGGGTAACTCAGGTACACTCTGCTCCTTCTCCTGTCTCTTCGGGTCTGTGGCTCCACTCTAACAGGAGAAGGCACCAGGGAGCCTCTTGTCATCCTGGTCCCTGCTCTGCCACAGGCAAAATGTGCGACCTTGGACGAGGCAGTTGTGCCTGCACTGCAGTCCTGGCTCGCTGTCCTGCTTTCAGATGTTCGTTAGGTGCTCTGTTTTACAGAAGAGGGAAATGACACACAGCAAGACAAGGCATTGCCCCTGCAACCTGTGCTTAGAGCCGAAAATGGAGCGGGTGGGTCTCAGTGGTTTCCATCTCGAACCACTGAGCTCAGATTTTGTTTATTCCCCTTACAATGACAACACTGCTCCTGCTGGTTTTCACTCGATGACAAGCACTGGTGCTGTTGGGCTGAGGGGAAACTTCCTATGCTCTCTCTGGTCTGGTGTGTGTGTGTGTGTGTGTGTGTGTGTGTGTGTGTGTGTGTGTGTGTGTGTGTTCCTTTGCAGCAGCAGCTGAGAGATGATTTGAGAACTTCTTTCTTTGAATCACTTGGAACCAGCCAACAGGAGAGACAAGATAAATAGTGACCCAGATATAGCAGGGAATTGGTCTGTATTTCAGTTACCAAGATGGATCTGTACTATCTGAAACCCTATAGGTGAAGGACAGTATAACTGAGAGCCCCAGAGAACATTTTAATACAGGATTTTAATCGAATCTGCCTGGTCAATAGAATTGTGCCTTTGTCAACTGTTTGCAAAAATCAAAGGCACAGAGGCAGAATTGCTGCTGAAAGGTTGAGCTTTGTGCAGTCAGCACTGAAATGGTGTTCAAACACCATCAGCTTCCATTTTCTCTCCCTGCTCCTGCGGTTTGTTCATCAGAGTCATTATCAAAGCACAGAGCATAAATAAACTCCTTAGTCAAAGGCTTTCAGAATGCAATGTAACAAATTGTTCAGCATGACACAAACAGATGCTGCTCGGCAGACTCGGAGGAGGAGAGGTGGGGGCTGCAGATCCAGAGGGGAGGGAGCTGGGAATCCCAGGGGAAGGGGTGACCACTGGGCAGCTGGACACTCAACACAGCAGCTGTTCCAAAGCTTTTCCTCTCAGGGGTGGATTGCTGGATTGCAAGGACTGTGTGCAGAACCTTGATGATAGAATGAGAGATCTCTCTTCAATACTGGGGCATTTTGTGGCTTTATGATGTAGTAAAACTCTCTCTGGGCATGACAAGCTTAGCTGACAAGGGACATACTTATCTGTATGTCATTAAGAGGTAAGGGCCAGGTTGGACAAGCAGAATAGAGGAAAAAAATAATCTCCACAAAGACAAAAGCTCCAGTAGCAAAAGAAGAAAAAAAGATTGAAGGTAGCTAATGGCAGAGGGAAAGACTCAGATGGGTAAATATCTAATGGAGGGGTGAATTTTGAGCGTATTTTGTGTCTTCAGACTATTTGTCAATTAGTGTTTTAGGCTGGAACCTTTAGGAATGACTTGGATGAAGGTGTTAGGAACACCCTAACAGTGACAATTCCTAGTTGTCCCCAAAGAGGTCCCTGAATTAAAGTGACCTGTTCTTGGTGAGATCTCTTGCACAGCCGTCTCTGCCTTTCCTCGTCCTGGGAAGGTGCAGATTTCACTTCACAGCACTATTCCATTTCATCCTATTATTTAGTTGTTTTATCATCATGTACTCAAACGCACTGGGGATTTCTAAATGGTGTGTAAAATGAACATCTGCCATTGGCAGGATTGGCACATCTGGATCCATTAATTTTTCATTATTTCCCAGTGTTGGAGGTCAGATGTTCACAATGTGGTAATGTAAGAGATTCCACCGGTGGGTTTAATGTCTCTGAAGCAGATAATTCTATTTACAAAAGTGTTTTGAAAACCCAGATTGTGAGAGCTTGCTATAAAGCTTTAATTTCCTCATTATCTTTATTTTTTAAAAATCAAGAATCCTGCAGAACTTATCCAAGTAGCAATCCATTTATGATTTATAAAAGTTTTGGAAACTGGATTGTTTTTGTTATCTCTATTGTTTCATGGAGGGCTGTGCTGGGTTTGCTCTCCCACTCTCCTGTCTTTCCTCTCCTCCTTCCCATTTTAAGCAGGAGGAATCGCTTGCTGGGTTAAGACTAGTTTGGAAGTTGAATAAGTATATTTAAATATATTAAATATGCAAAGCTGGTCACTTATCAGGTACCTTTTTTTGCCAAGTGTGCTAAACAGTTATTACTTTTATTTGGTACCAATGAGTAGGTCCCCTGACACCACAAACACAGGGACTCTCTCAAGGTGAAATTACGCTCCTGTGGTAACAAATGATCAGTAAATCTGTAGTTATGCCCCTCACTCCTCTGTTCAGTGCTTTGATTTAAGGAGCCTTCCAACACCCCGAGAATTCCACTCATCCCAGCAGTCGTTATCATTCCCTGCCATGGCTGGGGCTGCGTTATGGAGCTGTTGGAGGGTGGATTGGTCTCTCCTGGTGCACACATGCAAAGCAAATGTCACACAAAGGTCACCCCAGCATCAGAGTGCTTTGCTAAAATGGATGTTGAATTTCAATGGGGACTCCTTGTTGGGGGAGGAAAAAAAAATTAAGGAAAGAAGAAAGTTTGTGTTAATTCTCTTGGCATTTTCTGCGTGTTGAGCAGCATCGCCTCGGGCAGGGCTTGGTGTCTGGACTGTGAATGGGGGAGACTCTGCAGAGCTGGGCGTTTCTGGATTGTTCCCTGTCTCACCTAGAAGGGAAATACAAGGACAGGGAAGGCACAAGGATAGAAGGGACCCAGCTGAGCCTCTGCAGGGCAGCAGGGAAAATTATCTGAGTTTATGGGCAGGGGAGAGGAGAATGTCCCTTTGTATGTTCGCTTCTAGGTGCCACCTCCTTCAGCATTTTACTTGGCCCAGTCAACTGTGACTTTTCTTACTTTAATTTTCTTTCCTCAAGTTAAAGTCAAAATTATCTAGGACTGATTGGGACAAGGTTTAAATTTGGATGCTTCATGCCCAAACGAGGAGTGCCTGGTGTGCTGCCTGCGCTCAGTTCTGTCTCAGTTCCACGTGTTGGGTACCACTGACACGCTGCATTATTTTGGCTCATACTTGTCAAAATGCAAAGTGATTATTTCCAGCTCTGTTAGCAGAGGTGCTGTGGGGAACAGCAACGTGTGATTATCTGTGAGTCCTCTGTCAGCTCCATCCTGAAAGCTGAGCAGAAGGAGTTTGCCATTTAGACGGAGCATTTTGGGGGAGGATTTTTGCTATCTATTGCTAAGAGCCTGGAGGTTGAAGCAGAGATTTGTTCCCCTCCAGCTGTTAATCCAGCACTTGACATTTAATGACAAGCCTGGTCCTGGGTTGGAAAAGTGAATTTATTACGTCTTCTTGGCAACTTCTCACTCATCTCCTCTCCATTTCCCCCGTATCCCCCTCTGTGCCAGATGCCAGCCTGATGCAGCAACAACAGTCCCTGCTGGGGAGACTCGAGGTGAGAAATGCTTCCAAGAGCAGAGCTGGTGCTTTCCTGTGCTTGTGTGTGGACAGGAGCATTGTGTCTTATTCTAGGTCCAGAGATTTTCTTGGTTCCTTGGCATTTGGAATAGTTAAAGGACTTGCCCTCCTTTCTTGTGCCCCCCACCTCGGTCCAGCTTCTGGTTCCCAGTGCAACGATGGGTGATCTCAGGGTATTCCTGTGTAGCTGTAAGTGGCAGAATTTGGGAAGTGGAAGGGCAAATGCTCAGCCATGGAGCTTTCGGTCTCTGCAGAGGCCTGGAAGCACCAGCCACTTGGAAAAGCAAGGAGCTGTGTGCTCTGCCTCTGCTCAGGTTTCAGCTCCTGAGCAGCAGGAGGAAGTTTGCTTATCACAAATGTTCAGTTCACACCAGACTTGTGTTATTTCTGCTGGGAAATCTGAGGCAAACTGAGCCAGTGTTTCCACAGCACAGCAACGTGATGAGACTAAATGGCAGAACACTTGCACTGTTGAATATTTAAATGGGTGTCAACCACTTGTTACTTTGGGAAAGGAAAAAAAACCACCTCCCTCAACAAGTTTTGTGTTGCTTTTCCTTGTGGCTGTGGAACAAGCTCATCAGTGGGCAGCCTCGAGCACAAAGATGGTTTGGGCAGGGGCCAGTGAGAGATGGCCAGTTTGCCCCAGAAAAGAAGCCACCTCCCTCAGGATCACAAGTTTAGCACATGCCACTGAAGATATTCTGGATTTCTCTTTCATTCCTAGTCCTTGACTGTCCTTCAGGATTCTCTTCCATGTAACCTTCTCAATCACAGAATGAAAGTGTATTACAGTGTTCTTACTCCTACCACTGAGGCTGTTGCCCATGGGCTTGAGTTAAGTCTTGTCTTTCCAGCCACATTCCTGTCTGGCAGGGGGGCCAGTGATTTTAATAATTGCTGAATGAATTAATTAAAACAGAGTGTTTAAATGCTCTGTATTTAAAGTCCCAAAGGGTAATAGAGCAGCCAGTGAGGCTGGGAAGCTGTGACATATGCTGGGTGGTTGCTCGTTGTCTTCAGAGCTGTTTGAGAGCATCCTCTCTGATTTGTCCTGGCACCTGTAATATGCTTTACAGTACCAAAAGTCTTGCAAATTCAGACTGTGTGCCTGAATGTGCTCAAAGGTACTTGCAGGGAGAGTTTGGGTTCAAACAATCATCTGCAGCCACCCTAAGGACAGAAACCAGCAGCTGGGCTTTGTTCCTCTTGTGCTGCAGACAGGAGGAGCGTGGAGTGCTGAGGGCAAGGACACAGCCGTGTCCCTCTGCCAGCTCTTCCGAGTCTGGAGGGAACGTGGGGGGGTCCTGGGTTGGCTCAGCTCGAGCCACGTGTGACTCTGCCCTCAGGTCCAGGCACTCAGTGACTACTCGGGGCTTGTTGGACTCATCCTGCAGCATCACAGCACGTGGGCTGTGCAGGGAAATGGCTCAGGCTCTGCACCCACAGCAGCACCCAGGGCTTGTCCGTGGGCTCAGCCAAGCTCTGAGCAGCAGGAGTGTCTGGGGAATGCCAGCAGGCAAATATGGGACATTCCGGAGCAGGGGGACACTGACAAATTAGGATTGAAAGTGTTTTTGATTCATGGATAGTTGCTGTTTGTACAAGGTATGGGGTTTGATGGCTCAGGTTGGTCACACAGTAAGGAATGAAGTAAATTCACCTGGATACCAAAATTCAGCCAAGCAAAAGAAAGGTAGTAATCTGTCACCTCTGCTGTCTGTGTCAGGGTTCTTTATATCAGTGCTCTCTCCCAGTCCTCCCTCTGTGATCTGCCTACTGCTCAACCCAGCCTGAGTGTGATATTCCTTCTTGAAATTGCTCCAAGACAGATAGAATGATCTACTCGTTATTTCCTTATCTAATCTGAGCTTCCCTTGTTATAAAACCCTATAGTTCCTTTGAGATTAAGCTCTGACAAGAGAGATACCCCTTTAACTTCAGAGTACCCCGTTTCCTAAAGCTCTGCTGTTTTTTCACCTCCTCCAAGAGGAGTCAGGCTAGTAAGCACTTGAGAAGAGTTGTTTTCCGTGTGTCTGGGGGGAAGCACTGCAGGTACCACCTGACTGAACCACTGACTGTCTTCAGGATGGTGCCGTGTGTTGTATATTGAAATACTTCTCTTTGTATGTAACGTATTACTAAACTAATACTATTTCCTAGATGAAGTTAAAGTCCCTTTCCCACCCAACCATCCAAATAATACAGACACTAATGACAGTAAATATAGTGTGGACACCCTGACTTTGTGGCAGTTAATGACCCCAGTCATCTCCATTTAACCAGCCTTCTGGAGCTCACTTAGCTGAATTAATAGCACCAGTGGAAAATGCTGAGTGTGCTGGTTCCAGGGGTCCTGCAGCACATCTCCACTGGTTCCAGGGCAGGGGTGCAGATTTCTGGCAGTGAGATTGGCTGAGGTGTCTGGAAAACAGAGCAGCAGTGGCTGAGAATTCCCCCAAAAGTCTCACTGGTTGCAGTTCAACCTTCCAAACCAAACCTTGACAAAAGGCCTCCAAAGCACTTGACCTGCTTGATTTAATGTGAAGTTCATTAAAGACCTCAGTTTGGTTCTGAGTGTGAGAATTAACATGTTTAAACTCCGTTGATTGCCTTTAATTTCTGCTGGGATGTATCCCTTTAAGCCAGCCCTGGATCTCCCTTCCTTGAGGACTCTTGTGTTTCAGTAGCCTGTAATATTAACAATTAATGCTCGGATTTCTAGGATGGGTTTACTCTAATTTGAATAAAAGGCCTCGAAGGAAGGGTCAATGAACTGTGAGGAATCAATCTTTCATAAGCAGTCTTTGGTTCTCATTGAAATATTTATGAATGACAAAGCTGTCCTGACAAGGCAGAGTTCAGCACAGAGGCCACTGGTGACAACACGACAAGGTTTCAGAACACACAGTGTGTATAATTAAAGGCAGAGCACAGAGTGGGAGCAGAAGGAGACGTGTCCATTCCATTCCCTGAGTGTTGCTGGAGCATTAATCCGATGTGACTGTGCATTGCACGAGGCTCTTCCCGGGTCCAGGCTAATGGAGGCTTCCCAGAGAACACAACCCGGGGGGAAGGGAATAAAGCCCACTCTTTTAAACTTTTGGTTTTTTTCTGGTGTTCCTTAGCTTGATGGATGATGAGCAGAAAGGTTCTGAAGGAATAAATGCATTTAACCTAATTTAGGCTTTGCACAGAAGGAGGGGTGTGTAGTCAGTCTTTCATATACACATGATGTGAGGTAAAATAACTGTCTTGGCTTGTTAAACTTTTGTGATGTAGGAAAATGTTCCTTCTTTTGGAAGAAAGTTGCTCAAGTCAGTCATTATTTCTGCAACTGAATGGGGAATATAAATAACTTATTTTGAGGCCCAGTTCCTGTGGATTTTCCTCCCATGGCTCCTACAGATTTGTCCAGCTGTGTAAATGTGCATAATGGGACAGGCCAACAATTGTGCCCAGCCCACAATATCTCAGGCTGTGCAGCATGGCATTAGATGCATTTTGCCTTGGAAAAAGAAAGAAAAATATGGTTTATAGCTTTAAAATCTCATCTCAATTTAAAAAATGTGTTTTTCATCCACTGAGTTCCACAGACAAAATATAAACTGTGTGAGGTTTTCAGCTTCAACATTGCAAAGTGTTTACAAGGCAAGTAAAAGTGAAAAAGTCAGCTCCACTTAAGCACTTGCTGGGAAAACCAGTATGGTCCGTGCTCTGATTGCTGTGCTTTGGGCTTCCTGAAAATCCCTGTTCTTGTCTGGCATTTTGCACAGGGCTCTTTTCCTTTTCCAGTGAAATTTGGTTCAGTTCAACCTGAGATGTTAAACTCCTGTCTCTAGAATTTTCCTCGCCTGCCTTTGCAGCAGGAATTAACAGGTCTGGCTGCCAACGGGGTGCCAGTCCTGGAGGTCAGGGGTGGAAGGAAAGTTTGGGAAGGAGCTGCCTGAAGAACATTCCTTATCCAGGAGCCACTGCCATAATCCAGTGTCCCTGGGCTGTGTGCCAGGATGTTTTTAAGGTGTGTTGCTCCCGACTTGTGTGTTCATCTTACTTGTTATGTGATTGATTTCAGTCATAGGCCGAGAAATGCCCTTCCAAACCGCCTCTGCTTCAGGGAAAACACAGACACAAATCATCCCCCAAAACAAAAAGGTCAACTAGCATTGAATTAGTTCATTTGCAGAACTCTGTGGAATTAGAAATGTACTCTTAAATTGCTTCGTGATTGAGGACTTTTGCCTCATTAATCCTGAACAGCCTCTGAACACTGTTGAAGCCTTTCAGAGGAACGAGGGAGGCTGCAGAGACCTGGCACAGGCTGAGCCACACAGGGAAAGGGCTGCCCACACATTCCTTCCAGAAGTAAATTAATGGATGTAAGACACTTTGTCCCCGTGGCTCCCTCCTCCTGTCACTCATGGGGGAGTTTTCTCCTGGATTCTCACATTTGCTGATGTCTGTGCATGGTGTCATTTGAGCCCTCATGAGACAAAGGGCTCCAGGTGAACTGACAGGGTTTGAAGTGTTGGCCGGTTTGGAATTACTGCCAGCTTGATATTGCAGGATGATTTGATTTCTTCATGCTGTTTATGAGGATATTTCTCCTCCACCTTCCCCTATGATCCCCTTACCTCTCTTTGGGCGTCTCTATCAGCCAAACAGTGTACCTGGCTCTGCTCCTCGAAACAGCAGATGAACTGTGGGATGTTACTGCTCTGATCTTTGTGTGTCCTCACCCACCTCCATGGGTGCTGTTTGTGCCCCCGACCTGGAGTTGTGAGTGTAAATTACCCTGTAAATCTTTGGCTTTGGGAGCAGGGCTTGTGTATTTTTAAACTGCTCTTTAAAACACCTCAGAGCATTTTGGGTGCTGTTATAATAATGCAGATAATGAGGCAACTTCCCTTGTTAGTGATAAAATCCTTCAAGTATTGGGAAATATGGAGGGAGCTCCTCTTGCAACACATCCACAGGCAGCAGGAGCGTCCACTTGGCCTGTCAGGTAGTCAAGGAAGGGCCTTTTTCCATGTGTTTCCTGCCTCCCACATTCTTGTGGCACAGCCCAGTGTGTTGCTTCCCTCTCTGCCTGCCCAGGTAACACCCCCTCCCTTTTTTTCTTTTTTTTTTTTTATTATTAATGTCAAACAACATTTTCAGCCCTGCAGGGGACAGGCAGCATTACTGTCTGGGCTCATGTTGAGTTATTAATTTAAGCCAAAATTTCAATTTCAGATAGCCCGGGGTGGGTCTCCTGCACTGGCAGCCCCTCATCATTCCAGTGTGTCCCCAGGAATAACCTTTGCCTGCCTCATTACCTCGTTGCATGTGTAATAGCACCAGGTGCTGGGGATTACAATAAGCATGGAAAAAAATGGGGCATGGTTGTCTAGGATATTTTTATAATGGATTCCTCACCTGTTTAGAAAAATGACAGGCAGCGTGGAACTTATTCTTGGAGCAGTATCGGGGGGGGAAATGCACTTTTGACAGAGCAGCATCCATTTTTGGCACCCATCTGCAGTCTCTGTAAACTCTAGTGCAGGGCTTTAATGAGGCTGCTGTTTGCAAAGAGCTTCTCTGAGTATATTACATGGCAGAGAGTATTAAAAGGAAAAGTAATTAGTGAAGGACAAAATGCAAGGAGGAAAATCACAGCACCTTTCCCTAAGTCAAATTTTAATTGAATTTCTGTGAAGCAAAACTGTGAAGTTCTTTCTCCATAAATGTTAAATGCAGAGGTTTCACCACTGTAACAACCCTATAAATTAGTTTGATCATAACAAATCCTTTAAGGAACAACTGTCGTTCCTCAGAAAGTTGTAAATCAAGCTGAAGCTTAATATACTTTTCCTTCCCTTGAATTTTAATACTATGGGTGTTTCCAGAAGCCCAGGATCTCTGTTGCTTGTTTCCTACTCAGTTCCAGTCCCCCAAATGTGACAGAAGATCATGATAATGAGCAGTAAATAATTGTTAGCCGTGGGCAAGTGTGAGCAGCAAACCCAAATGTTTCCAGGTAATGAGAGGGAAAATATATCTGTATATACATGAAATGGGGGAAAAGAAATTGAGGGTCCTACTTTCAGAAGCGTTTGCCACCCACAAATGGGTGACATTTCTCAACAGCCCTCAGCTGCTAATTAGCACCTTTAAAAAGTCAGGATTTTTTTTTCCCAGATGTCCCAGTGTTGCCAGGAGTGATCCCAGTGGTTTCTGTGTTGTGGGGAGACTCAGCTCTGTGCCATAGGAAGGGCTGTGGTATGGATGGACCTCGTGGGGTGTAGGCAAAGCTGCTCCTTCCAGCTGTGGGTGGGTTTAAGGTCTGCTCTTGTCCTTGCAGCTGTTGCTTCAGAAACTGCCCAGAGCTTGAGGACATGAGAGGATGAAATAAAGGGGGGCTCGTGAGTGCTTTGAGGAGAGAAATATTTGTGTGAGGAAGGGAGTATCTTTATTTCTTTTTGGAATTATTTTTACTATAGTTGTTGCTTTAGACATCTGCACTGGAAAGGTGATACAACCCCCAGTCAGCACTGAGCGCCTGAACGTGGATGTGCCCGATTTTGATGGATGCAATTCATTGCATTCAAAACTAAACGAGTTGCAAAGACTGTTTTTGTACTGATTGTGGTGGCTGAGCTCAGCAGAGGCACTTTGGTGGCACAGGGAGAGGTGGTTTGAAATGCTACTGAAGACACTTGTGCTGTGGGGATGGCAGAGCTGCTCTCCCTGGGTTGCTGGAAAGAGTTGAATAATCAAATGGGTCATTTCTGCTCAATTGCTGTAATTTATTGTCCCACTGAATCCAGATTTTTCTGAATGTTAATGAAAAAAAAATACCTATCACCAGTTCATGCCACTCTGTTTTATGACCTTATTAAATCTTACACTTTCTTATCATGTGGTGACAATTACTGGAGGACAGGGCAGGGCTCCTTCCCACACCAGCCCTGCCGTGAACACTCTGCTGTCACAGGGACAGGCTGGATGATTTAGACCAAATGAACAGTCCTGAGAGGGATTTTTACACTCCTGACAGGATTATATAACAAGGGAAAGGCCATTAACAAATACAAAGGGATAAGCAGGAGGGAGAAGGCGGGTGACAAATGGGGAAGTAAATCTTCAGATCTGTCACTTGGTAATAAAATAACCTTCATGGGAAGATTTAATGAGCTGGTTATCCCACTGAAAGGGAGGGGAAATACTGACATCCTGAATTTCCCAGGGGTTTGGGCACAAGGCTTACCTGCTTACCAAGGTTGTAGTGGGGTGTGGGAGCTCTTCCTACTGGGATGTTTGTGCCCCTAAAAGCAGCACAGAAACATCAGTGTCTGCAGGGTCTGCCCTCCCTGCAGTGGCAGAGAGACCCAAGGGCTGCAGGAAATGCCAATGCTTGATTTTTACACTCTCCCACAAAGCCTGTGGTACCTCCCCCCCNTCCTGATTTCAGCAGTTGCTCTTTGGCTGCCCTTCTCCCCAGTTCTGTAGCAGAATCACCTCGTAGTGGGTGTGATGAGGAGCTGAGAGCCCTCTTGCTCAGCCAGGTCTGGTGATTCCAAACAAAGCTCTTTAAATGTTTTCGATATAAGGAACCAAACTCTTTATGAGACCTGACTTTGAACTTGGAATGCATTTTTAAGAGGCTGTGATTTATTTGTGTGTTTCTCTAACAAAGCTTTCTGCAGGACTTTAGGCAGTGACCATGATTTAAGGTTTGACTCTGCAAGTGGATGCTGTTGTTTAGTGAGCAAAGATGACGGGGCGGGGTGGGAAGGCAAAGAAACAAAAACAAAATAAGGGAAAACAGCCTTGAAGTTGTGATAAGTACTGGAATAAAATACATAAAATCCAAACAATATCTCAGAAGAGGGGGAAAAAAAAAATGCAAAAAAGCGCAAACTTCCTCAGCAGAGCAGATTGGGATTTATTCAGTTTGGTTTAAATTAGTCTGGGGTGTTTGTAACCAGGAGTTCTCTCCAGTGTCGCCTCCTGTCACAACAGAAGGGTTACAGGATTTGAGTCAGCAACCAAATGGCCTTAAAACACAACAAAAAATAAACACATGCAGGGGAGAGAATCTTTCCCTCTCCTTCTTTTCTGTCACCAGCCAAAGCCACACGTTCTGTACCAGCTCCAAGAGCTGTCGGGAACACACAGACTCTTCTGGGCCAGACAAGGGGGCTCTGGGGGGGGGGGTTGGTGGCACTAAACAAGCCTGGGACCTGCTCAGTGACCAGTGGCTGTGAAGGCAGCTCAGTTGCCCTCATTATTCCCTGCAGGGAATTCCCTATTTACTCCTCCTAAATCCTGTGCAGACAGAGCAGGACTGAGAATGAGGCAGGGCTGTGTGTTGTGGGCTGGGCTGGGTCAGCACCCCCTCGATGACCATGTGCTTATTTTACTAAATATTTGCTTCACAAAAAGCCTTCAGTCTGCAGGAGGATGTTAAAAGGTACAGGAATTGATGTCACTTTGCAATTTCATTGAGCTTCAGTGCTACAGTAATTCAGTTGTGTGTGGATTTTGGGTTCTGAAAAGCCTATTTCTAGTTTGATGTTCAAGGTCTTATTTAACAGGTGTCAGTTCAATTATTGCTGGTAAAATTTTTCTCCTTCAAGCCTAAATATAAGTGATACTTGGTTTAATGCAACCTCTCAGAACTCTTTGGAAATGGAATCCTTTTTAGAAAATAATTTCTGATACTCTTAACAAGAGGCGTTGTTTGGTCCTGCCTTTGTGTTGGAAATATTACCTTGGGTTTTTTGTGTTTCTAGAATGGCTGAAATAGCCCAGACTGGGCCATTCCCTCCCATTCTGGGAGCAGCCTCTTCTTGCAGCAGAATTTCGGAGTGGCTGTTCCTTAAATCACAGTGCTGTGAACTCCTTACAGTAACAGACAGGATTTCCCTGCAAACATAATTAATCATGAATAATTTTGCAGTGACTGTCAAAGGCAGTTAATGTGACAGTCCTGGTTGTTATAAAAGGTGCCCATTATGGTATCTGGTGTTTGGGATCTTGGGTGAGAACAACTTAAATGCAGGTCATAAAGTGTTTGAAGGATGTCTTGATTTATAACACTTGGCACGGCTGCTCTGTATGGACTAATAATTACTAATAATTCATGCTGTTATATCCCACTTAAGGGGAGTGCCAGACCCAGGAGGAGGGCTGCACATATGTTCAGACAAGTAAAATAAATAAATGCAGTGAAGTACCTTAAATCAGAATTTAGGGTAGATGTGATTGGTTGTAGTCCAGATTAGTATGAGAGCAGGATGATACTCCTGACCTGTTTCTGTGTTGTCAGTAAAGGTAAACCTCAGTTCTGGTCCTCCTATTCCTGTAGGGTTTAATTTTTTTTTTCCTGGAAAAAAGGTGCCCAGTCCACCATTTTCCAGCACAAACTGCCCTACAAGGCTCCTCATAAACCCAGCAAAGTATCCCAAGGTGCTCAAACCAGAACACCTTGTTTTATCCCAGCAATGAATGTGCCACTCGGACAGTGCCCCAGGATGTCAGTAAAAGACTCTTTATTCATAAATAACTGATATGCAGGAATTCCCATCTGTACATTTCTCTCCAAAAGGCCGGGGCCATACAGTTCTGCAAACCCTACAGAAAACATCCAGACTGGCCAGGGTTACTCTCTCAGTACAATATAACACAGCTGGTTGGCATTACCAAATATATATATGTATATATATTTATATATGTACATGTGCTGAAAAAAAGAAGCCAGTGCAGCCTTTTCCAAGGAGTCTTTCCCAAGTATTTTACTGTACAACATTCAGAATTTACATTGATAGAACAAGGCACAGAAAGTGTGGTATGAAGCCAAGGCCATGCTTTTGATTTCATGTTCTGTCTCTCTTCCCTACTCCTTCAGCTTCATACTAAAGAAAGCGTTCAAACCTCTGCTCTTTTTCACTTCTGAACACACTGGACCCGGGGGAGGGAAGGATGCTCAGTCAAATGAGCCAAGAACCAACGTTTTCAGAACCTACTCATTGCAAAAATAAAGGAGCAGAAGAGAAAATAGGTCTCTCTAGAGGGAATACTTGTGGGGTTTTGTTCTCTCTTTTAAAAAATAATTTATATTTTTTTGTGATTAGGCTCAAGTTCCCCCTCCTCTTTTCACCAAAGGGCTGGTCAAAAGTTTTGGGTGTTGAAAATGCCATGGGGATTTTTGTGTTAGTTCTGGTTGTGTCTTACACTGTTCTGGGTCTCACCAGTGTCAAATTTTGCTTCATCCAAATCAACAGAAGGTGCACACTTATTGTTTTTGGACCCATGGGATCAGAGTCACAGTGGGATGAACTGGATTAAGAGGTTGGGAGGAGGCAACTCCATCTCCCAAGTCACAAACTCTGTGATGTCAGTTCCCAAATATATACCAGGAGTACATATATTTGAGGCATATATTTGTGTGTGTATGTACTGCTTAGTGATGCAGTCAGGGTGAGGTTCAGGGATGGGGGCCGGGTTTTAGTGGAAAGGATGCAAAAAAAAATCTACAGCTTCACATAAAAATATCCCTCCCTCCCCCTCCAACTGCAGTGGGAAGCCGAAGGAATGGGCTGGAAAGGTATCACCAGCAGGATGTCAATACTCCAGATTTCATTGTGGGGAGTACCAGGTGTTAGATGTTCTAAACTGCAAACCCAAAGTGTCAGTCAGCTCCGTGTGAGGATCTGGGAGGGAACACTCCCGTTTCCCCGTGGCAGATCCCCTGGCTGTGAGATCCGTGTCTTCCCCTCCTGCTGTGCCGGAAAAGCTCGAGCCAGGCTTGGTGCAGAACACCCTGAACTTCATTTGGTGCTACACATTCCCTTTGGGGTTTAGACAGTAAGGTTTATATATAGAGACCAGGTAACACAGGGGTTTGACATCTTCTCAGATCTGCAGAAGGACATTCTGGACCAAGGTTTTCACACCGGGGCGGACGAACGAAGCAGCTGCTGACACGACCACGGCTCTACGGGAGGGGAGGCTCTAATCTGGGCACAGCACAGCACAGATCAGGGACAGACCAGCTAAAACCCTGTCCCTTGGCTACGTTTCACAAGTGACTTCAGCTCTAGTTACCCTGTGACACGAGGTGAGGACACTGCCCACGAGTCCTGGCTCGCCTGGGTTCCCTTGTAAAGCACAAACCAGTCAAGACAACTCAACAGCTCAGTTAAAGCAGCTTTTGCAATAGCTCGAAAATTACAATACACCCCCTACCCACCCGAGCCCCAGACAAGAAACACTAGTAGAATCTGTACTATTCACCTCTAATACAAAAAAATATAGTGGCAAATTCCTAGACACTTATTTTAGTTTTGGACAGAACAGTGAACACGGATACGGACAGGCTTTTCCTTTACTCGTGGCAAGGAGCAGAACAGAGTTCTGCTTCCTGCACTGCGGACACTGTTACTATCACACGGTTCTCTAAGTGAGTCCTTCATCTCAGAGTGCTCGAGTTCTTTTTGTCTGTGTTGGAAAGGAGAGTTTTGCTACCATTTCTGCTGGTATTGGCAACGAGAGAAAAGGCTGGACTGTGTGTTACTAGAAAATGGTTTGCCAGCACACTGTGTGTTATTTGTGGCTACAGGTATTGTGTGGTTTAAGTTACTGTATTTGCTCAGGAATCCTTTAAGTAATTTTAACTAGACCATCGTTATTTGTCCAGGAAAGGACAGAGGTGCCATTTCACTGCTGCCCTGGAAAACCCTCCAGGCTCTGCTGCAACGAGAATAGTGCCAAGGGAGTAATTTCACCAAACCACATCCCAGAAACAAATGACCCCTGGAAAACATCCTTCAGCAGGGTTAACATGGCAAAGGCTCTGGGTGAGTAATTCTCACCATTTCTGCTGCTGTGGAACAAGTGGAGAAATTCCTGGGGGTTGGTAAAATTAGAGAAAGGCCGGAAAGACAACTCCTGAAATCATTTACACTTGTTAAGGGCTTGGAAATCTCATTTCCTGTTTTCCACTCAGTTAATTACCATCCAAGAACTAACGCAGCTCTTTGCTCTTTTATAGGCAGAAATAGCCTGGGAAAAAAAATAAGCTTGAACTCGTGACCAGAAGCCCAGCACGGCTCCCCCCTGGTTTTAGCTCGGTAAGTACACCAAGCTGTATTTTCTGTAGTGGAAAATATGATCTGGAATTGATTGGTTACCGAATGTGTTAATACTCAGCACTATTTCTGAAGTGGGAACAAAAAAGAATGGCCTTGTGGTATGGTGGGAATCCCTGGAGTCCTACAGGACCCCTGTTTTGGTGATTTATGCTGAATAAGCTCCTCTGAACCTGCTGAGAGCCTGTATGTAATGCCCAGAGAAGGGGAGACCACTTGTTGGCAGACATAAATACAGGGGAACTGGGGTTGTTATTATTTTTTAAGAGAATTGTGTTGATATCTTTTCATCTATTACAAAAAGCCCAATAAAATTTTTGTGGGAGTTCAGGGTTGCACAGACTGTAAATGAGCTTTATGGGGCTGGGACTGCACCTTGTGCTGAAACCACTGTAAGTCATGTTTAAAATGCAACTATTAGTCTTAAATGACTCACAGCACAGAAATACCTGGGCAAAAGTGCTTAGGAAGATGAAAATATATTAGAGCAGATTCTTTGGTGATGTAAAATCAAAATGGCAGTTTCACCTGAGCAGACTGGAGGCAGCCAGGTGGAGTCTAAAGTGTGTAAAATTGCATTTCTCTTGCTTTCTAGTTTGTGAAAATTGTTTTTCAAATGTAATAATTTATAAAATAGAAGAAAGGAATACATTTTTAGGTTCTGACCTCTAATCCTGCTTCAGGTGCTCCTTCTACATCTGTATTTTGTATCAAATCATATATATATGTATATAGATTTCCAAAACTCTGTTTAAGACAAAGGTGGAAAGGAAATGTGTAATACTGGCACATTTCTGGTTCACCTGAACAATATAAGGGCACCAAAACAATCAGTAATAGGTAGAAAAACGCAGGGGCTGTTGATCAGATTCTCAAAATTTAGGATCAGTAACAAAGCAGCTGCTTTAGCCAAAGTGAACTAAAACCAAGGAGCAAAGCCTAAGGGGCAACCCCAACCCGAGCCCTGCCCTGGGCCAGAAGGACCAGGTCCCTTTCTGGCATTTATTCCCTTTCAGCCCTTTAACTCAGACACTGGACTTCGTGGGGTCTGGGATGGGACCTGGATTTCGGAGGACACCAGCCCAGAGAGCTGCTAGTTTTATCCCCATGTTGCCCAGCTCTGAGCAGGCAGAGCTGGGTTAGAACCGAGCTCAGAACAAACTCCCTGCTGGAGAGAGGCTGGATTTGGTTTCCCAGACAACGCCGGCTCACAAACTCTGCTGCTTTTCCCTGGGTGCCATCCCTTATTTTGTGTTTTCCTAATTCCTGACATTTTGTCCAGTGAGGAACAGGTTTCTGAGGGGGAGGAGGACTGGCAGTCACTAGAAATATAATTCAAACCCAGATAGAACCATGTGCTGCTAAAAACAGGGCCAGCCTGCTGCCAGATCAGCTGGTGTTTGTGCCTCAGCCCCAAAGCTGCTCGCTGCCATCCTGCTTCCCCTGCAAACAGGGACCAGCTCAGACAGCCTCAAGGGCAGGAAATGGTTGCAGAAGTCTCAGGATTTGTAAGTCTCAGACCATTCCAGCCTGCTGAGCTGGGAAGGCAGTGACATTTGCAGCGTCAGAGCAGCAGGAACAAGTCAAGGGTGGTTTTTCAGCCTTTTCAGACCTGGGTAGAAAATACTCTGATTATTACAGGTTTGCACACTGTGCCTACCCCTGTGGTTCTTTGTGCTGCTCTTGGCCAAAAACAAGGGGGGGAAAAAAGCCCCAAAATGCCTGTTTTTAGTTTCTTTCATTTCCATGAAGCTCCCAAAGCCTCATTTCTGTTCCTGCTTTATCCTGATTGTGCTCCTGTTGCCCACACTGACCTAACGAGCACCTTGGCTAATCATAAAGGATATGAATGAAAGTAACGGTTTAATTTGGCTCAGTACCAGTTCCACCAGGCCCCTCACTCACAGTGACAGCTCTTTTTGGTTTGGTTGAAGTAATAAATTAGATTTGTATGAAATGGATAAAAAATAAGGAGAACTCTCTAGCTGGATTCTGATTGTGGTGGTAAATGCAATTTGTAGCTAAACCAAGTGTAACACAGCCAGTTTTATATCCTGTGAAATTCCCAAACTGTACAGTAAAATCAAGCTCATTTTTGGCAGTACCATGTGGGGTTTATTGTTTCAGTCTGAAACCAAACCAAAATTAAGCTGTGCTGATTAACTTCACCTTTACTTAGTTTAGCCCCGGAACATGAGGGAATAAGGAAAAAATGTATAGACTTGCTAAAATTTCCTGCCTGTTATTTGGCTATTTAAATCCACCCCCAAAGAAACAGTTTCTGACAAAGTCAGAGTTTGCAGACCAAGAAAAATCAGAAAATTCCTCTCGCATTTGCAACACCCCAATTTCAGAGAAGGGTTTTGATCTCTAATTTTGGGAACAGAGCAGGCAGGAAAGCTCTGCAGCAAAAGTACATTCATTAAGGGATTGAACTTTTAAAAGAAATTGTCTGGAATACAAATGATATGAAGTAATTATGAGATACTTCTACTTCCTCAAACATCTGAACAGGATAAGGCCAAATTGTCAGTTTTCCTGTAGCAGACAATAAAGTGACAACGTGATGCTCTCAAATGGGATTTTAAACCACTCTTGAAGGGACAAACCTTTAAACCAGGATTAACCTCCAGTGGCTCTAAACATCCAACATGGTAGTTGTTGATTTCCACTAGGCATGATATCAGCATTACTGTTCCTAAATATATACTGTCATAGCATTTACCTTCTATGGCTCTGTATCTTTCTCCTTCCTGCCCCAGGACTGACAGATGTGTAGTTTTGTTTAGGACTTTAACAGGTGAGTTTTTTTAACCGAGGGAGGACAGGGACAAGGTTCTGTTTTCCTTATTACCAGGTGATTTTTTTTTGTTTGTTTAGCAGGGCTGCTTCTGCTCCTCCCACCGAAAACTGCTCTGTGGGATGAGAGTTTCCATCCCTCCTCTCCTCCCTGCCCAAGGAACCTCCAGCGTCAGAGTCCCAGAGTTCTGGAGCAGGGAAAGGGACTAAAGTCCGTTCTGGCGGCTGTAGTTGAAGTCGGGCTCCTCCAGCTCAGTCTCTGTGATGTCGGAGACCTTGGAGTGTGTCCTCCCAATCTCCTCCAGGGCACAGGCCAGCGAGTCCAGGTCCCCGTCGTGCTGGTGTCGGGCTTCCCACAGGTCCAGGATGACGGCGGAGGGGCTGCTTTGTGTGGCAAAGTAGGAGAGATTCCTGAAAGGGTGAGTGAAAAGGGTGAGGAACAGCTGCCCCTTGGATGTGGAACTGCCCCCAGTGCCAGCACTGTCTGAAAACCAAAAATCCCTCAGGAAGAGCTGGATGGTATGGGATGAGGAGCCCTGAGTGGACTCAAGCAGAGGGACAACCAGCAGGCGACTGGTTTGTGCTGAGGTACAGCAGCACCAGCCCAGGGGATGGAGAAAACAGGTCTGGGAAAGCATCATTAGGAAAATTAGCAAGAATTTGACAGGGAGAGGATTTATGTAACATAAATTGATGCTTGTGGTTATGCAAAGACCTGACATCTTTTAGTTTGTGAATTTATATTTTATTAATACGCCATTTTTTAGGAGTCTGCAGGGGTGATGTTTGCAAAGGATTCGGTAAAACAAAGTGTTTGTCATAAACACTTTTTTCCTTTGGTTCACAGGGGGGTTTGTTGAGATTCCCTTGAACAGCAACAAGTCAATGGCAAGTTAGTTTGCTTGATTTAAGTATTCCTGTACTCTCTTGGGAACATATTTATGGCTTTTGTGAGAGTCAGAAAATATTTCTGTGAGTGAATTTCCTCCGCCAATTTAATTTAGCGAAGCGGAAAAAAGCAAAGTAAGGAGTAAATTGGTTTTTACAGCATCTTTCACTTTTAATAATCATAATATTATTACTCCTAACAGCAGAGCCTGACTGTCTTTTTAAAATATGTCTTAAAAAAATAATCTGTAATATCCCTTTTGGAATATAAGAGAGAAGGCAACAGGTCATGGGATTTTTTTTTGAGAGAACGTGCAGCCTCTTAAGTCCTTTAAAACAGTGTTTCTATAGGAGAGAAAAGTCTTGCACTTCACCAAGTCCCCACTCTTGTGTACAAAATAAAACTCCAGTCCAGAACAAAGAACTGCCCTTCAAAACTAACATGGGTGGATTAGAGAAGGGAGAAGTTCCTGTTCTCAGCACTATTTATATATAAAATTAGGTACAAGCTACAAGTAGCCTCGAGCGTCCATTAATTACTCTGCACACACCTTTACCACCAGCAAACAAACCACCCCCCCACCAGCCTGCCATCCCCATTTCACATGCAAATGTTCCCTTTTCCAGGCACCTGCCCTTACCTGTTGATGCTGTTTTTCTGTGCCAGCATCTGCCAGTCCTTGCCCTTGGCACTGGGCGTGTCGAAGGTGGCACAGATCCGCTGCCTGATGGAAAAGGGGATCTTGAAAGCCTTTGGGCCCACCTGGGCAGGGAAGTTACTGTCGTCATGTGCAAAGAATGTGATGGTTTCTCTTTCACTCTGCACAGAATGGAAAAGCAAAGCAGTTAGAGGAAGGATCAAACGGAGGGTTGCCCAGAGAAGGCCTGGCTGCCCCATCCCATGGCCAGGTTGGACAGGGCTTAGAGCAACCTGGTCTAGTGGAAGGTGCCCCTGCCCAGGGCAGGGGGTGGAACAGGATGGGCTGTTCTATGATTCTAGTCTATGACATCATGCAGCAACACAACAAAGGCAGGTGCGACCAGCCCTTACCTCGAGGATGGAGGTCTGCACGTGCAGGACCTGCTCGTGGCCCTTGAGCTGGCGCACACACACCTTGCAGGTCAGCTGGGTGGTGCTGGGGCTGTAGCGCTCCAGGGAGAAGGCACAGAGCAGGGGCCGGGCACTGCCACGCCACACCCGGGAGAATGGCACCTCCTGCCAGGGAAAGGGGACATGGCAGCAGGGGAGTGGGGACAAGGCTCATTCCTGCTGCTGCTGCGCCCTTATTAATGTCCCTACAAGCTCCAAGCAGCACACGACCATTCGGTGGATAAGTACCATGGTGTTACCTTTACTGAAAGCTGAGGTTTCCATCCAGTGAAAAAGATAACAGGAGACCCATCTAAAACTTAAAAAAACATGCATGTTCCTTCCTCCTTGCCAAAATCAGAACTCTGCTTGTGCCTCCTTGCCATCCCCTTGTACTACAGAATCCAGAAAAAGGAACTTCCCATCAAGAACTGCTCTTGCTCTGTCAGCCTTCCCTTCTCCAGCTGAGCCACCCTGACCCTGCCTGTCTCCAGCCCCAGTGTGGACCCTGAGCTGGGAGCAGTAGCAAGATACTGACAGTGATAAAGAAAACATAAGCCAAATGTTAGAAGTAGAGCAACCATAATTAGATTTTTTCAGGGTAATCATCTCTGCTTTCATCCCGAGTGGAAGAATCACTGGGCTGAAAAGAATCAGCTGAAACAATACAGAGGGACAACGTGTGGTGAGCCATGAGTGGTTCAAGTATTGCAGAAATGCTTTCAGTTTCATTCTGCCTTTATAATTAAGTCCCCAGCAGAGAGAGGGAATGCAAATGATCTCATAGCTCCAGACAGACCACAGATGCTCCAAGGGACATGAGATGGGAGGAGCACAGCTGCTTTTAGCCCCCAAAGGTGCCTGCCCGGCTTCTTACCACGCTGCTCCCTGCCCCTGGCTGCTCCAACACCCACCCAGTTTCCAAGGGTTCCCCCAGTTCCTTGGGAGCGCGGTGGGAAGGGAGCCAAGCACTCGGCAGCTGCTCCTGCAGCATGGCCAGGACAAACAAACACTCCGCAGAGTCTGGAGGAATTCTGGTACCACCTGCCATTAACTGCTTTGCAGCCAGTTTTGCACCATGATTTATTCATCCCTGCGAGCAAGATCGTTACTGATCTGAGAAATCATTAACATAAATCTCTGCTCATCCCACCACCCCATAATGGTTTCACTGGTGGACCAGAGTTATGGCCCAGGCTGTGTTTAGTTCTCCTGACAGGCAGCACAAGCAGCTGCTTGCACAGACGTGGGAGAGAAACGCAGGGAGCTCTGCAAGAAGCTCCACATGCAGAAATAGAGTCTTTTATCTATAAAGAGGCTGGAACCAAATCAGAGCTGTCACCAAGACACTTCACTGAGGGGGAAACACAAAGCCAGTGTAGGTTCTGCAGTTCCCCTCAGAGACAATTACTGTATTTCTGAGCTGGCCAAGTCATCCCAACTACACTCAGTTATAAAACGTAAATATTCCTTTGGTTCAGTAACAGCCCCAGGTCAGCCCAGTCTGGCGGCAGAGATTTTGTACAGGCTTCTTTTTTTAACCCTGAGTCCCTGCTCTGATCAGACTCTAAACAGCACACTGAGGTTGAATTTCAGTCTGTCATGCACATCTATTCTTCGGGTTTGGACAAGGAAGCAAGAGACAAAAAAGTAATCAAAGTGTGGGGCTGTGCTCATAGTCTGGAGTGAGGCTGAGCTCAATTTGTTGTATTTAGAGAAAACTCCCATGGTTTTTACTGTTTGGGCTCATCCTACTCATGGTAGGTGTTTGCTGTAGCAGTGGGGCATCCTTATACACCCAGTTGCTTTGGCTTTTAAAATGCACTTCAGTGAGTAGAATAAACAAAACACTTAAAAGCTGTTCTTCCTAAAAAGCTGAACATGATTCAGTTTCTTTCATTTCTTAAGTTGCAGCATAAATTATCCCTCTATTCCTAATGAGGTAAGACTTCATCTGGCTGTGGATCTGTGTTTATAAGTTTCAGAGCCCATTACACTCATGTTTTGGAGAACATGGCAACACATTTAAAACAGTTTTTTTGCCAAAATACTGAATGATAGATAATTGTCTCTCTGCTTCTGGGAAAAGGAAGATTATATAGTCTAATTGAGTTCTGTATTTTAAGACCAGCCCACTCCATGTGCCAGCACATCACTTCTGATTCCCAGTAACCCACATCCTTAGAAAGCCTTCTTTTGTTTTGATTTTCACTTTCCAGGTTTCAACAGCCTCTTTAATTAATGGAGCACAGAAAAAATAATTTGCTGCTCTTCAGTTCTAATTCTTGGTATCTACATACTGTGATCTGAACTCATGATTACATTTAAATATCATTTTCAGCCACATATTCATAATTGTATCAGAATTGAAATAACAGCTATCAGGAACATCTTCAGGAATGATAAAATTTAACAAGAAATATTGGCCTTCTGTTGGAGGCAACTGAAACGAGGGCGAGTACAAGCATTTTTCTAAAATGACAAATTTAAATATATAATTGAAGCCTCTGTTTGTCAGACTCAAAAGGCAGCACATTTTTGTAGCATATTCAAGAGATTTACACCACACCTTTCCAAAACCAAAGAACCATTGTCATATTTGGGTTCTGCCCGTACCAGTGCAAATGTAAAGAGGTAAAATTGATGAGTACCTGACATGCAGTAAACGGTTTAATTCTCCAGAGGAAGGGAGGGATATCCAGGACTGAGATCTGGAGACTGCAGGTATTTCCTTTAAAATGCAGAAGTTTTGGTTCCTCCAGTAATTGTCCTCCTTGGAGTCTTTCATCCGAAACCACTTCCTGCAAAGGCAGAGCAGAGAATATTTTTCGGTATTAGGAACAAAAACCAAACCCAAAGAAAATTCACCTTTCCCACGGTGTCTGGTTCACCCCCAGCATGGCAGGAGGGGTTTCCCTCATGGGCCAGGTGATGGGGCTGGTATTTATAAGCCCCCATTCCAGTCAAAGGGCTGTTTTCAGGCACCGTCAGCTCAATTTCTGTGCAATTTCTGGCTGTGCCACTGAATATTTTGCCGGCTCCCTCCACTCCCCCAGCACATCCCAGGAACACGGGGCTGGAGCAGGAAACTTGCAGGGCACTGTAGCACAGCAGGGACTGTCCCTGTGCTTTGGGATTTTGGGTCAAAACCAGCCAGTTCTCCTTCCCACTGGAAGTTCCTCATGTCTGATTGTTGCTGTTTGGTTGAATCCCACAGGATCCCTGGGACAAAGAAGGTCACCAGCAGTTTGGGGAGGGACCAAAGCCATGTCAGCCCCTTTCCAGGTAAAGCTTTTCCCTCCAGAGGGGAAAACGGCAACTGGTTTAACTGCAACAGCATCATAATTCAGCCCTTCTTCTGCTCTGCAACAACACAACCGCCCGGGGTATTTTCATTAAGCTTTTCAATGAGAAACTGGTGCAGGTTGTGCCTCCAACACCTGAGAGCTGAGCTCAGCCAGGGGCTCCCAAGGGGCTCAAAGGCACAGCCCAGGCAGTGCCTGCTCTGCTCAGCACAGCTGGAGGCAACAGCAGCCTGGCTGAGAAACCTCTCCCAGGGCTTTCAAGAGCACTCACTCACACACACCAAGTGAACACAGCAGGTCAAATAATTCAGCCTCATTGCTCCTCTCTGGGGTGTCTTCAGAGTCACTGGACAAGACCCTGAGCAGTCCGAGGGGCAGACTTTGAGCAGGAGTTTGTACTACAGTCCTCGAGAGGTCTGTCCCCAGCTAAATTTTTATGTAATTCTGTGAATTTAAAGCATAATAGTAAAAAAAAAAAAATAAGTATCACCCCTGCCTATACTTAAGTAATGTTTATTCCTGTGCTGTGGCAGTAAAAACACCAGTGAGGAAGGAAAGGTTGCAAAAGTCTTTAAAAATCAGCTGGCAAGCAGTCTTTCCAAATTACCTCTGTTATCCACATAAATTATATAAAATCTGTGTACATCGAAGGGGTTTAGTGCTTGTCAATTCCAAAGTTATTGTTAGAAGAGCTCCTGGAATCATTGTGACCTTCTGAAAACTCAATGGCTGCTCGAGCTCTCTGAAACTGTACTAATGGATTTCTATTAGAGACCAATTTTTACAGGAGTTCAGTTTGTTTTAACTCCTGATGGTTGGGTTTATATGAAGGAAGAAATTAAAAAGGAGAGTTTAAGTTTTTGATTTCCAACCACAGCAAGAGTAGCTTATTTCATAACTATTTTCAATATTCCTTGAATATGTTGGGTTTTTTTTAAAAAATGTACTCTGAAACAGAACTTGGTAACCCCAACTCTGATACTTTACCCCCAAACCTCTGTATTCTCCATGTTCACCACTAATATTTACATGCTTTTAATGGCTGTATCATTCCATAAATACACAGTTGTCTCACTATCTACAAACACCCTGTTCTCATTCCTGTGAATGCAGAAAACTGGTAATTATTCTTCTAATAATTTTCTACAGACTCATCAGGAAGATACTGGTACCCACTAATTGTGTAAGTGTTACAAAGAGTATAATTACAAAGCTATTGTAAGGCTTTAACAATCCTTGTGGTGCCTTTGCTTTTATTAGAAGCACCCAGACATCAGTGAGAGTCATGTTTCCATTCTGTACAATGGGCAAAGGAAGGAAGAATTCATGTCACAACTGTCTTCATTTCAGTTCCCCAAAGAAAAGCATTCTGTTAAAGCTTCTGAGTTTATTACAAAAGCCAGTGAATTTCACTGTTTTGTTCTGAAATACCATTAGAAAAATCCTGTTCCTTTCCACTGCCACTTGGGGATTGTTTTGTTGGGTTTTTTTTGAAAGGGGAAATGCACAATAATTCCATTTTTATTTAAGAAGATGGTGAGCCAATCTCTTTCCTCTTGCTCCAGTTGTAACTGGGAGAGGAGATCCTGACCTACTGCCAGCTCAGGGTGAGATGAAGACTCTACATGAGCTGGGACTGACCTTCATTCCTGGGGGAGCAGACTCAGCTCCAGCTGCCCCCACGCTCTGCAGGGCCAGGGCTCGAGCCCAGCCCAGCCTTCTCTGCCCACCAGCCCTGAATTTGTGCTGGCTTAACCAGGGCTGTGGGATTTGGTTTTTCCACCTGCCTGGCAAAGAATGACAACACTGTCTGGCTGCCCTAAAAGCTCTCACAGTGGAAACCCACACATGAAGCAACACTGCAGAGAAATTGGGGACTCACTGCAAGTCACGCAGCAGTGGCTTAAAAAAATCCAGTATTCTCACTTTTGGTTGAGTTCTGGGCTATTCGTGTTGCCCAGGCATAAAGGGATGTTCATATTCTATGGGGAAATAAATAAACCCAGATTAGCAAAGTGAAAGCATTTACCTGGAATGCACAAGGGGTGTTATCCATACAATAAACTCTCAGATTGTAATCCAGAGAATTGCAAGACAGGCAGCCAAAAACGGCGACTTTCAGCTGTCGAACGGCGCAGTCAGAGATGGGTTCCCCAATTAGAGCATAAGTTCCAAAGCTGTTTAAGAGAATGTGACAGGCATAAGGATCCAACAGGCAGTAGCAAGAAGTAGTTTCCTCTTCCACAGACATCACTTCCTGCAAAATGAAATTCAGGTTTAAAAAAAACAAAATAAAGTCAAATCAATAGGCCTTGACAAAAGGAGGCATTGCATTACTTATTTTTATTCAACTGGAATGCAAAGTGTTTCTGAGAACCAGGCTGCACACCCAGGGAAGGGGAGAAGGTAGACTACTTATATGAGTAAATATTCCCAATTTAGCCCTGAGTCAGCAGGAGGATTTATGGCAATACATTGTGCAGGACTCAATGTGTACAGCATACAATAATAATGATGATGCGTAAGCAATTTTAGCATCTTTTTTCAAGTGCTCTTGACTTTCTAGCTAATTTTTTCCCCCAATGTCAAGTTAAAAAATTACCTTGAGGATTAAAGTCAATAAGCAAACCTTGAACAATAGCTGGGATTTGACTTCCTTCCAGAACATCCATTAGAGTTACCTTTACCTTCATCAAAACTCTGCCCCTCCCACCCCCTTCCTTTGGGGCTCAGTCCTGCCCTCCAGCCCCACGAGAGGTGGGCTCTGCACTCTGGTGTCTCATTCCCTCCCTCAGTCCAGGCTCTTTGGAACCCACTGATGGACAGGACTAAGAAATCTAAAGTAGGAAAACTAACCTGACCTGGAAATGAAACGAGAGCAACAAACCACGTGGTGGTTTGGAGGAGGCAAAGGAGACAGTGGAGTTTATGGAATGCAGGACTGGATTTTGTATCCATGAATGTTTTAACTACTAAGTTTTTTTCCCCCCTCCCAATGCAATCAACCAAACAGTTCCAGCAGCAGCAGTGCAATAAATCCATCGCCTATGGATTTGTGTCTGGTTACTGGCTCTGCTGTTCAGAGCCCTTCCCAGCTGGGGAATCCAGCCTTTCCATCCCATATGGATTTCCGTAATGCTGAGGAACACTTTGGGTCATGCTCTGGGAGGGCTGTCAGTCTGTCTCCCCATACATCTGAGATCACTGCCCACCAAGCAGACCAGTCCAAGGTGGCCCATGGCATTAAAAATGTAAATGGACAGACTCAAATCATCAAATACTCATGTGGCAAATGCACAAAGCTTGATTTCCCCAGCCAGGCAGGATTGGGAAATAGATGTTCAACTAAAAAAGCAGAATAGTTTCATGTGCATTCAAGTCCTTTAGAGGTTCTGAGCATAGCTCAGAATGCACTGTACTGAATGCACTGTACACAGGGACAGGATTTTCAAACTGGGACTATACTCCTGCATGAAAAAAAAAAAAATAAACTTGTGTATTTTTAAGCACTTCCATAACTTTCTCTATGTCATGATAAATTCTTGTGAGAACATGATGTTCTGTTCTGAGTCTCTTTGGGAGCTGCGATCAATCAAAACAATGTTTTTACAAATAAATCTGAGAAAATTGACTATTTCTCCTGTCACACGGAGGGGTAGATCACAAAGCTGACCCTGTTTTGCACGTCTTGGTAAAAACAACTGAAAACATTTTGCTGCTTCTTCACAAAATGCAGAGTGAGAGGGTAGGGGTGTTTAATTGTTTCTCTCAGGTGTCTGTATCTGTCACTGCCATAATCTTTGAGCTGTGCCTTTGAGATTGTGTTTGCAGCCTGAGCCCAACCCTGTGAGCAGGGTCTGACCTTACCTCCCACTTCCCTTGCTGAGTCCTTCTCTTCAGGTGGATGTTCCAGTGCTCGGGGTTGGCGTCGGCGCAGTGCGGGATGGTCAGGGCGAAGGGGGTGCTCACAGACACCTCCGAGGGCCCACAGGTCACCTCTGGCCCCAGCAGGACATCTGAGCCCTCTGGCTGTAGGCTGAGAGCAGGGAGGAAAGACAGGAATGTCTGTCAGCAGTGAAAATTTACCTGAACTGCAAATTTTAAGATGCTTTTAGTCAAGATCTAAGCACAGAACAGGATAAGCGAGACGATTCCTGTGCTCATTTTCATGGAGAAGGAGTAGCTGGAGATGGCACAAAACCACTAGACCCCATCTAACTCCATTCATTGCCTGGCCAGATCAGGGTTCCAGGATTTAAAATACATTTCAATTTGCTTAACCCAAATACAACACTGAAATTGCTCTGTGCAAGCAAACCCTGTTTTGTGCACCAGCTGGTCCCGCTCCCATCACGTTCTGCCTTCAAAGACTGTCATCAACAATATTTTCACAGTAACGGAGATAAAACAAATTATGGTTTAAGAAACACAGGCTCATAAATTTTTCCAGATTGAGTGTGATCTCCCTGGTTTGAAAACCCATTTATATTCTGCAGGATGAACAAGCTCAGTAACTTATACAGACATCAGGGAGAGGCCTTTGCTTAAATTTAGAACTCTGCAAAGTGGGTTCTGTGCATGTGGCTCCAGGACAGCCAGTGGAGATCCCACCAGCACAAATCCAGGGACTCATCCCATCTGAATTCCTCACCCATGTTTGGTTGCATTATCTGCTTGCTGAATTAAAGAGCTGAAGCATCTGACAAGAATCTGCTCTTTCATTCAAACCTAAATTTAAACCAGTCCCACATCAATGTGTTTTCTGTGTCTCTCAGAATAAACACCAGTGCAGGCCCAGTGCCAAAGTGGAAGAGACTCAAAAATTAAAACCAGCACTTGAAACATCTTGCCCTGTTCGTTTTTGTTATTGTTTGGTTGTATTTTAAACACTGTGATCTTTCCTCGGGGTTGCATGAGTCCAGTTATTGGCTTCTAAATTACTGGACATGCAGTGCCCTCTTAAAATTAAAGCAAAAGTGTTTCCAGGATAAAAATAGGAGGAATAACCTCAATCAAGATAAAAACAAGGGAAAGAAGCTCAACCAAGATATAAACAAGAAGATAAAATAATAACACCAAGGTATAAATAAGGGGAAAAGCCCAAGCTGACTTGGATGACACATCTCAGTGACTGCAGCACATCCCATTCCTTCAGGATTGATATAAATCCACTAAATGAGGCAGATCACAGATCCTGGGTCTGTGTGTTCATGCACTGCTCACCTGGACTCCTTTTGAGTGATGGCAAGGTAGATTTCCCACGAACTGTCTTCAGGAATGGCTCCATGTGGGATCAACAAACTGACTCCTACAAAAGAGCAAAGGCAGAACTTCCCTTTGGGAAAGGCACAGGACACAAAGAACACACCCCTGGGCTCTGATGGACACCTACAAAGGCCAGAGCTGCTCTGAAATACAACTTCTGACTACAACCTCATCAGATGAAAGGAAAATACATTATTAAAGGAAATAAAAACATCACTTATCCATTAAAGAAAAATACATCTTTTTTCCCAAAATGCCTCTTGAAAGCTCTTTGTCCCTTCCCAACTTTGAAATCAAGTCTGGTAATTCCAGGATCATGAGGAATCAGTCCAAGCCTGAACCTGCACAGCAATCACTACACATTAACATGTGCTAAGTGGTACCAGGCTCCTTTTTCTCCACCAGGATAAATCCAGATGTTAACAAGGAAGCTTTCCACTGGGTCCTGCTGGAATTGAACCCCTGGATCACATCCTCAGGAGAGGAAGGATATGTTTTCCTCTGCATGTCACACAATGCAGAACCCTCAGCAAAGCAGTGACCTGATCACACTAAAATTTACAACTGGTTAGCAAAAGATGGTCTTACATAAGGGCAGAATTACATAAATTCCAAGTGGACCAAATACATATTTAAATAATCTAATTGATAGGACTATCATTATATAAAGGAGCTAAATATACAGTGCGAGGGAATTCTTAATTTATGCCTTAACTGACTTAGTGCCTCTGTAATGTTCATTCCTGAGCATAAAAACAATCTGTGAAGAAATTAAAACACTCCATGTGTTGTGCATGATTGTGCACTAATAGTGCATCCCTGAATTGTACTCTGTTATCAATCTTCTCTAAACACAAACCACACTTTTTATGGTAACCTTTAAAGTGCCCATTCTATGAAACACAAAAGATAAAGCTCTAAATCATTCAATTCAACTACAGAGCATGAGAAAAACCTGGACACACCAGTGAAATGAAAACAGCTGAATTTAGAGTGAACAAAGTTCACCAGGGTTTGAAAGATGATGACAATCTCTGAGCTGGCAAGGGGAGGTATCGATTTTTTTTTTCCCTGCTACATTTGCCTGTTTGAAAAAGGCCATCCCCAACATCAGGGCTGTCACCCAGCACAGCAGTGGGGTACAGCACACCCTGCAGGGCTGGGGTCTGAGCATCCTCTACTCGAGCCTGACCTGGTGCTGGATGTTTTCAGCTGCTTTAACAAATAAATTTCTCAATCTAAAGCACGTTTCACAAAACCCTGAAGTCACAAAACAAACTCAACTCCTTAAACAGTGCAGA
This sequence comes from Scytalopus superciliaris, assembly GCA_013400415.1. Lineage (NCBI taxonomy): Eukaryota > Metazoa > Chordata > Aves > Passeriformes > Rhinocryptidae > Scytalopus > Scytalopus superciliaris. The sequence goes on from VXBX01008231.1 coordinate 519,420, forward strand.
CTGAGCCTCTCAGTGCATGGCCCAGCCCTGGGTGCAGCTGACTTTGAAGAGCCCCACCGTGGAGCTTCTGTGCTGAAAGCAAAGCAGAAAGGTCTTGGAATGCCCCCCAGGGTCTCTGTGGGCAGCGGGGGCTGCTCTCCAGGGCTGGCTGTGCCTCCCAGCCCGGCAGTGGGACGTGGGGAGGCTGCTTTGAATGTGACCCCATTAGATAAGATGCTGATCCGATATCGACCCCCTTCCCAGGGAGCCCTTCCTTTGGATCAGGATCCAAGCAAGCAACAGCTTTGATTAGTGTGACTTTCATGCTGAAGACATCAAGAGAGGCAGTAATTTAAAACAGTTCAAATAGGCATAATGCCTCTTTCCTCCTCATCCCAGCCTTTCTCCTGATCAGTCATCTCCTGTGTGGGCAACATGTCCTACTTCCCAAAATTTGCATTAAGGGAGCCCCTACTTTTTCTTCTCTTGCCTTTTTTTTTTTTTCTTTCCTTTTTTTTTTTTTTTTTTTTTTAAATTTAGTTATAAAACACTACATCAGGCAAGCTCATCTGAAATTCTTTTATGTGCTTTTTAAGGAGGAAGAATCCACCCACCTGTGTTTGGAACCACCAGACGGCCCCCCAGGTGCCCAAAAAGGGCCGTTGTCTTCAGCTCGCTCGTCGTTGAAATCGAGGACAAGTTCTGGATGTACATGGCCTTGTTCCTGGCCTGGATGGTCCCGAATGCCCTGTGGTTGCCATGGGGGAAGGTTCCAGAATGCCCCTTGCCGTGGTACTCTGCCCTCTCGGTCACCCCCAGGGACACCATGAAGGAGCTCTGCACCTTCACCTTGATGTCGGACAGCGGGTTGAACAGGGACGACTCGGTCATGAGCTCCTTGTCCATGGGGTCCTGCAGGCAGATGGGGCCACTGTAGGTCCTGCTCACGGTCAGGTCGGGCTGCATGGAGGAGTTCAGGAGCAGGGAGTTACCTGTGCCAGGGGCAGAGCAGGGACCTCGTTACTGCTGGGGAATGTCCCCCCAGGAACCCCCTTCCGAGCCCTCCCCACGTCCTTCATGACTTGCTCTTCTTTCCTCACCCTCTCAGAGCCCAAAAATCACACCAGGCAACGCCACAGAACTGATGAAATGGTGCAACAGATCCAACATCACTTTGTTTTCTGCAGCTCCCCAGTGCAGGAATCCAAGAAGGAGCTTCCTTTTGTCTTGGATTCAGGTTTGTGTGGCTGCCTTTTTCCTCTCCCTTACATTAAACCCCCCTGGGTGAAGCCTCAGCTTCCTGCAGACCTTTTTCCAGGAGCTTACACAAAATGGTAACTTCCTGCCTCAGGGAAACTGGGATGAAAAGGAAGTGGAACAAGAGTAATATGGGGGGGAAAATACAACAGCTATTCATTTAGGGGGCCTTTTAGGTCAGAAAACACTCTGAAAAAAAGAGGAAGAATGGATGGATTTAGGGCTTGAATCCTTCAGCTGGTTTGGTCCTTTTTTGTTTAGTTGGTTTGTTAGTTTTTGTAAATTGAAGTTTTCCAAAGTTTTTTATCTAATTTTCTGGGAATTATCTTGAAACTTTGATCCCTTACAGGACTGCAGGATGGTTTGCCAACATTATAGATACATTTCTGCAAAGAATAAAATTTGGATCACACTAATCTGTCACCTGTAGGTCAGGACTGTGCTCTCTTTTCTCAGCAAACTGAGCAGAGAACTGGCCCTTTTTTCCTGCTGAATTATTTACAAATATTGTTATTTAAAAAACCCACAGACAGAGAGCCCAAAGTTACTGAAACTGAACTAATAAGTTAAGAAATCTGTTTGCTCAGGTATTTTCAGAGCATCCAGAACTAATGGTTTTAAACATTAGGTCAAATGAACAATTCTCCAGGCTCAAAACAAGATTTAAACCGAGCCACAAAGGAAGAAGTCACTATGTGAGAGTCATTGAGAATTAACACAACTCTAATTAAAGTTTGGATTTAGCAATGAATGACTGAACCTCCTTCAAATGTCCTTGTCTACCCACTCCTTTTCCCAGTTTCTCGCAGCTCCTGCTTGGTGAGGAATGTCTCCCACGACAATAAAGGAACTAAAAACCACAACATAAC